>JAMXDD010000007.1:10720160-11133954 GCA_024733475.1 Syzygium grande | reverse complement strand
CATATTTGTTGTAATGAAATTAATCACTTATAATTTGAGAAAGATCCACTTTGATGTGATTTTTTATTTATAAATTTGTTAATATGTCTCTTTTAAATTACTCTCAACACGAAAATAAAAAAGTTACAATCATTGTTTTTATTTTTCAATTTTAAACAAATTAAAATTAAAAAACTTAAAATGGTCACACCAATGGGCTTTTCAAATATATGTCTACCAAACAGCATTTTCTCAAAGTTGCTTTCTAAGACACTTTTCAATTACAATTTACCAAACTGTCTTTACATTTCACCAAACCCATTTAGACTAAAGGCCTTTGCATTTCCCCAAAGGCTTTCCCCAAAAGTCGAACCAAACGCACCCCAAGTCGGGAAAGCAAATTGCTTCTCCAAGGACAAACACTTCTTTTTTTCCCAAGGCTTCGTTCTATATATACATTTTTTAAATGATGAAGGCCATTGTCTAATTTCTTGGGATGGATTTGAGGTATGACAAAATTGGTAACAAAACTTACTTTATAAACCTAGGAAACATTAGTTTGCTTTGATTCGGGTACGGTAAGATGTGAGCTGCAATTAATTATTAACTAATATATATGTAGATATATCGATACATATGCAATACACATTACGACCGAGTCTTTTCATTCAAATAGAAAGTTCTATATGTTTAGGTAACATGACAGATTTGTTAAACATCCCATTGCCAACGGTACACCTCTCAATTCAAAACTCTCCTTTGTATTGTCACTTGACATTATTGCTATTATTTTATTAAAACATTACTCTTTGATTAAGGAAGTTCGCTCTCCTTGCCAATCTCTCAAAATTATCCACTACCTATGGATAAATGCTCCTAAATTATTTCTTCCTTCCCTTATTTTATCATATTCTCTAAACAAATAAATAAAACTGCCTTTAAGATCTCTCTTCCAATACTAGGCAATACCAAAACTTGCACATTTATGTAATGTAAAATAATATATTTAGGCATACCCACGGTTTTTTTTTCTGGCATATACAATTTGCACAAAATATTTTACATATTGATTAGTTTGTAATAATATCCTTTTGTTCAAATTTATCACTTTCCTTTATCAATTACTATAAGACAAGTCACCTGTCTTATCTTTTGAGTCTGGCTCTTATTTTTATCACCCTAATATACTATTAGTCTAATTTAGCCCTATTCAATATACGCAATCAAATCTTTGCCGAATTCCCTTGTAGATGTTTTCTAATAGTACTTGCATGACCATAGCAATTTCTAGTTGGGCACTAGTGACTAGTTGATGACACAAGGCACTAAGAATGCATTTCGAAGGTCTAACAGTGTGGATTCTTGAGACATGGCTAGAATAAGCAAAGCATCTTTTAACATACTCAAAAATTTGGGAGTCCTAAAAAACACCCGGTGCTATTTTCTTGTGTGAATACTTTAAAACCTGCATAGACTACGCAAAGTATCCTTTTAACATATTTTTGGAGCATCTTTTGTAGTGTAGACACGTTTCCATGTGTATGTGCGCGCTATGTGTGAAAGACTTATAGTCATTATCATTCATAGAGGATGTGGCAGGAGAAGTAACTCTTTCATAATCTTGTCCAAACTGAAATTTGTAACTCTTCCAGAAAGAAGGTAATTCTCATCTTCCCTTTCCGACGACATGCTTCACTTCGACTATGGTGGTGTTGCTGTTCATCCACCTCTGGAGTCTCTCTGATGCACTTCCTTTTCTTTCGTAACAAAAGAGAGTTACAGGAAGGTTTAGCGAAAAGTCCTGAGCAATCGGTTGGTCAGCGGGTGGCGAAGGCGATTCGTCGGTTCCCACGAAACCAAACCGGTCGCTGAAATTACAGCCCAAAATAAACCTCGTCCCTCTAAAAATATACATTTCCTTTGTCAAGACGCCCGCCAGTAGATGTACATCTCTTTGCACTGTTCTTTAAAGCCTGACTTTTTGTCCGCGGGTGTTCGCCCGCTTCTCAGCCACACGATTTTCATAATATATAAGTTTTGGCACCCACTTTCATCACGATCTTTCGTAATTTTGTGCATGCCTTCGCCGGAAAAAATGCCCTTACTTTTCACACGTCGTCATCGTACAGAGCATCTAAGTAAAAGAAAGAAGATGCACAAGGGTCCACGTGTATGAAGCCGTGCTGCCATATGCAGCATGAGGTTGACAAAAGATTAGGAATAACATAGATAATTGATATGTGACCGACGTAACCAAAAAGCAACTTTCGATAAAAAAAAATCAAAAAGCAACTTAATTCGACCATGGTTAGCTACCAACCATCGCATTCTTTTTCTCTTCTTTTTCTTTTTTTGAGGCCCCACGCCGCGTTTGTCTTTCTTCCTCCTCCTCTGCGCTTTTAAGATGGAGAGACTCGGGCCCTTTTGGGAACCCTCGATATTAAAAAGCCAAATATTAATACGTAAATTGTCACTCGTTAATGGCTAATTTCTTCATTTATTGCGTAAAAACTTACTATGGGCACTCTACCTCAATTACTGTACAAAAATCATCTTAAAGATATTTAGAAATTTATTAATGACAAATATCAATTGCAACAATTATATATATACGTGTGCAAAATATTACATCCAAATTAGTAGACATGGTAAGTTGATGTCCATGTAATGCTTAAAAAAACATTTTCTTAGATTAGATGCAATGATTAAGGTTTATTTTTTTGATTTATTTTGAAGCAACATGTCTAATTAATGTTAAGAATAGTGGAAATGACTGAAGATTTGTAATGATATAGCTCAACCGTTAAGCTCCATTTTATCCTACTTTCTCGTTATATACATGCATAGTATGGTTTTGCAAATGACACACGATGAAATAGAACGAAAGAAGGTAATCATGATGATCAGAATTAGCTGAGTTTTCTTGGGACTCGTTTGTTTATGCTTTTTTTAAAATGCAAGAACTAGTTTTAAAACGTTATTAAAATTATCAAAAGAATTTGAAAAAAATTATGCATGAATTACATATCGATATTTAACGGTTGCGAAAATTTCACATGGTTCAAGCCAGAAAAAAATGTAAAAATTGTTCAGGACAAGATTAGATTAAAAATATATATATATTGATAAAAATCTCTCGACACAGCACTTATTAGATATTTTGCTGAGATTTGTGGGAGCGCAAAGCTTGAAGTTCACTACAGCTGGCAATCATTGTCCTGCGATTTGAGGTGTCTTCTTTTTCTCTTCTCCCATTGTCCTTTACATCCTCCTTTTTCCAAAGGCAATCATAAAAAGGGCAAAGAAGATAAGCGTGTTTGGTGGAGCAAAGCAAAAACAAAAAGCAACGTAAAAGCACCATTCAGGTGGGGCCGCGGTCGCACCTGGGGATGGAGATTCAATTGGTACGTGACGAAGCTGGATTGGACAACGTGTACAAATACAGGTGCGATGAGTATGGCCTTAACTAGGGCCACGCCTATGAAGCTATACTGCCATCTAAAGCATGAGACCGGCAAAAGACATCGTAAAAAAGTAGCTTAACTGGATCATGATTAACTATTAACGATCACTTTGCTCTTTGCACAAAACTTAAAGTTAACTACAGCTGGCATTATTGTCCTACGATTTGATGTGTCTTCTTTTCTCTTTTCTCAGTGTCCTTTTACTTCCTCCCATTTTCCGATGGCGTCATTGTCCTACGATCTGATGTGTCGCCCTTTTCTCTTTTCCTGTCGTCCTTTACTTCCACCATTTTTCAAAGGCCACCATAAAAAGTCTTCTATTTATCTTTTTCCCATTGTCCTTGTCCTTGATGTGTCTTCTTTTTTCTCTTTTTCCATTGTCCTTTTCTTTTTCCCTTGTCCTTTACTTCATTTTCCGCTGGCATCATTGTCCTACGATTTGATGTGTCTTCTTTTTCTCTTTTCCCGTTATCCTTTGCTTCCTCCATTTTCCAAAGGCCATCATAAAAAGTCTTCTTTTTGTCTTTTTCCATTATCCTTGATGTGTCTTATTTTTTTCTTTTTTCTCATGATCCTTTTTCTTTTTTCCATTGTCCTTTACTTCTTCTATTTTCCGCTGACATCATTGACCTACGATTTGATGTGTCTTCTTTTTCTCTTTCCCCATTGTCCCTTTTTATTTTTTGGTCGAAATTCCCATTGTCCTTTGCTTCCTCCATTTTCCAAAGGCAATCATACAAATAGAGATGGGATGGGTTGGGTCTGGCCTTAGCTAAGGGCCACGTTTATGAAGCCGTACTGCCATCTACAGCATGAGGCCGACAAAAGACATGCCAAACTTAACTGGACTATGATTAACTATTAACCATCACTTTGTTCTTTCGTTCGTATTTTTTTTTTTTCGTGTCACATCTGTCTTCCTCCCTCTCCTCCTATGCGTTTTAGAGATAGAAAGAGACCACGCCCTTTTGACACTCTAGAAATTAAAAATCAAATGTCGATTTGTCCTCGTTAATGGCCAATCACATCATTCGAATATGAGCGCGCGGCAATAATAAATAATAGAAAGTGTTTAAATTATAGATGCTAATAGCAAAGCACCCCACTTCATCGATTTTCCCCGTGTGTGCCCTCGAGAAAGATTTACATCCACTTATGGCCCATGTCATTGTCCTTGGGTTTGACGTGTCCTCTTTTTCCTTGTGTTTTTCTTTACTTTTCCTTTTTTTCAGAAGGCGATAGGAAAAATTATGAGATAACGTGTTGGTAAAGCAAAGCCACAATTTTCCACTCGCCGACATCACCGTGCTGTCGCTAAAGGATCTTTTAGAAGAACACTTTTTCGTTGGCCGGCTAATCAGGGCGACCATCCACTTACAAGGCTACGCTACGTCCGGCCCAATCAACTCAAGCCCAGTAACCATCTGTTTTGCAGCTTAGACAACAGCAGCATCACTGGAATGAACTCAAGGGCTGCACAATCTTTGGTGTTCGGACGACAATATCAACTTATGGTCGATGATATAATGTTACATTTGAGTTCTAATAGCAAATTGGACATGGGCTATCTGTCCATTGAAAGACGGGTTTGAAATTGGACATGGGCCTTTACTACCTTTCTAGTTCTAATTCCGGCCTAGTCAAATAGTATGTTTCTTATTTCAAACACTAACTGCATACAAACAAGGACTACCATATTATGGATATGTATATACTTCCTTTGTAAGACTGCACGTATCAAAGATTAAAAGACTATTGGCGGGATTTGCGTTCCTATTCAAGGAAAGAAGAGATTATAGGCAAATCTATAGATTGATAGTTTTCCTATTTTTTGGAGTTTCCTGTTTCGGGTGTGCTTGTTTCCTTTGTTGTGGCGACCCTTGTGTACAAATTGCAGAATAATGGTAGCTTAACTCTCATGACAAAATAAGAGAGTCGAGAGTTTTGTTTGAGGACGCAGGCACGTTGCTGAATCTCGTAATTCTTGTGTTCTTTTTGTGATTGCTTTACTAAAATTCAACAAAGACAAATAGTGATATTGCATCTAGGTTCACTATCCTGTCAAATCGTAGACAAACTGCTACTTTTCGTTAAGCTATGCACTCGTGTCCTATTCTAAATCACACGGAGCAATTAAGATAAATGTACTTTGACATTTACTTGATTTGCACAAAGAATTGAACTCGCAAAAGTATACAAGGTGCCGACCATTTGAAATTAGGTCCCAATATATATATATATATATATATATATATATAACGTGACATAATGTCAACATGGGACTAAGTAATGTCACAAATCCTTTCTTGTTCAACATGGGACTAAATATTTGACAAAACAATTGGCAAGATGCTTGAGATCCTTACCAAGGATAGCATGAGTTACGCATTCTTATTCACACCTATTCATGATTAGCTGTTGGATCTCCTAAGTGCTGCTTCCACGAAAATTGCATGCTCAACATTTCTGTGGATGCCAATTTTAATTATATGTCATTCCATTTCTTGCTAACCCCCCTTGCTCTACTACGATTTCTGAAAGAAAAGGTGTAAATTGTAAGTAAGTATGTAACTAATAATTTTTACATGAAATCAGAAACTTTCTTTAAGAAACTCTACTTTCAATTTCTGAATAATCACTAACTTTTTTACATGATTAGCAATGTTTCATATGAAAAGTAACTTTTCCATATATATATAACCTAACAAATTTGAACATGCCAGATAATTTCTACAATGTAATAGCAAGTTTTAATATAGGAGACCGAGAATTTACTTTGAGATTAGTAACCTATTCATGGGTTTATTAAGCTTTTGCATTAAAAATGTAATTACCAGCGACCCTGTTAATAGTAAGGTAACGGCAAACAATAGTCAGTCCCACGTGGTCTAGAAAGTGACAACTAAAGTTTCTTTTTCTTAGCAGATGCAGATAAAATTTTCTCCAAGTGGGGGCTAAAGAACAAATAAGCCCAGCTTCTTCTTTTTTTTTTTTCTAATCAGTGCCCAACATTTCATATGTTCCAAGCCAAAAAATGTAAAGATGTGTCCGCGATAAGATTAGATTAAACAAAAAAGAAAACAAAGTATAAAAATTTATCAAGACAAGCCCTTAGCTATTCCTATGCCGGTGATGTGAAAGCGTGGAGCTTGAAATCCGCTACACATGATGGACCTTGTCATTATATTTCGGTTTGACGTGGCATCTTTCCCTTTTTTTTCCTCTTTTCTTTACTTTCACAATAGATGACTTCTGGAACTTTAACATTCCTCTCGAGGCAGCATTATTACACTACTCTTGAAAAAATGAACTTCTAGTGGTACCCCAGGATGCCCATTGGCAAAACAATGAGGAAGGAGATTTGCTCTTGCTCCCTTGGAATTGTGAGGCTAGCCTTTCCCAAAGGCCGGCAATGCGCTTACTTTCCTCTATCTTACCAAGCTAAATATAACTGATTTAATGAGTTGTAGTTTGTCTGCAAAAGTCAAATGCTTGACATTCTTCCGGTCATCCTTTCAACTTAGTGGTGTGCGATCAATGTAACTAAGCTTTGGCAGATATTGAAGAAAGTTCAAGGTATATAATAGGTGATGCTCCTCTCAGAATGCCACTTCTTCGTAGCAAATCACTGCAATAAGCTCTTCCATATCTACTCAGAAAAAATTCTATAACGGAGGATTAAGCTTCAACCCAGAATTTGTTGAAACTGCTGAAAGAGATTTAATAATTAAATATAAGAAGTCTTGTCACCTTAGAAGAAGATCGTAAGATCCCAATGAAACTCAAATAAATTAACTTCAACTAGGTACTATATTAGGCCTGACGTAAGGATCAGGCTGAGCCCGAGACCGTCCATCGATATGATCCCACACCTATTGAACCAGCACATGGAGCGACAAGGGTATTTAGTTAGGCTTGATGATATGAAAATGGGATTCTAATATAACTCGGTCTCTTTGGAGATAAGATGAGGGAAAAATATTTTTGCCAAATGAAACCTATTTCACATGGTTCAATATAGAAGAAGGACCCTTGGACTTAAATTATTTTGCATACTTGTTGAAAAAAGAGCTGCTTATTATACTAAAAGAAAGCAAACTGATACGTTTATTATTCATCTTCCTGGCGGTTCTCAATCAAATTCGTGCTTTATCTGCAGGCTATGAGCAATCCTGTACCATTCTTCTCCCGGCACATCTTGTTGCTATCCCTAGAATGATTACAAAAATTGGCCACCGCCCCTTAAAAGATATTGCAATTGCTCAAAGGCTGCAAGCTAAATTAAGACCCTAATGCAACAGTAAAAAGGTGAACGTATTACATAAGTGTCTCGCTAGTCGCTACTAATGGGATGACACCACAAAATCACTTTCATTATCCTCCGTAAAGAGAGTTTAATTGATAAGTCATGCTCGAGTCAAGCCTCAAGTTGGAGTTCCGAGATCAATTTAAATTCTAGTAAATTTCAACGTCCGATGTGCACTATCAAAGATGGCAATATAAGTTAATCACTTAAAAAGTTAGAGGGGAGAGACAATGACATCTTGCCATTCAAACTTCTATCAAGCACCACAAAAACAAATAGAACAGATTTAATCCTAAACAAGAAGAATTAAATTCGTGGGGTTTGCAGGATGTTCCATGAGTGTTTTCACGTCAATATCTCTGAATTATTAAAAAAAAACAGTTTAAAAAAGGAGTTATCAATATTAATCACAGAGGCCGTACAAAAATCGAACTTCTTTCTGAGATGCCTTTACTTCCCTTTATAAAGTGAACGATGCAGCTCTCGTGCTGGATTGAGAGCCTCGAAAGGAGAGGACTTTATAACCCTTATATAATTTTTTTTCACACAATAAAAAATAAACATTAAAATATTCATTTTTCACGTATAAATTAGGTCCACGTGGGATCCCTCTCCGTCAACCCAAATTCCTTTTTCTATGACTGCCAACTGTTGCAACTTCATTAATTCTTCGCTTTCAACTATACCTTAGAAACATTTCTCACCATCCCATCATTTCCACCTAAAGTTCCGAGGTCTTTCTATAATTTATCACTGCAAGTTTTAGCATGAATACAGGCCAGACCTTCACTCGACGTCGTACAATCTCACCTCAAAAGCAAATCATCAACCTCCCAAAGAGAGTTTGATTAATCAGTCTCATCTTAGTCAAGTCTAAGGTTCAAATTCTAAAATAACTGATGTATATTCCAATTGTTTTCATCAAAATCTACCGGTTCCAGTAGGCTCGACTAGAGACAAAATATAAGTAAATCCAAAAAGATATACTAAAACAATCTTTTTACAGAACGGGCGTTACCTTCAAGAATCGACTTTTCCATCTCATGGATGAGAGTAAGCTATAAGGAAAAACAGAGCAAGCCGAGCTCCATAGCGTTTGCATGTACTGTTCCTCATAGTACCTTTCGAGCTGTTTCTCTTCACTAATGTATGATTCTGTTAATTTGTCCAAAAAATGCACATTCTATCATCACATTGTCACGACAGTTTTTTCTGCGATGCGGTTGGGGAAAAGACTAATTTAGAGATAATGCCCAAAAGGCGGGCCAACGGCCCTTGATTAGGCGCTGGCTCTCCCAAGCCCTTACCTTGCACAAGGTTGCATTTCATTTTAAGTTTGATTTAGCTTATGAATATTCTATATGAAACTAGATTTGCCGCTAGCCTATTGGGTTCTGCTAGAAACCAAGTGAGGTACGAGAGTATATCTCACTTCCTACACAACCAAAGATTTAGGGTCAATGACTTGATTACACTAGTTATTCAATTAGTGCTCTTTTGGTATCTAAACTTGATTATTTGTCAGCTAAAGTGTTCATGCAATCTTTTTATCCAATTATGAGTCCTAAGGTTTTCGTCCGCTAAGTGTCCATACACAATTTTTGGTGTTTATTATGATTGTAACTTAACCACTTAGCTAAAGCAAGCAAAATAAAACATAGGAAAACATTATAAAAGAATCATAGTTAATTGATCTAAGAAAGTAATGAAGGAACGAGTAAAATATAAAGTGCAGTAAAGTAAATCGATACGAGTCGGACAATGAATATAACATGACCTTGTTGTTAAGCCCCAGGATAGCAACCTCCATGATTTTAGTACAAATTGAGTTCAATTTCTTTTTTGAAGGATTAATCTTCCAAGACTAAACTAATTCTAATACTAAAATCTAACAACCTAATTAATGCCTATTTTTTTCCTAACAATTTCTAATTTTTATTTTCAGAATTTTATTTTATTTTATTAATTTTTTTCGTTTTCTTCTCTTATTCTGGGTCCTTCCTTTGAATCAAATCTTCACTGAGATACTCCATGAATTTCAGCATCACCTCAATCAAAGCAATTGGCAACAACCATGCCCAATGATTAAGAAATCGTCAACATACAAAAACCACATCACGGGTAATAAGAACAACACTGGGATGGGCTTCAGATCAATTCAATCTACACTCCGAAGAGAGTGACCCAAAGGAATGGTGATGACAGCCCATATCCAGCAAGTTCAAGGCACAGCAACATGGTTATTTGTTGATAAAAATTATCACCAATTCACCATAACATTCTCCTAAATCATCATACATGTTCACATGATAACAATGACATCACAACATGCCGAAATTGAACCCCAATCAGATAAGCCAGCAAGTCCAAATTCCATTCCAGCATGATACAAACAGGACAACGGTTCTATTTCTTTCGAAATTGACATGTATTCTTAACACCCATTCATTGCCCACTCATTTTATGAAAAGTATATGCAAGTATCAGCTACATGAATAAACCGTCCAGGTTGCAAAACAGTACACAAAACACACACTCCAATTATGATTTAATATCAAATCAAAACTTTGGTTTAATCCCTGGCTATCCATAAAAATGCTGAGGTAAGAGATCGTACTGATATAGCTTCATCACATGCCGGAGGGGTTTTGGTAGAAGGACTGAAGAAAAGCAAATGTTAAGCATAGCCTGCTAAAAAATTGGTTTCACAAATCGCAAGACACCAATTCCCCTAAGCAAGCAATAATTCCCCAAAGAACTGCAGCTACTACAAATTTTTTTGGGGAATTAAAATATTCAAGGCCTCAAGCTTTCCAAATACAATCACAACATAATACCGGCTCTGGAGAGCAAGATGAAAACAAAAAAAAGAGAGAGCAGGCAAGGAAGGATTCACCTTTACTGAATTGATCTTTCCTTACCAAATTTACATGCATATACCCGTACTCAAACCCTTCAAGTTGAGAGCAATGCGGATTCGGAAAGAGCAGGAGTTTCACCCAGTGCAGTACAACTTCAACTCCGTCCTTGCGGGGCCCTGAAACAGAGCAATAACAAAAATGCGAATGACGGACAGAAAGAAGAAGCACATGTAATGAAGACAATGAAATGCTGAGAGAAGGATAGAGAGTCCATAGTTATGATTGTGGCCTTGTCAAGCGCAGTCAGCGAGCTTCTATTTTAAGAGACAAGCTCTCGGTAGCGTATTCAGCGGATTTCAGCAGACACCATTGCTCATTCACAAGGGAGACATGTCCAGTAAACAAAACATTTTAAGCACTAACAGAAACAGATGACAAATCTAATCCAACAAGAAGAGTATATAACAAGTTTAATCCAATAATAAGCATATGACCAGCAGAATCAACACGGTTATACTTGAATTTTGGCAAACATAATTCAGTATTGATTTAGTTTCATATAGGACTCATGTGCAAGAATGGACAACGACCAATTCACCACCGATAAAACGAGGACTGATATTTTTACGATCTCAAAGCGTAAATAGTAGACAGAGAATGTTAGCATCGCACCGTGAAGATTTAGCTAAAAAATACACACTTCTCTACTCTTCACTCATTTACACACAGATATGCACAAGCACTCACCAAACACCTCATTGCTCTCTATTTTTATTCTTTCCTCATAACTTTTTAATGTTAGTTCATGGCAAAGAAGTAATCCATCTAAGGCAAGACCTTCTAGGCTCTCGATAGATTCAAGAGTAAGACATCACTCCTCTTTACCCCGGTCAGAATTCACCAGTCCATGTATTTTGCACCTCAAACGGTTCTACCTTCATATTATTTCCGGACAAAATCACATTATAATGCAAGCCAATAGGCGCATCTGTTTCTTGAGAAATTTGCTATCCTATCATATCAATATGAAAGCTTCCCTGGCCACTATGACGAATAGCAATCAGTGCAATTGAGAAATCCTCAATTAGCCCAAATGACAGCTCAAAGGAAATTCACAAGTGTAATCAAATTCGGATGCGCAAAATTATCAAAGCATCATTATAGCAATACCAAAGTAAGACCACAACACCAATCAGCCGAGCAAGAGAACAAACAACCAGCAAGCATAATCTCAACCAAGCGAAGCAAATATAATTCGTTAGAAGCCGAAACGAATTCACGATTCCCCTTGGGTATACGTTACTTGTGGCATAAGTTGACATGCTTTGCTAATCTAGATATTTGATTAACATGAATCAATACCTGGTAGAAAATCAGAAGCAGAGACAACATATATGGGTGGATTTGAACAACAAATGAAGTAGTCATGGCATATGGAGATCTCGGCCACAGTCTAAAATCACTGGAAACAGAGACGCTGTAAGTGAGTCCAACATGTATATATTACACAACGATCATTCCAGACACTAAAGCATAAGAATGCTTCTCAAAATTGTATTCCAATTTCGTTCGGGCATTTTAACGAACATTTGGTGATCAGTTCAAAAAGAGAACACATTTTAACGCATCTCTGAGCTCTTCGGACTTCACGGCCTGAAGACTTGGAGAGGTCGCGACCAGCGCAAGATACCGGTCCTGCACGCGACATGGAACCGCAACATCGCCGGAGCAGCTTCGCGGCGGGGCCCGGTAAAAAAAAAATCGAGAAGTCACCGACGGGAGAAGATCATCGAGCTCGCGTCGCACGACACCAGGCACGTGCGAGAGGCTGAGGGGAACAGAACATGAGCAGATGATGCTGCTGCTGCTGGAACGGGGGACGCCAGAGACATCATCTTCTCGATGCTGCAAGCGGGAGGAGGAATGAGACATTTGTAGCGCGGTGAAGCCTTGGAGGCCGTGGACGACGACGGTTCCCGTCATCAAAACATGCCAGGATGAGTGTGATTTCATCAAAACATGATCCTAGCAGAGTATTGGTCGCGCGATGACCTCCTCGCTCCTCTGTGTCCAGAAGCAAGCGAGAGCGATTGCGTGCCCGCAAAATCGTGCTGGTTTTTCATCCAAGGGTTAATTCGTGTTCCCCGATTGAATCAAGTAATCGAAACACACGATTCGAGAATTGTTCTTCAAGTAAAAAACCTGGGGGAACAAGGTGCCCCCCACATACATACCTTCAGTAAAGAAAATTAGGGCTCGATCTGCCGCCGTCCAAGTTGAATGTGGGGGAAATGAGCAAATCTTGTACCGGCGATCTATCCTCCCCTCTCTTCAGGAATCTGTCCATGTCCCCCCAGAATCAAATCAAGTATCGAAACACACAATTCGAGAATTATTCTTCATGTAAAATTTCCGGGTATGAGCGATCTTGTCCGAGAATTATTCGATCTATTCATGTAAAATTCTTCATGTATCGAAACGCTAGAGAAAGGAGACAAGGATAGTGAGTTATGCGGGGGATATGAGCGATCTTGTCCCAGTCCTCGCCTCCATCTCTCTTGCACCTCCTCTCCAATTCTGGGCAACTTTTGATGCTTAGGTGAGTAAGGGATGCGAGCCTTCGCATTCCTTCGGGTAATGACGTCAGCGAGGGGCACGCGATGATTTCGAGCCACTGAAGTGATTGGAGGGCCTCGAGATCTTGTAAATCCTTCAAATTGTCGCAACTGTCAATTACGAGGCGCTCGACATTGCGGAGCCGTAGAAGCCACCGCGGGAGAGACGCCAGTTTTGGAAGGAGACCGAGATACACGAAGCGGAGATTCTCAAGTCCTCCATGGAAATCCAAGTCGTGGTTGATGTTGCCGCTTTCGCCTTTGCATAAATCCAACTCCTTACAATTCCAAATACTGAGATACACGAGGTTCGATAGATGCTGCGGCGAGAGGGAAGTTAACCGATGATATCCAACGATGCGAAGAAATTCGAGGGAGGTGAGGCTTTTCAAACACTCGTCAAGCAAACATTCTGGAAACTCCGTATCCCTGATTTGCAGGCTCTTCAACTTATTAAGCTCAAATATCATATTTATCAATGCTGGGTTGGACTCAGCCAGCGTCAATTTCTCAAGACGTGGAGTTTGTGGCATGGCTTTCAATTTCATACAGCCATCGATCCTTAATTCCAATAGGCTAGGAAATGGTGGTGTTGACGTCGATGAATGGCTTGGCTCGATGTCTTCCAATTCAGGCAGACTCCCAATCGATAAAGTCTTGAGACGAGATAGTTGGCCTAGTGGAGGGAGACGTTTACATCTTCCGCAAGAGTAGATCCGTACCTCGACTAAATTTGGCAAGGAAGGCACAAGGTGATCCGTCATCCACTTTGGAAAGCTCTCACCTCTATATCCTTGGATCGTCAACTTCTGCAGATTTGAGTGCGGCTGCAGTCCATCTAACAGCGCTTCATCTCTATCCCCAATTACTGCATCACCGGTATTGAAATTTCCCCATTTAAGTTGCAAAGATTCTAGAGAATGCTTTCCTGTCAAGTTCGCTGCCTTGGATTTTGCTACCACATCCGTCACGCTTCCCAAATTTTCAATGCTAAGGCTTCCTCGGATGTCATTAAGCCCATTTAGCTCCCCAAGTTCGCAACAATCCTTAGCAAGAGCTTTATCTTCGGGCAAAATGAAGCGCGTTAGCCTATGCAAAGAACTCAATTGCCCTAGTCCGTATGGCACATAACCAAGTTTGTCACAATTATCTATGTCTAGATTTCGAAGGTTGACTAACTTCCTTATATTCTTTGGCAATTCTTTAAGGTGGAAACAACCATTGAGATTAAGCGTTTGCAAATTCTGCAATCTCGTAATGGAGTTAGGAAGCCTTTTGAGTTTTTCATTTTTAGAGAGATCGAGATACGTGAGATGCTTCAACTTACAAATGGACCTTGGCACCTTCCTGACATATGTGCCATGTAGATCCAATATGCGTAACTTTTTGAAACTTTGAATGAGTAGGCGTAGATCTGCTTCACTTGTTTGTCCTCTTGATCCAATTTCCCCATATCTAGCGACAGACATAAATGTTCTTAGGGGACTTGCTTTCAAGCGTGAGATTAGAAGTTCATCCATAATATTGGAATTTAAACGATGAGATAAATGACGAGCTCTTTCATGTATGGATTTTGTGTCGTCCAATGCCACCTGATACTCGGTCCCTGCAACTAAGCAAGCTAGATCATGCATCAAATCATGCATCTTGCAGGTCTCCTCGTTTGTGAAAGGTTCTTTTTTAAAATCTTGGAAGAAGTTGCTCCAAAGTAGATCCATGAAATATTCATGAGCAATGTCTTCTAAATGCTGGCTTCTATTTGATGGCTGGATAAATCCTCCTGCCATCCAAAGATTGACCAAAGTCTGCTTCTTTATCTCATAATCTCTGGGAAACAATGAACAAAACACGAAACATTGTTTCAAATGTGAAGGAAGATGGTCATAACTAAGCTTAAGAACTGATTTTATGTTGTCTTCCCTTTGAGACACATCTAGGAGCTCATTTTCTTTGAATTTCAACCATTCGTGCTTACTTTTCTTAGAGAGTAAACTCCCAACCGTTCGAACAACCAACGGAACCCCAGAGCACTTTCTAACTATATCTTTACCAATAGCTCGCATGTCAGGATCTTGTAATTCCTCTTCTTTACAACAAGCCATATGCATTAGTAAATCAAAAGACATACTTTCGGATAAGCCCCCAAGAAGATGAGGCGGAGCAGTGCCGGTGATCTTCGCAACCGAAGGAAGGCGTGTAGTTATAAGGATCTTGCTTCCTTTAGCACCTCCAACCAATAAAGTTTTCAGGCTTGACCATCTTTCTCCTTCCTCATTCCACAAATCATCTAAAACTAAGAGATATCTCTTTCCATCAATTGTGGCCCTCAGTTCACTTTGCAACCGTTCCATTGAAATCTCGGTTGGTTCTTTCTCCTTTGCACAAGCAATGATATTTTTCACTATATTTTTCGTGTCAAATTCATTAGAGACACAAACCCACATTTTCAAGTTAAACTGTTTACTGACCATCTCATCATTATACACACATTGAGCAAGAGCTGTTTTTCCAAGCCCACCAATACCAACTATCGGAAGGATGGAAACATTCTCATTCACGTTTGAATCCAATAAGAATGCTATGATTGTCTTCTTATCATCATCTCTCCCTCTAATATCTCCCTCACGTATAAACGAATGTGTCTCTTCTCTCTTCCGCCACTCTCTCTCTACTCGCGAATCCACGGGGCGCTTGGCCAAGTGGAATCTCCTACCAGCATTAATGGCTTCTATTCTCTCCCTCACTGCTCTTATTTTGTAACTCATCTTCAATTTAAAACCAAGCTGGTTTGAACTTGAGAAAAATGCCTTTGCCTCCTTGATCATTGCATTGTGGTCCCTCAATTCTCGTCGTGTAGCTTCAATATTGAATTCTTCAAGCACATCTTGCGCATCATAGAATGCTTCTTTCAATTTCTCAAGCCAAACTTGAATTTGGCAACTTTTGTGGGATTGCTCCTCTGCATCGTCCAATACGGCCCGAAGAGTGGAGACAGTGTCCTCGAGCACCTCGAGTTCATGCTTGATGCCCCATAACTTTCCAACCTTATCTAGTGATTGAGTAATCAGATTAGTAATGATCTCTCCAGCAATGCTGACGATGACAGCTTCCGCCATTTTTGTTCTCTTTGTTTGTCTTCTCTGTGCATCAGAAGATATTAATCCAGTCAGTTCGAAGGCTAGAGACTTCTAAGGAAAATTATGAAATTTAGTCACAAACCATTTTTACGGATTCTAACGAGTCTTACACTTTACAATTTTATCAATATAGTCATAAATCTTTACGTGAAATTTCAATATAATCCTTCATACTAATTATCACTTGAAATTGGTGACTTCATACTAATTATCACCTGAAATTAGTAACGTGGTGGTCCACTTATTGTTGGCCATCCTACATGTTACGGTTGTCGATTTAACGTGGACAAAACAACGCCATCTTTTTATTTATTTATTTTTATTTATGTCCTACTTTTCTTTCTTTCTTTTTTTTCTTCACAATTGTTTATCGTCATCCATCTCGCCATCGCTTGGCCAAAGCTCCTCCAATGGTCCTCCATCGATGCCCACTACCGCCTAGACCTTTGTTGGCATTCATTGACCCATGGTCGTCCACCACTATTACCTTGATCGTCCGATCTAATGGCTCGAGGACCGCTATGGCATGGAGTTGCACATTCTATTCATACCTAATAATGATTAGCTGATGGATCTCATAACTCCCCTTCCACATTAGTTGCATGTTCAACATTTATGGATGCCAAGTTAATTTTATGCCATTTCATTTCCTTCTAATTCCTCCTTTTCTCACTAGGATTTCCAAAAGAAATTATGTGACTTGTAAGTATGTAAGTAACTAACAAAATTTCATGTGATCAGTAACTTTCTACAAGAAATTCGGCTTTCAGCTAATGAAAAAGTACTGACCTGTTTTCATATTTACTAACGTTTTATATAAAAGACAACCTTTCGAGGTTGATTCTTATCGTCCCATATATATATAAAGACAACTTTGAACAAAACTGATGGTTTCTGTGATGTAATAGTAAATCTTATATAACATGTGGTTTGTAACTTATTCATGGGATGAGTAAGTCTTTGCCTTATAAAAAGTAATTACCGCCGACCCTGTTTAATTAAAAAAAATGTTAGGTATTGGCAAACCATAGTTAACCCTCCCACGTGGTCCAGAAAATGAAAATTAAAGTTTATTTTTCTCAGCAGATGCAAATAAAAATTTCGCCTGAAGGGGGCTAAAGAACAAAGCCTAGCTTTTTTCTGATGATGCCCATTTTCCTAGTTTCATCACAAGCTTTCCATAGAAGACAGTGCACGTTCACGTGTATGCCCAACTTGTTTACTAGAGACATCGAGTATTAAGTGTAATAAGATTTGGATCTTGAAAAGGATGGAAAATTATTATAGCTGCCTGGGCAACTTCAACATCTAACTTAAAGTTGTAAAGAAAATTTATCTTTATGAATCTCTGCTTTTGCCCGAATAAAAAAGAAAGAAAAAGATTATAAAGTATCATCGTGAATGAAGAAGTATGAAACCTTTTCTGTGCAAAAAATAAATTATATTTTGGTACTGAAGTACAAATGTGCGGGGGGCTAATAAAAGCAAGCTAATGAGGATGTCTTTCAACTTTAAATTTTCATACGTAGAAAGGTAAAACAGCTCTTGAAGTTGGCTAATCTTCCCTTTTGAACTCTATTTAGAATTTTTGGAAATCGGGACATGTTATATGTTTTCATGTGCCTAATTTGGAAAAGGCTAAATAGCCTAAATATGTAGATCTTGAGGGCCATGTTTACAGCATAGAAGTCAGATCTCTAAATCCAAATAAAAGACGTTGATAGTTTCCCTCAGCATTCTTTGCTTCATTGGGCTATTCATCTTTAGAAAAGCTCTCTGATTAGTTGCCGTAAGAAAGAACGAACCTGGCTAATCGTGGGCTGATCGACAGCCGACCAACAAAGGCGAGGCCACAACCGGCGAGATCAAGAGAGGAGGACAGGAGACGGTGTTGGCAAGACCGAGAGAGAGAGAGAGAGAGAGAGAGAGAGATAGATGAGATTGGGCAAGACTCCAGTAAGAGAGAGATCAATGGCACTGCTGGTGAAAGTCCAGAGACTAAAGAGGCTAGCTATGAGAGTGAGAACTTAAAGAAAGTAGCAAGGATCTTATATATAAAATATTTAGCATTGTTTTGAACTCTTCCAAACCAGAGCTCCCAAAAGCTGGTTCCCAGAATTTTTACATTAGAGCTGATCGGTTCTCGTGTGAACCAGTGTCGAATCGGCGAGTTCGGTTCGGTTCGAATTGAACCAACTTGGTTGCTTACCCTTAAAAAAATGTTACATGTGAGTTCTTACAATAAACAATATAAGGCTAATTCCTCGATTAGCGAAAGGAAAGGACCATCATAAAGCGTAGAGTTCCTTTTGTATAAAGAGAACAAAAACGAAAAAGGTTACATAATACAAAGAGAGAGCCCCACAGATATTCATTGAGGCTTTGTATGAAGACGTACTGGGATCTACATCATGAAGCGTAATAATTGCCATGTGACCGGCTTGGCCAAAAAGCAAACTAGCTCAACCATGGTTAATTAGGTGCTGCATGATAACCATTTCTGGTTCGATGTGGTAGGGTTTTTTTTTTCTTAATCGGTTTGGACCGAGAAACCCGTTTGGTAATGCAATTTCATTACCGATAATATGTTAGGGACAAGTTTGCTTCCAAAATCGTGGTATTTTCGAAACCGAAATGAGAAAAAAAAAAGTTGGTTTTTCATTTTCGGAACAAAAGTGAGAACCATTTTACGAGGAATTCATTTTCTTCAACACACATATTCATATGGAAGTCACGATTTTTGAGGTGAGAAAAAAAAAGTAAAAATCAAAAATTTCAGTGAAATTTAAATTTTGTTTAAAAAAAAAAAAAAAAAAAAATTTCACAAAATAGCTTAGAAAACCTATGGCCACCCACTTTTTGAGTAAAATTTAATTTTTTTTAGTTGCGTAAAAAAAAATAAAAAATAATAATAAATTATAAAATTTAAAAACTTCACAAAATATCTTAGAATACCATGCTCCACCTAATTTGACATGAAATTTTATTTTTTAGGTGCCTAAAAAAAATTAAAAAGCAAAAATCAAAAATTTCAAAACTTCACAGAATGGCTTAGAACCGAAAAGTTGCCATCTACTTTGAGTGAAATTTAAATTTTTTAGGTGTCAAAAAAAAAAAAAAATAAAAATTTCAAAACTTCATAGAATAACTTAAAAAATGGGGCCCACCCACTTTGAAGTGAAATTAAAATTTTTTATATGCCAAAAAAAAATAAAAATAAGCAAAAAGTAAAAATTTCAAAACTTCTTTTTCCTTTATTTTTTTAAAATACTCGGTCGTCCACCTACTTTGAGCAAAAATTTTTTTTTTTTAGGTGCTTTTAAAAAAAATAAAAAATCTCAAAACTTCACAAAATGGCTTAGAATATTATCGCCATCCACTTTAAGCGAAATTTTAATTTTTTTATGTACCAAAAAAATAAATAATAAATAATAAATAATAAATAAAAAAAACTTCATGTGAAGTTTTAATTTTAATTTTAATTTTTTATGAAAAATAAAATAAATAAAAATTTTAATATTTTTAGGTGAAGAAATAAAAATTAAAAAAGAAAAAAAATAAAAAATACCATTTGGGCTCCTCAAAAATTTTATATTTCACTCAAAGTGAGTGGTTAGAAGTATTCTAAGTCATTATGTGAAGTTTTGAAATTTTTATTTTTTAAATTTATTTTTTGCAACTAAAAAAATTTAAATTTTTGGGAAGGAAAAGTTTTATAATGACAAGTATTCATTAAGCTTCATTTTTTCTGAAGTTTTGATTATTTTTATTTTTATTATTTTTTTTTTTTTTTTGGCACCTAAAAAATTTAAATTTAGACTTAAAAGAAGGTAATCACAGATATTCTAAGTCATTTTGTGAATTTTTGAATTTTTTTTTTTTTTTTTGGGAACCTAAAAAATTTAAATTTTACTAAAAGTGGATGGCCACAGGTATTCTAAGCAATTCTGTGAAGTTTTGAAATTTTTTATTTCTTGATTTTTTTTGAAAAATTTCAACAAATTTCCTATTTTCCCGAAATCTGAATTTTTTTTTATTTTCTCGACATTTTGAGGATTTTTTCTGGAATTTATCAATTTTTTGGGATTTTCTGAATTTTTTTAAAGATTTTTATGAATTTTTCAGATTTTTTTTTATTTTTATTCCATTTCTAAAAAATGGATTTCTGTTCCTGGAAATAGAATTTTTTATGTTGTTTATATCGGGTTTTTGTTTCAAGGAAATAAAAATTTCGTCTTTATTATCAAACGGGTTTTATTCTAAAAATAGAAATTTTTTTTGTCATTATCAAACGGGTTTTTTTTAGGAAACTACTCAGAACCAGAAATAGAAAAATCTATTTCTGGTTCAGGAACTCATTATTGACTGTCACTTTGCTCTTCTTTTATTTTTTTTATTGGCTTCGCGTCACGTCCGTCTACTTCGAAGACCATGCCCTTTGGAAACTCTAGAAATTAATAATCGGATGTTGACTTATTAATTGTCCCTCACTAATGGCCAATCACCTCATTCACGGTCTAAAACTTAAAGATAATGTAAGTGTGTGGTCATAATAAATAATAGAGTATTTAAATGATAAATACTAATAATAGCAAAACATCCCACTTCATCATAGCTTCCCGTGTGTGTACACAAGAAAGATTAAGGCTCATTCATATATGTACGGCAAGTTGATGTTTATATCTTATTCTAGACATGTCACATTAGATTTCATGGAAAATAAATGATAAATAATCACTTATATGGCTTGAAATAATTAGTAGGTGAAAAATATTTCAATTATCGATAAAAATATATATCTAAATATTTTCATAAATGTTAAAAATATTTTCGTTCTTTTATTTTTATAAGCGATATAAACAATTATTTTTTTTCTTTGAATTCTTTTTCTTACATAAAAAACTTCAAATTATACCCATCGTGACACATTTACTATAAAATTTTTCTTGTGACATCGAGACCTTGTAGCCATGTTTGTGATACACTTACTCTCTGTCAAGATTTGATCATATGATTTTTCAATTAAAACGATATCATTTTTATTTAACTCAAACCACGTTGACACCATGTTAACACCGTTTGTCTTTTGTCGTTTATGTAGGTCGATTTTTTAATGGTGTTCATTGAAAGAATCATGATAGAGGGTAAATATATCGTACATGTATAAATTTGATATTGTTGGTATCACAAAAAATGTCTAGGATAAATATGTCATAATGCTCATAATTGGAGGTTTTTAATGGCTTTTTCCCTAGATCAAATGAGATGATTGATCTAGGGGAAAATTTTGAAAAAAAATGCATAAATTCCATATCAATGTCTAACGGTTATGAAAATTTGACAGGTTTCAAGCCAAAAAATAGAAGTGTAAAAGCTTGTTCAAGACTATATTAAATTAAATATATTATCTGTGAACATAGCCGTTAGATATTTTGCTGAGGTTAGTGAGAGTGCAAAGCTTGAAGTTCATTGACTACGTGTGGTGTCATTATATTCTGATTTGACATGTCTACTTTTTTTCCTTGTCCTTTCTTCCTTGTCTTTTTTTCCAAACACAACCATAAAAGGGTAAAGATCACGTGTTGGGTTGGTGATTTCATTGGTTGGTACATTGACGATTGTATCTTGGACAACGTGTACCGACACATATAGGATAGGAACGGTGGACTTGGTTCCCACGACTATTCACTAAACGCCTAACTAGTGGGGTCCACGCCTATAATGCCATACTACCTACCATCTACAACAAAAGACTGACAGAAGAGGAAGCATAATAATTGTCATAGCCCAAAAGCAAAATAATTGTTTTTGTTTTTGTTTTTTCTGTTCCGCATCTTTGTTCTGTCACGCCCCGGACCCCACCGAGCCCACGACATCCTGATCACAGTCTATAATTTAAATGCGACGTCCCAGGACGCGTCGCCGACCCAAACGAAATTACGCAAGCGGAAGCATGTAAAATATCCTAGACAATAATAACATGACTAAGGAACAGAACGCTGAAATTTAATAAACACATAACGATAAAAAGTATTTATTAATACAAAATGACAACTTGGCTTCCAAAATCAACCACAAATTTTCAAAAGGGGACGGTGGTTGACAAGCCTATCTTCTCTACAAAAAGGTACTCAAAATACAGGGATAATCTGATCTATCCTTCAAATCCCTATTGTACTCTGCGGCCTCTCCAAATCGATCACGGTCGCGGATCTGAAAGTGGTTATGTAATAACCGTGAGAACAAGTCTCAATAAGCAACAACCTAAACCTAACCTAGGCTAATGCATACCCAGACCAATCGAACATGCGCACTACCAGTCATACAATCCATTTCACATGAAAGGCTTACCTCGCCTCAAACCACGTGCTAATCCTGCATATTAGTCCAAACATGATAATGCACGTACAAATCACCGTCACATCACAATCACCAGCACATACACTTCCACTCGAAATCAGTCAATCCAAACAAGCACCCAACCCATCCAACCAATCATTCACACGCACCATCAGTCAATTCGATCAACATCCACACGCTCAATCAGCTAATTCAATCACACACTCAGCCAACCAATTCAGTCACACCCAACCAGTCATTTCAATCACACTCAAATCGCATGCGTGTCTGAACATCTTTTTCACAACTCGCGCCACTGCGCCTCAAAATCAATCTCACAGGCTCACAAGCCTCACATTTCAATCAATTCTCATGGCTGCCGTCAACACGTCCCAAGCCATATCATTCATTCATTTCAGTGGCCGCCGTCAACACGTCCCAAGCCACGATATTCGAACAATTTCCAACGACCGACGTAAACACGTCCCGGTCCAATCACACCTTTAACGGGCCACCGTCAACACGTCTCAAGCCCGCATTCCAATCGGCCCATCGGCCATTCATGCCTTCATACGGACCGCTGTCAACACGTCCCAAGTCCGTAGCCCTCCGATCGATCTGGGCTTAATCTCTCACAGGCAGGCACACGCCACTCGATTCAATTAAATTCACGCCAAACAATTCACATTCACAACTCAGTCCAATTCACACTTCGCCACTCCAATTCACAGACCCGACATTCAGGTCGGTCACGCACAAACACCCACTCAAGCACTCTACTTAATCCAGTCTAATTTAACCAAATAAGAATACCACATAATCTAATTTAATCATAAAATAATTAAATTAAATACACGCCCTAGCCGTTCTAGCCCGAAACTGGTCAATGAAATACCCAAAATACTAAGTAGGGTCTAGGAAGTCGCTTACCAAAATTTGGCCCGGGAAAAGTCGGCTCGGGCTCAAAATGGCCCGGGTGAGAAGTTCTGACTGGGCGCGGGCGTGGGCCACACGGGCGCGCTGACCGGCCAAAGTGGGCACAATGGCCGATCGGCGTGCCTAGTGCGCGGGCGCGGCGAACGCGCGGCGTGCCCGGGGCGCTCGGGCGCGCGGATGGGCTACGCGCCTGGGCAACCGGGCACGGGCACGGGCGACGGGCACGGCACGGGCACGGCGCGGGCATGAGCTTGGCCGGCCGATTGGCTGGCCGGCGGGGCTGGCCGGCGGTGACGGCGACCGGCGGCGGCTACGGCGGCGACCGGTGAACGGGCTGAACAGGGGCGGGAAGGGGCTGGCCGAAGGGGGGAGGAGAGGGGAAGGGAGAGGGAGGCTGAGGGGCGGCGGCGGCTGGCCGGCGGGGCGGCACGGCGCGACGGCGCGCGGCCGAACGAGCCGACCGGCGGGCGACGAGCTCGCCGGCTCGGGCTTGGGCTCGGACGAGACAAGGCAGGGGGAGGCCGGGGAAGAGAGAGGCAAGGGGGAGGTGGTGCGGCTGTAAAGGGCGGCGGCGCGGCGGACGGCGGCCATTGGGACGACAGCGGAGCGGCCAGGCGCGGCGACAGCGGCGATGAGCCCGCTGCTGGCACGCGGAGGACAGCGAGGGAGAGAGGGCAGTCGGGGGCGGGGCTAGCGGCGACGGGGCAGAGGCGGCGGGGCTGCTGGCGACGGCGGTGGGCTCGGGCGGCGGTCGGCGAGCAGGCGGGACGAAGAACCAGAGAAGAGAAAAGAGAAGAGGAGAAGGGAAGAAGAAGAGAAGAGAGAGAGAGGAGAGAGGAGAGAGAGGGGGAGAGTGTCAGCAGGGGGGACAACACGCAAGGGGGGGAGGGGACGTGCGGCAGAGAGAGAGAGAGAGAGAGAGGGAGGGAGAGAGAAAAAGGAAGAGAGAGAGAGGGGGCGTAACGTGCGCAAAGGGGGGGAAAGGACCGGCTGAGGAGAGAGAGAGGAGAGAGAAAAGAGAGGAAAAAGAGTAAATTCAAATTTTAAGCGCAAACCAAAGGACACGGTTTAAACCAAAGATCGACTTATCGGTCCCGATTTAATTTCGGAAAAAGGCCTAATAGCCCACGATAAATCCCAACAATATTTTAGGGCACATGGCCAAAATAAAATAACCCAAACCACACTACGAGGGAGGTCTACCAATCTAAATTCGGATCCCGGTTCAAAAATACACTTTTCCACTATTCCTGATAATCTCGATGCTGGCCACAATAATATCGACACCGTCCAATTTATTTCGTCCCAGAACTCCCGGAAATCGACTGCCAAGTTCAGGGTCTAAATAACAACCAAGTTCGATCGAGTGCAATTCTAGAAGAATTTCTATTTTTAAAAATAAGAACCCGAGAGTGATCAGTTCTCGGGCGAAATTCCATTATAAGCGCACTGACGAATTATACGTTTTATAAACCCCAAAAATGGGCCAAAATCCGGAATGTCACATGTTCCTTCTTTGCGTTTTAGAGAGTGATCACGCGCTTTTGAAATTCTAGAAATTAATAATTAAATTGTGACTTATTAATCATCCTCATTAATAAATGAGCTTTCTTTTAGTAGATTCCAACATGATGATACCAAAATTGTAAAGTTGAATGGATGGGCTTCAACAGCTGAGTAACATATGATCTCGATAATCCATTCTGGGTGCTCCAAAACTAAACCATGACCACTAATCGCAATCCTCGTGTTGGTCCTCCCATGTTGTCCTATAGTGTAATTGTCACCAGCTAATTTCCACATGAGAAAAGGGAAGCGACATGGTTTGTCTTTCAAGAAAAAGACAAAGCCTTAAACCAATCTCGCCACCTGCCATCTATACCAAAAACATACACATTTAGGCCAAAAGCTCACACCAAAAGAATATATCCCAATAATCCGCACATTGAAGCTTTGTATCCACCATTTTGTTTTTGGGTTAATACCACGAAAAACCCTAAACTAGTACATCTGTGACAATTTTACCTCGAACTATTTTTTTGACCACAAAAAACCCCAAATTGGTACACCTGTGACAAATTTACTCCGAACTATTTTTTTGACCACCAAAAACCCTAAACTGGTACACTTATAATAATTTTGCCCTGAACTATTTCTTTGACCACCAAAAACCCTACACTGGTACACCTGTGATAATTTTACCCCCGAACTAATTTTTTGAGTACTAAAAACCATAAACTTGTACATTTGTGATAAATTTACCCTCTGTTAGTGTCCGTTAATTATATTAATATCACAAAAAAATCGTAAATTGGTAAACTTGTGACAAACAGAGGGGTAAAACTCAAAACCGGTACACATATCAATTATCACGTGTCATTAAACTTAGCAATTTAATAGTAAAATTTAACAAAAACTAACGGAGAGTAAATTTGTCACAGGTGTACTAGTTTGGAATTTTTGGTGGCCAAAAAATTAGTTCGGAGGTAAAATTGTCACAGATATACCAGTGTGGGGTTTTTAATGGTCAAAAAAATAGTTCGGGATAAACTTGTCACAGGTATACTAGTTTAGGGTTTTTTGTGGTCAAAAAAATAGTTTAGGGTAAATTTGTCACTGGTGTACCAGTTTGAGGTTTTTCGTGGTATTAACCCTTTTGTTTTTAAAGCTCTTTGCAAAGTTCGGCCATTCCAACTTGAGTTCTACTATGTGAAAGAGAGATCACTAGCTTGAAGCAGGAGCACGTAGCATTTTCCACGCGTCTATGGTGCAAAAATATGTTCCAAGTTCTAATCAGGTCACTTCAAGCTACTGCAATCCAAGGTCAACATAACTTATGACAAGCAACCGGTTAATGTTGTTGATTGAAGAGACAAGTGGTGACGCATCTCGTCGCTCTTTAGGTGAAGGTGCAATGACAAAATCTTATCAGAAGAGAAGTGACTTGAGACTTGAGAAAGATATGAAATGAAATATTCGCACTCATTCAAAGGTTTAGGTCTAGCAAATTTCGATGATGAAATTTTGTTAGGTGGTAGATTTTAATATTCCAAACCAAAAAGGGAATTTTGTAATGTTGAAAAGAAAAGTAAAGATTAAACATCTGGATTATTTTGAGAAGGCAGGGAGCGATTGTGGGAGGTAATTATGGAACTAGTCTTGTAGAGCTTGGCTTGGTGCCTTCTTATCCTCCTAGGATTGGCATTTGCCATTATCACCCAAAACTAAGGAGAAAGGTAAGAGGGCAGAGCGGACGACGACGTCGGAGGTCCAAGGCTTACCTTGGAGTGTCCTTCATCATCGGAAAACCACTCTCAATGGCGACATCCATGGCTCGAACAGATATTTTCTTTGACTTCGAACCCCTGGGATTTGACATTGCGTGATTTCGACATTTCGTTTGGAAATTACACCCTTCCAAAGTTGCGGTTGCAAGCTAGTAAAAAAGTGTACCTTTCTTGCATAAACACAATCTATTTAGATTACTTTCTAGGTTGATCCTTGTTACGAAATTGTAGTATTACATGAGATCTTTCCAACGACACAGACACCACTTGATTCAATTATCCATAGAGTGAGAATTGAGCACACAAAGCTGGCACCTCTTGTAATTTGGGTTTTGACGAGCGTAGTTCCTTTTGGCAACTCTTGCGGTCCACCTTGAAGTCGTATTGCAACACCGTTTTCTTCATTAAACTCAAACGCAAAGACTAATATGTTATGTGAAATTTTCATAATTTTTAAAAATATAGAAATTTCTATTATTGCTAAGAAATTATGAAAATTGTGCAAATTATGGAACATGATTTTCTAGACATCCAAAAATTTTCAAGTCAATTTGGTTAGTTCGAATATATTGGTTCTGAAAAATTTCTAAACCCTTTGAAAAGTTCGGTGCAATTATTGAAGAAAAAAGTTAGCACGCTCAATATTGGATATATCTATTTTTTTTCGATTTTCTAAAAAAAATAATATAAACTATTTTCTGCAAAGAATGATTATTCAGATGATTCATAGAGTTGAACATTTTTTTGGGTCATTTGGTGCATGTAGGGGCAATAGACTTGAAAACAAGTCTCGGAGGGCATTTACATAATTTTTTGTCTTAACAGGCTTTTCAGCCCAAGTGCATTCGGCCATTGTTTAGGTACGGAGGAAATCTGAGATTGAGTTGTGCGGCTTGAATTAGCGATTTATCACGCTAAGTAATTTCTACCACTTCCATATTTTGTGAAAGTTACATGACATAATTTACCGAGAAAAAGGTATATTGTGATGTGACTGGCATGTATTTTTAAAGTATACAGATAGATATTATCTTATGGCATGTTGTATTGGAAAACTCGATTCAAGTATTGGATACTTTTGAGCCTCTCATGAATATTTTCCGGAAATATTTTAGATTGAAATGCTATTTATATATATTTCGTGTGTGTGGGCGCATGGACCAATATTTTTTTGAGGCTTAATCATGGCCGACGTGATTTACAGGGTTTTATTCATAGCTTATGTGATATTTGGAGCTTAACCATAGCAGATAATAGTTTTGGGCCTTGTCAAGGGCGTAGTGCCACCTTGAGGCGAGCAAACGAATCACCAAGGGATCGCAGATAGTTCCTCTTATGAGGTGATGCTCACAATTGGTTCAAGTTTTCCCAAACCCTACCGATTACAATTTTGGTTGACTCGATTAATTATGCAAGTTTTGTTCTTTTTTTAAGAGTCGCTACTAATCTATTTGAGGCTAATTAGAAATCAAGTGAAACGAGGGAGATCACTTCACTTTTGCAAATCAGAGATTCGGGAACATGACTTGATTACGCTAAAATCTATTGAGCGCCCAATTTTGGTATCTTTACTCATTCTTTTCTAAACGTCTTTGATCATGCATCCGTGAAATTGTGCAATTATATCCATCAATCACTTAATCACATAACAACGCAATTATGCAACATTGCAAAAAACGAAAGTAAATAAAGTACGGAAAGATAAATGCCCAAACCGCATGGAAAAAAAATTAAATAAAGCCTCGTTATTACGCCTGGATGGGAACCCCATGAGTGGTACCCTAAGCTAAGCATGTGATTACTCTAATCTATGGAATGCTAATTCTCGCAAAATGCCTAAGTCGGATTAAGCCCTCAATTTCACGAACGTATTTTTTATCCTTCTTATTATTATTCAAAAAAATATCCTAAGCATCTAGATGGCACATCTAGCAAATTCTAACCTAAATCTATAGGCGATAATATGGTGGAATGATCTTGAAAATGATAACAATGTGGAATAAACAGGCTCCCTTTCATGTCACCATTTTTACATTATAACTATGAATTGTCCATCCTAAATGCATGCTGGACAATACGAATAAAATAAATCAAATGAATGAGACTTCGAATACTGCAATAACAGAAATGCCGCTCAAAACAAACAGTTCCGGCGATAGCAAAAGAAATGTTAGCGCATGAAATACGATTATATAATCGTGCAAACCTAATGCGCCTCGACAGAAAGCTATTGGAAGCGACCCGAATCGTACAAGCAAAAGCACGTATATATGGACCGAACTTTTGAAACGTAGCCCATCGTTCTAGACATATATGACGTGTGGATGCTCCAATGTTGTCAACAAAAAACATGCAACGTCCTTTCGGATGATACCAATCTATGGGAAAATTTAGATCTTGTTACCTGCAGACAAAAGACAAACTGGGCACAATCTCTGCTTCTTTTTTTTGGCTTCACAATTTTTTTCGTGATTTGCTTCACATCTTTCTTTGAACAAGAGCTGCACCAACGTTGGCAAGAAAACTCATGCAATGAATCATTGGCTTCTAAAACTTGGCCATAAGATTCGATGAAAAGAAAATGACGATATACCTGTCCTGAGAAATGAAGGCACCCACGTCGTTGAGTAAATCGGATGATCAGTCCAGGCAATGCGATGGGACGACTTGGTTGCCTCTCGATGACGGCCTGTTGCGTTTTGGCGTTGGCCTGGTATTAACCCAGCTGGGCATCAGTCACGGATTGGGCTGCTCTTGAGGGTGACGACTGAATGACGTGGCCAGACTCACGACGGAGAGGACTTGCGACTAATGGAGGAAGAGAGGCCTCCTCTCTAGCTCGGCTCAACATGGCCAAATGATGAAAGAGCCGCCAGGGTGGGAGCTCGAGAAAGATCCGGAGAATAATAGCGGAGCTCCTGATCCCGTATTGTGTCTCAATGGATTCGGAGTCTTGCGTGTATGCGAGAATCTCTACGGAAGATCCAGGGAAAATGAATGTGGAGAGAGTCGGAGCTGGAGATGGCTGTCTGGTTTGCAAACAGAGAGCAAGAGACGCGATAAACAAACCGGTGCAGACGAGTGTAGAAGTTGACACTCAGCACCATCCCTCAGACGTTTTTCACGGGCGATCACCATTGACAGTCACCAGGAACATGCTGAAACACAGTAAAAAAAGCAACAAAAAGATGTGTTCAGATTCAATTGAGATAACAATGAAATGTAAATGGAATCAAAGCTTTGCGTTACCAAAATGATTAATCTGCGCCAAAAGGCCCTCCGATTGCGCAGAAAACATGCGCTATTTCGTAACAGTGCCGGAGAGGTATTTTAACAAACAGTTTGTGTGTATTGAGAACATTGAATCTGGTCACGAAATCAAAGTAATCTTTCCATCTAAAACCGATACTGGCACAACAGTATCGTCACAGATCATCAATAAAAACTTCATATTCTCATTGATTTATACATGAGTGATACGAACGCGACTCGGTCTTGTATGCCGCAAAAACGATGCAGAACAGGGGATGATGAAGTTACCAGGTTATCAAGACGAGATGACTAAGCGACCGGAAAATGGATTGACGAACGAAGCGTATATGATGTTGACAATCGAAATCAAATCCAGCAGAAATAACTCAAGCGAGATCCGAGCCACGGCATGGAGTTAAAGGCAGCGAACGGCGACGGCGGCAATAGCTATTAGTCGCCTGAATTCGATGAATAAAGTCTGCGAAGTCAAATAAACCAGCGAGATCGTTTCCTCTGTACTCCCCGCAGCTTCAAAAAAAAAAAAAAAACGATGCTCCATTTTCAGATCCTATGATGGCCGACCTAAAACCAGTCGGAGATGGAGGTGCGACGGTCAACGGCGACAATTGGCAGCGGCGAACAGCGTCTGGCGGGCGATGGTGAATGAAAATCGATGAAGGAGCCTCTGAAAATCCAGGAAGAGGCCGTGAGACAAGTGTTACTGACTGTACCGAAATCGGAAACCAAAGGAAGGTAGATAGAACTTAGCTTTTGCGGTGATTGGACAGTGAAGAACCGAGTTCCGATCGTCTGAGCAGAACTGAGGAACGTCGGATTCAGGATTGGATATCGTCGGTGACTGGATCGACTCCGAATAGCTGGAACTCGGTGCTTCTGGAGGAGCTATGGAGTTCTAGAGAGCTATCCGTGAACTCAGAGATTGGTGGAATTGGCACTTTGCAATCGATCCCTGTTACGAAATTGTAGTATTACATGAGTTCTTACCAATGACACAAAACTCGCTTGATTTGATCATTTTTTAGAGTGAGAACCGAGCACATGAAGTTGGCACCACTTGTAACGTCGCCCAGATTCTTTTGGCAACCCGTGCTGTCCATCCAGAAGTCGAATTGCTGCCCCGTACTTTGTTCCATGAAATTTTCATGATTTTCGAAAATATGAAAATTTCCTGTTGTTTAACGGAAATTAGGGAAATTGCCAAAATTATGGACGATGGTTTTCTCGAGATTCAAAAATTTTCTAGTCGATCTGGTCTGTTTGGATATAAATATTGGTGGTGAAAAATTCTAATTCATATCTTTTGAAAAGTGCAATTATTAAAGGAAAAAGTTAGCACGTGCGATATTTTAAAAAATCTAGTTACTGATTTTCTGAAAAGTATATAAGTTATATTGTGCAAAGGATGATTGTTTCGGGTGACTAATAGAGTTTAAGTAATTTTTGGGTCGTTGTGGTGCATATGAGGGGCCATGGGCTTGGAATTGAGCTTCGGAGGACATTCACGTAATTTTACATTTGAAAGGGGTTTTTGGCCCAACTGCATTTAGCCATTGTTTAGAATTACTAATTTCTGTTAACTGCATTGAATTATGTTTGGGGGCTGAGAAAATTTGAGATTGAGTTGTGCGGCTTGAATTAGCAATTTATCGAGGTAAGTAATTTCTAAACACTTCTATATATTTTTAAAAATTACATGACATGACTTGCTAAGAAAAAGCTATATTGCAATATGGTGTGTATTTTTTAAGTATAGAAATAAATATTATTTCATGGCATGCTCTTTTTGGATCAAGCATTGGATACTTTTGAACCTATCACGAACATTATTTGGAAATATTTTGAGCCGAAATGCTCTCTCTCTCTCTCTCTCTCTATTATATAGATATATATATTTTAGGCTTAATCAAGGCCGACATGATTTACAGGCTTATTCATAACTGATGTGATTTTCGGGGCTTTTTCTTTTTGTCAAAATGAACTGCTTTTCATTGATATCTAGTAGAACCATAACCCCTTTTGGGGGTCTCAAAATAGAGCAAGTCTCTAAGGGCTTGCGGAGGACACATTAGCTAATGATCAGTGAGTGTTTTGTTCTGGTGGGACTTTGCTACCCAGTCCGCAACACTATTTGAGTTTCTATTACAGTATTGCAGGTCTAACTTTGTAAATAATGTCAGCAGTTCACGTGCTTCAGCAATAATTGCCCTTTGTTCCCACGGTAGAGCTTGTGTAGTCTTCAATGCGTTGACTAGATTTAGACAATCAGACTGGACAGTCAGTCGTTCACCCGCGTGTGAGGAGAGAAATTTGAGGGTTTTCCACCATTGCTAGGCATTCGGCTTGCTCGGCTGAGGAGGTAGGGACGTCCTTTGCAAATCCGTCGACCAGAGTTCCGGCTGCGTCGTGGCAAACACAGGCGATAATACTTTTGGGCTTTGTTGTGTGGCAAAGTGTGGCTGCAGGATTTTTTCACCTTGAGTTTGATATATGCTCGTTATATTACATGGTTATATCATATGTTTACGTAATTTATGATTCATTGGAGTAAGCAGAATGCTTGTTACATGGAAAAATGCAATGAATGTGATTGTTTGGATACATTGATACATACTTGTTTCCAAAGGTACATTATTCTTTGCTTGATCCCATAGAAGTGGTATCTGTCACTTATTGAGCTGTGATTTTCCTCTCTCATTTTTACTACCATTTCAGGTTTTGAACATGAGAAAGTTTAATCAAATGCACATGAAGAGTGATTCAGGAGCGGCACTGAAATTTGTTGAAGACTATTAGAGTAAAGTTTATCAAATTGGATTTATGCATTTCTCGTAATTGGTTAATTCATGATTCACTAGACTTTCTTATAGTTATCAAGGCTTTGCTTAGTCAATATATGTTTCTTTAAAATCACTATTTTAGGTTGAAGGCTTGGTCCTTCATATTTTTTAAAAAGGATGGTCGGTCATTTCTTAAGTTCTCAGTATATATGTGGGTTCTGACAACTATTAAGAGAAATGAAAAAGATCATGAGTATTTTCTAGACTGCATATGCAGATCGATGCGCTATGGGGACTATGAACGGACTTGACTCATACATTTATAGTTCTCTATGTGTTGTTCGCAAAGGAGATTGAACTTTGGAGTTATGTCAACAGTTTTTTGTATTGAAAATCCTCCAGATATTGAATTCCTCTTATATAATAAGATAAAATGAAAGTTGGCCTTTGGAAGCGATAGTCTATGTACGATAGGGATCTGGAGTGTCGCACTCCTTTAACTCAAAAGGAAGTCAAAATTGCTAAATAAATCAGAATCCCTACAATTAGTAAATTCAAAGTTCGAAATCGTACATGAGCCTTTGAAAAATTAGGGGCTTGCTTTGGATTCTTTGTGATGGTCCTAAGGGTACCTCACCAAAGTAGGGGACACCGAAGTTTCCAATTGGGGTCGCCCCACTTGTCTAGGTATATACACCTGGTAAGTTGACATGATGCGTTCCTTATTTTAATGTGCCGGTGCCCACACACCCAGCTATCTTAATTGGAGATAAAGTTTTTCTTTTCTCTCTCCAAAAAATACCTCTGAGTTTTTACGTTCCGGAGTTCAGACAAAGCAGTTTAAGGAAAACTTGGAGTTATGTCAAAAGTTCTTTGAATTGAAAATCCTCCGATTTAATGAATTACCTCTGATATAATAAGAAAAAAAATGCAAGTTGGCCTTTGAAATAACTCTCTGTACGATACAGGATATGGAGTGTTGCCATCCTTTAATTCAAAAGAAAGTCAAAATCGCTAAATAAATATCCCTACAATTAGCGCATTCAAAGTTCAAAAAACGCACGAGCCTTTGAAAAACAATTACAGAGAATTTCCAAACTATATCGTTTCAAACTTCCTACTTTTTTTTTTTGGGGGGGGGGGACGGGGGGTTTCAAAAAACATTCTAGTTAAACACCCACGATTAATCTAAACGAAGTCATTCTAGCTAATAATCTAGTAACTAATAAGAGATAAATGGCAAATGATAAAAATTACTAAGGAAGTGTTCATTAGGTAATGATTGCTGTGAGAATAAATGAAGTTGTGCAGCCTTTTGAGTGCACATAGTTATATTGACTTCTCATAGGACTTATCTGTTTTAGTTAAACTATCAAAATAGGTTTGATTAATTTTAGATTAGACTAACATTTTACATTGAGAATGTATCTAAGCTACCTTCTCCATCATTTGTGTAACACAACTCTAGTATATTAAAGCACAGATTAATAGGTGAACTATTTGTATTATGAATTTGTGATAATAACTGTTTTTGATTATTTTATTACCAAATTGGATCTGTTAATAATAACTTTAAATTATGACAAGCCTCATATTTCTTTTGCTATCTACTTTAACCTTCTATCACTTAGCTCGTTATTTAAGAATGTAAAACTTGTACTCAATAGTATTCATATATCTACAGTTTGCCTGCGCAACACAATAAATTACAATTAATAGAATTGTTTTTGTACTAGAGATAATACATGAATTTTGATTTGTTAGGCAACATTTGAAATGGGACAAATACACAACATTTAGAACCGCTTAGCTCCGCCGCTATTGCTGTGCTGGGGTTGGTGACTAGTTGGAGGCTAGAGTTTTTTGAAAAAAGGGTGAATTGGTTTTTAGAACGTCGGGTTTTATCTAGAGATGGAAAGTGTAGATTTCAAAAAGTGGAGATGCAAATTGATATGGGTGCAAAAGCGGAAGATGATTTTCCCTTCAAAATTTCCCTTTTATTGAAGGGTATTAACAAACTTTTGAATACAATTTGCTAATACCTTTGTAAATTATTAACTTCATCGGCAATATTTTTTTTAAATAGTAAAAATGAGTTGATAATCTACTTTTGAGTTTGACTTTCGTAAATTCCTTTCCTTGTTGCCAACTAACTACCATAAAAGTGGGTTTACATTGGTTGCTTTGCCAAACCTTGGTAATATTGAAGTGCATGTTGGTAAGTGAATACAAATTGCTAAACCTCTTTGTATGTTACCAAAGTAAGAATTTGGTATAATGCTAAATTTCTAAATTGGCTGAAAACTTACTATTGATCTTTGCATGTTAAATTTCTTACATTGTCGGCAACTTATCGCCTACCTCGATAAGTTACTAATTTGACTAGTAAAATTTTGTTTTTAATGGTTAGTTCCTTAAGTGGTTGATAATTTACTACCCTTAAACTGGGCCAACTTTTTGTAACTTCGTCAAATCCTAAGCATCTAGATGGCACATCTAGCAACTTGTAACCTAAATCTATGGGCGATGATAGAGTGGGAATGATATCAATGTGGAATAAACATGCTCCCTTTTTTATCATCATTTTTACATTATAACTATGAATTATCCATCCTAAATGCATGCTGTACATTACTAAAATAAACAAGATTAAGCAGAAATCGACAGTCTTTGAATATCACGATAAGGGAAATGCCGCTGGAAACAAGCGGTTCCAGCGATTTCATAGCAAAAGAAATGTTAGCCCATGAAATATGATTATATAATAAATGCAAACATGAGACACCTCGACCGGAAGCGATTGGATGCAACCCGAATCATACAAGCAAAAGGACATACATTATGGATCGAACTTTTGAAACTAGCTCATCGTCCTAAGGCATTTTACTTCCAATGACAATGAAATGTACGATAGAAAATCCACTCGAAGTTTCACTATCTCAAAGTAAAAATAAAAATCTTTATGCAATGAGGTGAGAATTCACATTATCGCGCGATTGCTACGAAAAAAATAAGAACGACTTCGCTAGAAACCTTCTTCGCACTAGACTATCATGAAATTGTCTTATATGCTAAGACGTTTGAATGTTCCAATGTTGTCAACACAAAACATACACCATCCATTTGGATAATACCAATCTATAGGAAAATTTATATCTTGTTACTGTAGACAAAAACAAACTGGGCTGAATTTGCTTCAATTTTTCGTTCTTTTTTGAGTTGATACCACAAAAAATCTCAAACTAGTACACTCATGCCAAAATTAACTCAAACTAATTGTTATTTCACAAAAAATCCTAAATTGATACTCGTGCCGCATTTACCTCGTATTAATTTTCGAATCATAAAAATTTGATCCGGTACACTTGTGCGATATTTACCTAAACTAGTTTGTGTATTACAAAAAATCTCAATGTTTAAGATCAACGTGGCACGGGTGTACTAGATTTGAAGTAAATATGGCACGAGTATACCAATTTGACATAAAAATCAATTTGTCAGAAATGTGTCATGTGTATATCAGTTTAGGGTTTTTTGTAATGTAAAAATTAATTTCCATTCAGATTTTTAGTAGAATTAACCCTTTTTTTGTGCTTTCCTTCTTTTCCTTTTCGGCCCCTTACCTCATATATACAAATACAATGAGTTTCTCGCCTCTTTAGACCTGCCTTGCTCTATTTATTTTTTTCGTTCTTTCTCAACCCTCTCTGTTTTGTCCTACTCGTGTCACCGACCTATTCCCCACACACAGTGTTCACTTGCACGAACCTCTTCATTCTTTCTTTCTTTATTTTCTTTTTTTACTTCCTTTTCTGTTTTTCGATTTCTTCCTTCTTTATTTACTTGTGCCTTCTTCTTCTTTTTTCCTTTTGCACTCCCACGCATACATGAACGGACTCTCTGTTTTTATTCGCTCTCCACGGAATGCCTCACTATTCTCTGTTTTTGCTTTCTACCCGCACCTCCCAATGATTGTTGATTGTCGTTTATATTTCGAAAGCTCAGCATTGTTGAGCACCATCACCAACCAAAAAAAAATCCACTAAACTCAGCCCTTAATTTTTTAACAACACTTCCAATTGAACAATAGCTCCTGCATCGTTGAGTAATTTGGACGATCGGTCCGGTAATGCAATGGGACGACTTGGTTGCTCCTCGACGATGGCCTGGATGCATGTCCGCGATGACCTGGTATTAAGCTGGCTGGGCGTCAGTCACAGACTAGGCTGCTCTTGAGGGTAATGACTGAATGAAGTGGCCCAACTCAACTCGGCTGAACGATGGAAGAGCTGCCGGAGTGGGAGAGCTTGAGAAAGATCCGGAGAATAAGGGAGGAGCTCCTGACGGTGTATTGTGCCTCATTGGATCCAGAGTCTTTGTGTGTATGGGAGACTCTCTCCAGAATATCTAGGGAAAAGACTTGCTTGTTAACAATTATGATGCCAACATTATACCTCGCAGTTCGAAACTCTTCTTCATATTGTCACATGACATTGTTGCTATTATTTTCCTATGACATTGCATTTTGACTATGGAAGTTCACTCTCCCCGCTAATCTCTCGAATTTATATGCTTCCTATGAATAAATGCTTCTGCATAATTTCTTTCTTTCTTTATTTTTGCCTATTCTCCAAATAAATAAGAATTACCTCAAAAATCTCTTCACCCACTATGCAATACCAAAACTTACACATTTATGCGTAAGTACAATCCTATATTTATGCATTTTATGCATGTCAATCTTTTCTCGTAAATACCAAAAGGATTTCATGCTGGGGTAAAATGACGGACATACCTCTCAATTTTTTTCTTGTATATTACAATTTGGACACAATCGTTTACTATTTCTATTTCCTATTGCAATGATGTCGATTAGTTTGAAATATCCTTTAATTCAAAGTCATAAACTTTTCTTTGTCAATTACTACGAGACAAATTATTTCCATTATCAAGTCCGATTCTCATTTTATACCCTAACATATTCCTCTTCTAATTAAGCTCTATTCGATATATACAATCAAACTTTTCATGAATTTCCTATTTGATCATACTATTAACGGCTGCTAACTTTTAATCTAAAGTTTTTTTTTTGTTTTTACATTTTTTATTAACGGCTAATAGATGAACTCTCTATCGTATTTATTAGCCGCCTCTGTCATACTTTTTACATTCTCTATTAACCGTCGCCAATAATCATTAGTCATGCAGGTCGCATGTCTACTTTTTGTTAAATTGTTGAAATCTGAATTTTTACGGACTAATTGAATAAGCATTTTAAAAAAGAATTAATAAATAGAGAAGAGAGAATAAAAAGCAAAAACAACAAAAACAATAATGACAATCCAATTCCAAATTCACCCCAAATTCACAAAACAACAGCGCTCAAATTGGTGAAATCCAAATTCCGTTAAGAAGAGCGAGCTCATGGATCATCTTCTTCCATGGAAGCCTTGGATTTTCCTCAGAGAGATCAATCAAAACCAGAGCCGAATCGGAATTCAAGGAAGCGGAGATGGTGGAGTTGTGCGAGAAGCGAGCAAGAGGCGACCCGATGCTGCCGGACGTAGTGATAGTAAGCTCTCGAGAGAATGACGGAGGTCATCGCAAGAGTGACTGAAGCAGAGACGGATTCGGGCAAATGGAGAGAGAGAGAGAGCAACTCGGCAGGAGAAAGGAGAACTGAAAAGCGCCTCAAAACGCACAGGAATTGGAGCCAAAAAATCCCGTCTCTCTCTCGATCCTCTACGTGTTCCAGAAGCTTCTCCGCCGCTGATCGGCGCCAGAATCCACCGCTTGCTTCAAATTACGATGTTCTGGCGCTTGAGCTTCGAATGTGTGTGCTCCATCGATGAACTCGAGCTCATTGAACCAAGGTGAATTTCTTCAAACCTTCGACAACTTGGAGCCTTCGAGCTTTCCAATTTTTCATGGAGCGTGGAAGTTCCGAACATCATTCCATTTAATTGGGTGAACATTGTTCACGTCTGAGATTTTATTAATATCTGTGATACAGTCTCGATGATCTCGTGCTGATTGGGTAAACATTTAATTGGGTGAACATTGCTCACTATCTCATTACCGCATTGTGCCATTTAATCGGGTGCACTTTGAGTGTTTGGTGAAATGCCTGAGCCGTATTAGCATAAATACGACTTTGAATCCGACGGAGATCATCTTTGTCTGCTTGAATGATTTCCCGTACCAGCTGTATAGGTTAAGTTAATCTAAATTGATATTCACTTTTGAGTCCATTCCTGAAGTGTCTCGCTCTTGATAGGCTTCCGGTGTTCTAAGGTGATAAACTCGACTCCGTGAAATTGGCTAAAAATGTTGATGTGCTGAATTGTGAATACTCTGTCGACGGTCGCTGGTGCGTTCATTGAAGCATAGACTGATCATGTAGACTAATAATACATTGAAGTGCGGATCCCATTTGTTGTATCTTTTCTAATAGTGAATTCCTCCGGATCATGTCTTCTCTGCGAGTGAATGCGAATATGTGTTTTAGTGGATGTACAAATGCAATGCAACTTTGTTTTTGCGCTCATGCTGGATTGTGGTTGTTGCTTGCTGGTTATATGTTGTCTAATGATGCTGAGGTATATTACTTGGAGCTCTGGCATAAATAATTGGGAAATTTCTCCATGTACGGTTTATAACTTTATTCGTACAATCTGATGAAGATAATCACCCCATTTTCTTGTTATGATAAGCAACTTAATTAGAACGCGTGAATTTTTCATTGTCAAAGAGTTTTAAAAAATGTTATTTCGACTATTTGGTGCCAGGGCCACTTCATAACATCTTTTTATATGAAAAGCAATCTTACTATCATTAATAATTCAAGAGAAATTAAAATAAAGAAAGAAAATAAAAAGAATATAAAAAAGAATGGAGGCCGTGAAGAGACAGGATGGCTGGTTGAGCTGCCACCACCCTTCCGAGACGTTGTTAAATGTTAGAACTGTTCTTGATTGGTGTGCTTCAATAGAGCCTAAAGGGTTTCAAGATCCTTAGTCAGTTTGCGAGGATGATTGTCTGTAGTATATGCGTGCGTGTTCGCGATACAATGTGACGTGCTTGGTCGACATTTGATGAAATGGTGCATTTTGTGTTGCAAATCTGTTTTCGACTTGCTTGGAATTTTTTTCACCAACCAAAAGGGCACCAACGAAGCCGGAGTTTCATACCCACTAGGAGTGTTTGCTTTTCAGTGGTAGCTATTGATCATGGAGTTCTTAGGGGACAGGCCTAAGGGGAATAACCCAAATGCTAGGGATTTGCCCAAGCAACTACTACCACAATTGCAACTACCGGAAGCGGGTTCGAACATGTTGCCCTGGGCATAAAATTTCCTAGATTGGTTTGAACCCGAGACCTCTTGCAAAATCTCGTCATGGATACACCCGACCATTGGGCTACTGTGCTTGTGGTCGCTTTGCTTAGAATTGATTCGATTGGATTTGGTTTTGACTCTTATTAAGAGTAGAAGAACAAATTAGTATTCTGTCTATTCTATTGTCCTCACGATTTTTTGGTTTTAGTGTAGAATATGTAACAATGCAACAAAGACTACTGATATTCCTGATGCTGCTTTCATTTGGGCCTGGTGACTGAACTAAATCAAGAAATGGTCAGTGATAGATTAGAATATCTAAATTGAGTTTTTGGCTGTATAAGAGTAATGCTAGGTCTACTTACAAAAATTGGTATACTATTGCAGACTCCTATTGAGCATTGACTATGATCCATTTATTTAAAAGACCACTTGTAGTTGGCCGTATCACTTTGTATACAGATTTTGTAGACAAGTTCAAGTAAATCTAGCATGACTCTTTCTATATTCACAATGCTAGCCATATTTTAAGTGATGTTGCTTATGTCTTGAGTCCTTGATTCTCCTGATATTTAGCTATAGTTACAATGAGCTGATTTATTGAGGTTTCAATGTTATCTCGCTTACTTTATTTTCTTATTTCAGGAACAGTTTTAAAGACTGAGGAATGGTTGGTGCTATATGTGAGAGGGATTTCAATGGGGGTGTGGGGGAAGAAGAGTTTGAACAGGAGCCATATGTGGGGTTGGAATTTGATACCGCAGATGATGCTCGTATATTCTAAGGTAGTTATGCATCACGAGTGGGTTTTAGAATACGATCTGGTCAATTGTATCGATTGTGAGTTGATGGATCGGTTTGTAATAGGAGATTTGTGTGCTGGAAAGAAGGGTTTCAGATTAATTCAAGGACAGGATGCCCTGCATCCATAAGGGTGAAAAAATCGGATTCTGGCAAAGTGGGTCTTTTACCAATTTGCAAAAGATCATAATCATGATCTTGACACTTGTGAGGAGAATCATCCTGGCAATTCCTGGTGCAAAAGTTCAGCAACTACTCCTAAAGTAGTTGATTTGTGCCATAAGCCGTGGATAAAACAGCTTTGATGTTGTTGATAATGGATGCTCATCTTCTTCAAGTATTGTCAGTGCCAAACGCATTAAACCGGGGGTGAATGAAGGACAAGTGAAACTTGAGCCCTATGTGGGTCTAAAGTTTGATTCAGATAATGAAGCATACCAGTATTATGATACATATGCCGGGAATGTGGGATTTAGAGTTCGTATCAGTCAGTTGTTTCAATCAAAGAACGATGGTTCAATTACTTCTCGGAGATTTGTCTGCTCGAAGGAAGGATTTCAACATCCTTCTAGGGTTGGGTGTGGTGCATTTATGAGGATTAAGAGGCATGATAATGGAAGATGGATTGTCGATCGTTATCAACTAGAGCATAACCATGAGCTTGAGATGCAAATGAAAGCCAACAGAGGTTCAGCTTCTTGGAAATTTTTAGATGAGATTAATGAAACATTGGAAAAACTAGACATTGTCAAAAAGCACAATGGGAGCCTCACAAAGAAACATCATGTGAACAACATAAGAAGTGATCGGTATACCATTCTTCATTAATACTTTCAGAACCGACAAGCTGAGGACATCGGATTCTTTTATGCTGTCGATGTACAGATGGGTTGTTGTAGGAGTCTTTTCTGGCCAGATGGCAGATCTAGGTTCTCGTGCAGTCAATTTGGTGATGCCATCATTTTTTATACCTCCTATAAGCAAAACAATTATGTGATGCCATTTGCTACTTTTGTAGGTGTTAATAACCACAAGCAGCCGGTTCTTCTTGGATGTGCTCTAGTTGCTGAAGAATCGAAGGAGTCGTGCATATGGTTGTTTGAGACATGGCTTAGGGCAATGGGTGCCATCCCAAGTCAATAATAGCTGATCATGATGATTCCATTCTGCAAGCGATTGCACGGGTTTTTCCAAAGTCATCATTGATTCTCAATGTGGCAAATTACGACAAAAGAACGTGAGCATTTGAGTCCACTGAGTAGTGATTGTAAAAATGAATATGAGAAGTGTGTTTACCAAAGTCATGCAGTCGGTGAATTTGATGCTGCATGGGATGCTCTTCTCAGCAAATATGGCTTGAGGGAAAATGCTTGGCTGAAGGAAATGTGTGAAAAGTGTGAAAACTGGGTTCCATTGTGTGGACTTCCCATTGATGGAAGTCTAGATGCCTTTTTTGATCCATATTTAAATTCTCAAACGCCACTTGAAGAATTTGTTGTGATATGAGCAAGGTTTGGAGCAACGTCGTGGCAACGAAAGGAAAGAAGATTATAACTCATTCAACTTGCAGGCATTTTTGCAGACAAATGAACCGATGGAAGAGCAATGTAGGAGACTTTATACCCTTTCCGTATTCAAAGTTTTCCAGAGGGAACTTTTACAAAGCTAGCCAAGATTCATGAACAAGGGGCCATCAGCAGATATTTGATCCGTAAGTGCGGTAATGAGAATGAGAAACATATGGTTACCTTTTGTTCATCCAATCTCAATGTGAGTTGTGGCTGTCAAATGTTTGAATTAGAGGGTGTATTGTGTAGACGTGCTTTGAGATTGTTCCAGATTCCAGATATTAGGGAGCTTCCATCTCACTGCATCTTGCGTAGGTGGACAAGGAGTACTGAGTATGGCACTGTACGTGATTCTGAATCAGGAGGTAGCTCCCACGAAATTAAGGCAAAGATCTTCTGGAGTCTTTGCGAAATTGCTGCCAAATATGTTGAGTTTGGTGCCACATCCTTTGAGAAATACAAACTTGCTTATGAAATTATGCATGAGGGTGGAGGAAACTTTGCTGGCAGAGGTAAGTTTAGGATAATTTTGTAGTTAAGAGTGCATCTATAGTTTCTTTTCCAGCAGGCCTGACTTTTGTAGCTAGGGGCATCAACTTGTTTTATACAGCTTTTCTCAATCAGAAGTGAAATTATGTCAATATGAGAGTATGCATTCTGTTAGTTCTTTTGTTGCTTTCATCTGTTTATCTCACCTCAGAGGCTAGGGGTAAGGGAGGGGATAACTTGAGGAGGGCGAATGAAGAGCTATGCTTGAAATTTTCTTGCAATAAAATTGTACTTTCAGTTTCGAAAGGCAAATTTCAACAAACATCTAGCGGGGGTAAGCCACCACAAGCCCCCTGAGTGTCTTTGAGAAGCTGACCTGATATTTGAAGGACCTGTAGACCTGTGCTCTGGTGTAATTTCCTCCAAGTTATCCAATCTCTCTCTCTCTCTCTCTAGTGTAACTTTGACAAAAGGAATAGGAGATATGAATGACTCTTAGCTTTGGTGCAAAAGTTAGCAAGAGACACCTGGTGGTCTGGCCTTTGAATGAGCTTATCATAGTGAAGTTAATGATAAACATGAGTTGTGGTGATTTGCATTTCAATTTTTTCTCATTATGAATAATCTGACATGAACATAAAAGGAAAAGTGAAGTTTATCTAATAGAAATGTCTGATTCAATAATCAATCGCACTCCAGCACCTCAGTTGCAGTTGCAGAAAGTTACTCAGCGGATGTGATTTTCTATTTGGTAATGATTTTTCCAGCAATATTTGGAAATGCCATATGACATTACATGATGTGGCTGATCTCTTGTATCATTTTTCATATTTAATCTTATTTCTTGGCCATACATTTGCTTTCCCTATGCCACTTTAATAGGACATATCATAGCTGACAAACTTCTGTCATTCAACAATGTTAAAATGTTCCACTAATTGGAGTGTGCTGAATGACTCTCGTAGTACAGATTGGAGTATGAAGGGCAATACTGATGAAGTCCATGCAAAATGAAATATCTCACGGAAGTATGGTAGAAAGTCTCAGTTGTATGTGTGATACCGGCTCATGAGGCAGCATAATTTGTTAGTAGCTCTTTAATGGATATCTGTCCATTAGCACTTGAATATATGAGAGAACTAAGGCAATCACAACTGCGATGGCAGATAGATTGGTCCTTATAGCAACAGAAATGAGCTTCTTGTTACAGCAAGTTAGGCTACTCTCACCAGGAGAAACCATGAGAGATTATTCGGCCAATGGACCAAGTGGCGTGTATAGCTAGCTTAGAGTTGAACTTGCTTGTGTGCAGATAAGTAGCTCAGGTCTGCCATTGATATGTAGCTTAGACTACTGAGGCTGAAACTGATATACAACACCTATAATGAGACAAGATTCAGATATGCATGAATTGAGATTTGCCTGATCGAGTGCCTCATAGGGTCCATGTTCATATTATATATGACAACCTAGAAAAATTTTAGAAACACTTTGGTATGGTATGAAATGTTAACTTGTCTCCTGGTGCCTTGACTTGAAACCTTGAGCTTGAATACCATTTGAGATCTGAGCATGCCTAGCGCTTTGTAAAAATCATAGATCAAGACTAAATCATGATCTCCCCTAGTAAAATTCAAGTTACATTTCCTTTTTCAGTTGTATACTCTTAACTAGGCTTGATACACTTCAACTGAAACTTGCTGAAATCATACAAAGAGAACAGAATTCTCATTATTTTCGTGAATTTTTCTTTCAAGCCAATGTCAGAGTATGTTTTGATTGTTGGGTCACTGTCCATGCATCTCTTTAAGAGCATCCTAGTAAAGCAGGTGACCAATGCCATTCTGAGAAGAAAACTGAGTCCTTGAACCACCCTGCTTGTGAGAGTGTGTATAGGGTATGGATATTGGTCCAAAATCATGAATGATGACAGAAACATGAAAAAGAGAACAGAACAACCGTAGCTAGAGTTTTATGTGGTTTTAAAGTTACAAACTGAGAAAAAGTTTCGAGCAGAAAGAAAAAGAACTTGAAAGGGCATTGAAGCATGTTTTGGTGAAGCTTTTTCCTGGAATTGGCTCTGCAGCTTGCATCGGCCATCTCTGAGAAAGGTATTGCCTGCTTGTCCAAATTTGTTCTGGGTTAGGATAGTTTAAGACTTTGGAAGTGATCTGTCTGTGCTCAAATTTCTCCTTGTTTTTCTTTACCTTTTTAAAATGTGAGCAACGTAAAATAATTCTAAGTTTGGTTGTTCTAATTTTTGTTTAAACTTCTAAAGTAATTTGTAGGAGTTATCGGACGTGGCCTTCTTAGAGTAATTGAATAGGCAAGACATGATCTTAGGGTTGTCAAGATGATTACGATGATTACTTGTCGGAAGGAAATGGCCTGAGTTCTGCTGAATGCTGCTCTTTGGGGTCATCCCTAGTCACCTCTTACCATGGAAATTGTTTGGTTGTGCTCAATGGGGAGACTATCATGAGCCTGTTGGATTAGTTAGGTGCACTGGAATGCCTAATTACAGAACACTACAGGGAATCGGCAAGGAACGTATGTCGCAATTTTTTTAAATGTAAAATCCTTTGAAGCATGTAATTCATCTCAAGCATCATTACTAATGTCGGCGAATGGAATTACTAGTTTGTCTTGGTTTGGCTGCTGTATTCCTGGGTTGTGCCGTCGAAGTGAGATCTTTCTGCTTCATAGGATTTGGTTTAAATTTCGATGATACAAGAATGATTGAGATGGTCAAGTCCGATAAGAAAATACGGTGCATAGTGAATGAACATGGTAAAGCATCCCACACATTGGAGAGTTAAGAAATTAGTGCTTTGGGGGGTTGGCCGTAGGGATGAGACCTGGTCTTAAACTCTGGGAGTAGCAAAAGACAAAAAAGGTGAGGTTTCTATTTGAACATGACAATATTGCAGAGTGAATGAGCTTTTGAAAGAGTTGGTCAAGCTTGTGGCATTACAAGACGAGAGCTTTATTAAAGAAGATTGTAGGCTCAAATTTAGTCCCTGGAGATGGATTTACTCACTCTCATGCATCAGTTATGATTGTACATTCCTTTCCGAATACATACTGTGATGCCAATCGAGACTAATGCATTATTTTCATCTTTGTATTCTAAGATTATCTACTGCATAACTGATGATAAAAATAACTTGAATCTAAAGAAAAACATCTCTCTCTCTCTCTCTCTCTCTCTCTCTCTCTCTCTCTCCATCATTTGCAATTTTGCTGTTATTATGTGATATGATACTAGATTTTTGTGACCAGTCACAGTTCATTACATTGAGAACTTTGTTGTTAAAACTCATGCCCATTTTGTTTTCCGGATGGATGATCGAAGTAAGTTTTGCAAGAAAAATTGCCCAAAAGGTTAGGAAAATAAGCAAGAAGTTTCTTTTTCCATGGGCTTATAACTTCGACAGAAGATATGATACCTGCAGATGTAAATGGACTTTCTGCTAAATCTACGGCCTGAAAAATCGCATCACCAATTCATCGATACTCTGTTTGTTTCCACATCCAACACATGAAAGCTTTCTCTTAGTCGATTCCAGTGTGATGATACAAAAATTGTAAAGATCAATAGATGGGCTTCAGCAACCGAAGAAAATATGATCTCGGTAAGAACTTTTGGGTCCACCAAGACTAAATCATGACCATCATTCTCATTCTTCATGCTGGTCCTTCCGCCTATAGCATAGTGTAATTGTCACGCTCTAATTTGCGCAAAAGAAAAAGGAAGTGACATGGTCGTCACCGCTCCTCTAATGCATCGTAGGCTAGGGAACTGGAAAGGTTAAAGAAAAGGGGTGAGTGAATTGCAGAGTGATAATTATCTCTCTATGTGATTGGGCATTAACTATGCACATTTTACAAGCATAACCTTTGCTAAAAACATTTAACCAAACTTATACAACCAAAGGAAAATACTTGTAGTAATAGATAGGCGATGGATTGTCAGACGAACAGTAGCTTTTTCTATCTTGGTTTATATACAGATTGGTCATTAAATTCGTTTGGACATAATAACATGTGGTTATGTTGTTACATGAGTCCATCATACATAACTCGTCATTATGTCCAATTATCTATTTAGATAGAAAAAATAAATTGACAGGAGTGTCGACAACATAACATGTTCATTTTTTGTTAAGCAGATACGTGTTAGTCAATTTATGCATACTTCATTTGACCTTGGTTATGAAATACTGTGTGATAGCTTACAACAACCCTTCACAGTGACAAGAATAGCGGGATTTTGTATATTAAGGAGAATGTCACTTAAATTTTCACCAATCGATTTATTTGACCTTTTGAATTTAATGTCTTTCAAATTGATATAATACAATTAATTTGAAAGACACTTTAGATTATATTCTATTATAACACAATGGATGAAAGTCGTGATAGATCTTGGAGGCATGAGTTGTAACAAATTGTAAACCTGGTTATGTTGGGTCATGCTTCAATTCAATTCTATCCTACGTGCATGTTACGATCGGTCTACTCATTTAAATTTGTCAATCAATGACTATCTAGTTTGAGATGAGAAAAATGGATGAAACAAACTAAAGGCACCGTAACAATGGCTATGTACATCATAAAAAGTTATAAACCTTTTAGCTTGTTTTGTAACTCAGTATTGAGTCAGGTTACTAGTGCAATAAGTTGAAAATTAGTAAGTTATGACCAAAATCGCCCTGATTATGATGCACTCCCTCTAAGCTTACGACCTGCTACTAGCGCGATACTTCAAAAACATCAAGACAGCGATGGAAATGTTCATTGGCCACATACATTGCTTCCGACCTATTACAAGTGCCGTATATTGACAATCAATACGTTACAATAGGAAAGGCCTTCGTCATGAAATGTTTGCTCTAAGTTGACGACTTTTTACGATGCACCTATCCACGGTCTTTGGTTTCCGGGACATGTGGATGTATCATTTCAAATTTTGACAATCATAACAAGTCAAAAATCTAATTGTGCATTTTCATAAATATCTGAAAACATGTGCCATGGCAACAGATTATTTACGTCGTAACAAGTTATTAACCATATTAGCTTATTTTGTAACTTAGACCAATTTGTCAGTGGGTGCAAGAAAGTAAAGAATAATAAATATAAGATTAATTTTTCACTATGAGGAAGGAGTGAAATTATTTTTTACTAATAATGTGAAATTTTAGGCAGAACTAGCTGGACCTCAAAACATATTAATCACTAAAACACGACAACATGAATTAAAGAATCGAACAACACAAACGGTTGGTACTGACAGTTCTCCAATTCGCAAAATTGTGGCTCGTTTCCTATTTTTAATAAAGCTTTACGCGTTCTATTTTGGAGGGCTAGTTTTAGATTAAAATAGTTAATGGTCGGCTCTTTATTAATGGGTAATGGGCTATTTAAACTTGAAAGACACTTTAATGAGACGTTAGTAAATTTCTTATAGGGATGCTATCTTACCGACCATACATGTAAACTATCACAGAAGCTGGACTAATTTGATGGGATCTTAGTAACTCACTCAAAGAAGTTGGTAATTTTGTTACTTTAATAGAATTTTGGTAAATTCTCTATGGTGTTGGAAGTTTACCACTTTATCTTGTAAAATCTTAAAGAAATTGGTAAATAGTTAATGTTATGGAATTTTGGCAAATTCCATATAAGGTTGATATTTGGTGTAAATTAAGAAGTTCGTAATTTAATAATTTATCAGGTGTTAGTGAATTTCTTATAGTTCTCTAGTATATTACTAGCAACAATGGAAGAATTTAAAAGAAGTTGGTAGCTTACTAATTTGTTGGGATATTAGCAAATTTCTTGTGGGGTTGATATTTTTCTAAATTCACTTGTAACGGCTACTTGCGATACGGCAAAATTTAAAAAAGAGTTGGTAATTTACTCATTCAATTGAAAGTTGGTAAATTCCAAATACTTCTTTTTTATTAACATTATTAGAAATTTACCAGCAATTTCATAAATCTATTAACTGTAGAAAATTTTGCAGGTTTACCCTGGAATCGTCTATGAAGTCTAATCAACGTGTCTTCCCATCCATATTTCAAGAGAAACACCTATCCTACTTCTCAAATTTTTCTATCCGCTATATAGGGCATGATAGATAAATTAGGAACAGTATCATTGTTATTTATTTGTTCTATTGTTGAATAAGACGGTTGAATTGGTGTGAGGAGATGAAAAGAAAGAATGACTAGAGTAACTTTCAGTTCTGTAGAAGCAAAATGGTAGGTATAGCTAAATTGCTGTTTTTATGTTTGTACTACACTTTCCATGTTGACGACTACATTTCTCTGCCTCCCAAAGAAAAAAAAGAATTGCCGTGTTGCACGGACAAACTTGCACGGCCCCAAGGATTGGGGTCTATCTGTACTTCCCAAAGTTCTCTAAACAAGGCATTGGAAAAAATGAAACAAACTAGTACATCTCATGTTCACTGAATCAAAAGTCAAACTGCCTTCCAAAAGAAAGTCGACTATGCCAAATCGAATGAGTTCAGCATATGAGGACACTAAAATTTCAATGAATTGCGCTGAAATATCGAAGTAACAATTCAAACACAGGAAGATGTCCATGACACTCGGGGGTAATGGTGAACTCAAATGCCAAAAATATTCTAATTGCAAATGCAGGGTGAAGCCAATGTGAAGGAAACTAGGTCTGAGCTTGGACACCTAATTTTCTCTCCTTTTGGGAAGCTTTATTTACATGAGGATCTTATCTCAATGACCTAAATCCGGAGGAAAAAGGGGTTCACAGTCTCTCAACTTATAGGTCCTCGCCGATTTGTTTAATACATTTGGGCTTTCTTAACCAGCAGCTTGAATTTTAGACCTTCAATGCTAGCTTCTGACCAACGAGAGCTTCAGCCTCAAGGGCGGGGTCCCATAAAATTGTAGTTTCAGCAAGTACTGAGGTCTTGACATATGGGTCCATATTTGAGGCGGGACACCTATCTTCCAAGTAACCTGTATATCATTTTAAACCATTAATTGACTGAGTAAGGAAGGTGAACTGTCTATGTTTTATCAATATTCAGAAATAATGGAGCATTCCAGAAAGTTTTTTGAGGCACTAAAAGAACTGAGATGTCCAAGTCTTAACTTCAATTAAGTTCCATAAACATTAGATTAGTAATGACTGATATGAAGATTTAAATTTGTTTAGGAAGAAAACTAGGGGAATGCTTTATGAGTGTTAACAGTTAAAATTTCTTTCCTAGTAACAATCATAGAATCTATTGAGACTAAAAAGAACAGAAAGTACTTTCTATGTACTGATTTTTTATGTAGCATTTCTTGAATCATCCATGAAAGTTAATGGTCTTCGATTGATACTCAGACAAAGCATAAAAGGGAACTGGTATGGTCATTGTTATAGTACCTTTTCCTTGCTCCTCCATGTCATGGACCACACGGATTAAGCAACTACGATTGGCAACTACTTGCATAATGGATTTCAAGTAATTCGAGCATCACCAAAAAAAAAATTGAGTTCAATTTAATGGGCAATCTTCAAATTTGATTAGCAGCTAGTATGCTTCTTCTGAATATTACCCAAGAAAATGTGTTGATATTGGTTTCATGCTTTCCCATCAACCTTCTCTCATTTCCTTCTCCGAAGGCGCTAATGTGCTCCTTGTGGCGAAGTGAGAGATTCAGGATAGCCTTCTTTATCACTTCAAAGCCTCATGCCTTTCATATTGCAGGAAAGACGAGGATCACACTGTTAAAAGTCATCCAATGAACAAAAATACCTAACCAAGTCCATGTTATTTTTATGTGTGAACCTGTAGTTAGTGTAGTATCCTGCACCACTCTAGTCACCCTGAGAATGAAGAGAATATTTTTATCAACTTTGGGATACTATATTGCTTAAATAGTGATAGTGAAGTCAGCTACCTCTATCAGGTTCAGATCTAACACAAGGACAACATCAGCTTGGTCAGTTATTCTGTCATATAAGCAAAATAAACAATTAAGAATTTGAATACTGTAGAACATGTCTGCATCCACTTATTCAATTTGCCATTAATGGCATTCCATTATTTTCTTGAGCAACTAATTAAAATTTCACCTCAAGAAGGTATCTTGAACACCATTTATGATCCACTGCTTCAATTCCCACGCTTGGTCCCACTTGGTATTCTTACTGCACGGTAGAAGACAATGTTGAGGGCAACAGTTCTTTTGTAAACCCAGGCAAGATGGAGGTCAGATATTACCCGGCCCGGCATCACCTCTTTATTGGTGCCACTAATGTTTATACCAGCATATAAGCAAGCCTTGTAGCGAGCATTGGATATGTCTCGGCCGAATGACTTATCCACCCCAACACCACAGTAATAAGGCTCCTAAATGAACATAAAACCTTGTACCACAATAAAAACAACTTAGCCTATAATCCATCAATATATAGGGAAATTAATTGTGAAACAATTTCTCACCTAGAAACCTAGATATCCTCCAACAGGCCAACCCAATGGCCATTGAACATTTGTCTGCCATAGGGTGTTTTCTTGCTCAATCCCATACCTAATGTGAACATTTAGCCTAAATTCATATTTCAAAACTTTATAATTCACTATAGAACACTCTTGTTTTTGGATCTTCTACCATGAAACTTTATTGATATTCTTTGGGTTCCTGAAAATTTGAGCAATCCTGGCACATTGGTTGTTGGGATCAGCTCGCTAGCTGGTGTGTATGAATCACAAATTACCTGTGGATGAACAAGCATTCTCCGTAAACTAATTGAAACGTCTTTTCTTGTTTGATCAACCTGTTCAAATGATCTTATAAATGAATAAATTTTGACAAAATAAAACTTGTTCTGTGGATGATTACCAAGATATTGTTGCCACCTCCAAAATGATCCTTGAAAATTGCTTGAGGACTGTTAAAAAATCAAGAACTTGATGGAATGATGTGAAGGTAAATATAGGATGACAATTTTGGGTTTATATCAGCTTACTGTAAGATCACTTCACTGTCCTCCCTTATAGCTTGACCAATACTTGATCCATCGTAGTTCCACTAGGGAAGTTCAGACGGGTGCCCAACAGGTCTAGGGATTGTCTGATTATTTAGGAATCAATAGATAAGTAACATGTAGCAAGTAAAAAGGAAAATGCTACATATGTTATTGTCGCCATTCATACCCTTGATTTTCTGCCCAGATCTACGCCAGAACCTCCGATCCTGTCTCATAGTTAGACAAACATCAAAACGTTAAACAAGATTTGCTAATGTAGAAATTGGATAAAAAAAAAAAGATGTCACTTGTGAATGTGCATAAAGCATGACATTTATTTTGATGGTAGATTGACAAAAAAAATGTGAACTTATAATCTCAGTACAAAATAGTTCTAGTATTGTTCATCTATTTGTGCACTGCCTATAAAGTTTTTAGGCATTAAAACTTACCAATTGTATTATGCAATTATCATATCGGTGTAGGGTGTGACGTCCAAGTTGAGATGACTCAAGAGCCTGTAACAATATTGTTCTCGGACTTCAAAGCATTCACCCTGACCTTAGAAAAGCTCTTGGTGTTTCCACTCTTCTTTTGTTTTAGCAAAAGAGAAATCCATGTGTTTGCTATCACGGGACTGGCGGTCAGTGAGTTCTTTGTGATCCTCATCTGGCATTGTGTCGTCAGTGCAAAAATTTGCACTATTTCTACCAAGTTTGAAAAATAAAGCAGTATGAGTAAGAGACATTTCTACTGAAACAAAAATCCTAGGAGCGTAATCTCATGAAAGATAGTTCAAATGACGAGCTTTACTTGTGTGACTTGGCCTTCTGGTATGCACGAGAGTTTAGTTTTGAAAAGATAAAAGAATGGACTGGGTACTTCAAAGAAAAGTTCTCTTTAGCAAGTGCCATCGTTGAAAAGTTGAAAACCACTTTTTGAGGACTACTTTCAAGTAGGGAAAACTTACAGTTTTGAAGCATAAATAGCGAGTCTTATTGATTGCCCTAAGGATGCTACCGCATTCTCCTTTGAAAATGAACTAAAAACAATGGCATAACTATACTTTTAGAACCATTTCAAGGTTATTCTCAGGCCTCATTCCTGAAAGAGAGCTTGAGAACAAGAAAAAAACTGAGGGCAGCTATACATAGTTGAAGGAAGCATACTGCAGAGTGCAACGGTTTAAGAGATTAATGAAATTCCACCTTACCAAGGATCAATCAGCAAACATGTTATTATGATATTTCATTAGATCTAATGGATGATCAACTCGTGAATCTTGACTGTGCACCTAATTCTTTCGTCTCACAATGAAAAGGCAATCACATTGAAGTACTTTCTTCTTTCACAAACTTCGCATAATTGCAAATTACCCTTGCCAACGGCTTTGGCGAAAATATCCATAAGATATCTTCGTGGCAGAGTAAGACTACTTAACACAGCAAAACAGGAGTGAATACAAGAGAAATCAATTCCACACAAGGTCCACAACATAGACTTAACATTGGTAGTGATTGATTTAGTCATCAAAAGAAACGACAACAATGATTGCTGCTTCGTCCATTAATCCTGCCTCGAACAGCACAAATTTCTTTTGCAAACATTGTTGTCAACAAGAGATGAAGAACATGTCAATTGTCAACCCAACAAAATGAACAGGACAACCTTGCAGTGATCAAAATGGATAAGTCATAGATTAGACTCCCAGTCCAACTGTCATAAGGCCACTTCTAATGTCAAACATTTACTCAATTGTTTAAGTTGGTGCTCAAAACTGGCAAAGGATTTACCTGAGAATCTCTGCAGAATGGCTGGACGGCAAGACAAGAATGTGCATTTCCCTTCTCTCTCTCTCTCTCTCTCTCTCTCTCTCCCCACCATTGCGTTTCTCTTCAAACTCTTCACAGAGAGACCTCAGAAACTCTACTATAATGCAAAACAATTTGCAGCTTTTAGTTTACACAACATTGCTCTCAAATGCTAACAATAACGTCGCTCCATGTACGAGAGTCCTCCCAGAATCATCGGACCGTGTAGGCAACTTCGCTCCTTGTGGAAATCAACTGAGCAGATTGCACACCATATCTACAGCATGAGTCATGAGCCAGATTCAATGAGCTCGGAGTTGGATGAGAAAGGGTATCAGAATTTTTTCTCTGTGTTTTTTCTCTCGCGCTTCTGGGAATAAAGCGATGTTCCCACACACCCTAATCCCCAATCGAATCAAGCATCCAAGGGGATATGCTCGGGCCCCAAATCTTTCACCGATCTGTCCATATGCCCCCAAAATCGAATCAAGTATCGAAACACAATTTGAAAAATTATTATTCATGTAAAAATCTGGGGAAGAAAAGGTCCCACGTACCTTTAAAGAAAAATTAGGGCTTCATCTACCACCCGTAGAAGTTGTATGTCGGGGATATGAGCGATCTTGTCCCAGTCCTCGCCTCCATCTCTCTTGCACCTCCTCTCCAATTCTGGGCAATCTCTGATTCTTAGGTGAGTAAGGGACGCAACCCTTCGCATTCCTTCGGGTAATGACATCAACGAGGGGCAATCGAGGATGACAAGCCGTTGAAGTGATTGAAGGGCCTCAATCTGCTCTGGTAATACCTTCAAATTGGAGCAACCCTCAATTATGAGATCCTCGAGATTGCTGGCCTGTAGAAGCCACTATGGGAGAGATGCTAGTTTTGGAAGGCCAATGATTTCCACGGAGCGGAGACTCTGAAGTCCTCCATGGAAATCCAAGATGGGGTTGTTGTTGCTGCTTTCGTCTTTGCATAAATCCAACTCCTCACAATCCCGAATATAGAGACGCTCGAGATTGCTAAGCTGGAGAAGCCACTGTGGGAGAGATGCTAGTTTTGAAAGTATCCAGAGACTCACGGAGCGGAGATTCTAAAGTCCTCCATGGGAATCCGAAGAATCGAGATCCACCAGGTTGGATTGATGTCGCATACCCAGTGGTGGTGGTGCTTTTGAGAGGGAAGTTAACCCAGGACAAACCCAAATGAGAAGAGATTCGAGTGAGGTGAGACTTTTCCAGCACTCCTCCGGCACACATTCTAGAGACTCCATATAATAGATTTTCAGATGCTTCAACTTATTAAGGCCATATATCATATTTATTAACGTTGGGTGGGCCCTAGCCAGCGTTAACTCCTCAAGATGCGGAGTTGGTGGGACAGCTTTCAATTTTTCACAACTATCGATATCTAATTTCAGTAGACTAGGAAATGATTCTGTTGAAGTGGATGAATGGTCCAATACGATGTATTCCAATTTAGTCATATTTCGAATCTCTAAAGTCTTGAGGTGATGTAGTTGGCCTAATGGAGGGAGATGTTTACATCTTTTGCAATCGTAGAAGCGTAACTTAACTAAATTGGGCAAGGAAGACACAAAGCTCCACCTTGAAAAGCTCTCACCGTTATATCTATTGATCGTCAACTTCTGCAGACTTGAGTGCGGCTTCGGTCCACCTAATAGAGCTTCATCTCTATTTGCGACATCATCGGTATTGAAATAACCCCATTCAAGTGCCAAAGATTCCAGAAAATGCTTCCCTGTCAAGTTCGCAGCCTTGGATTCTGCTTCAGCATTTGTCACACTTTCCAAATTCTCAATTCTAAGGCTTCCCCGAATGTCATTAAGCCCATTTAGCTCCCCAAGTTCGCAACAATCCTTAGTAAGAGCTTTATCTTTGGGCAAAATGAAGCGTGTTAGCCTATGTAGAGAACTCAATTGCCCTAGTCCGTGTGGCACATAACTAAGTTCCCAACACCCATCTATGTCTAGATTTCGAAGGCTGACTAACTTCCTTATACCCCTTGGCAATTCTTCAAGGGCACTACAACCGCAGAGATTAAGTGTTTGCAAATTCTGCAATTTTGTAATGGAGTTAGGAAGCCTTTTGAGTGCTTCATTGTGAGAGAGATCGAGATACGTAAGATACTTCAACTTACAAATGGACTTTAACACTATCCCGACATATGTGGTATGTAGATCCAAGACACGCAACCTCTTGAAACTTTGAATGAGTTGTAGATCTACTTCACTCGTTGATTCCATTTTCCTATCACTAGCAACACGCATAAATGTTCTCAGTGCACTTGCTTGCACGCGTGTGATTTGAAGTTCACCCCTCAAATTGAAAGTTGAACCATATGATATGTGATGAGTTCTTTTGGATATGGATTTTTTGTCATCCCATGCCGCCCAACACTCAGTCCCTGCAACTAAGCAGGCTAGATCATGCATCAAATCATGCATCTTGCAAGTCCCCTTCTCTTCCCGATAATCTTGAAAGAAGTTACTCCATAGTAGATCCATGAAATATCCATGAGCAATGTCTTCTAAATGCTGACTTGTATTTGATTCCAGAATAAATCCTTCTGCCAGCCAAAGATTGACTAAAGTCTGCTTCTTTAACTCATAATCTTTGGGAAACAATGAACAGAATGCGAAACATTGTTTCAAATGTGAAGGAAGATGGTCATAACTAAGCTGAAGAACTGATTTTATGCTATCTTCCCATTGAAACACACTTGGGAGCTCATTATCTTTGAATTGTGACCATTCAAGTACACTTTTTTTAAGGAATAGTAAACTCCCAACAATTCGAACAACTAATGGAACCCCGAAGCACTTTTTGATTATCTCTTTGCCAACGGCTAGCATGTCAGAATTTTGTATCTCCTCTATTTTTCGACCAGCCATTTGCATTAATAATTCAAGAGACGCACTTTCAGATAAGCCCCCGAGAAAATGAGGCAGAGTAGTGCCAGTGATCTCCGCAACTAAAGGAATCCGTGTCGTTATAAGGATCTTGCTTCCTCTAGCACCTCCCCCCAATAAAGTTTTCAAGCTCAACCATGTTTCTTGTTCTATATGCCACACATCATCTAAAACTAAGAGATATTTCTTTCAATCAATTTCTGCCCTAAGTTTGCTTTGCAACAATTCCATCGCAACCTCGGTTGATTCTTCCTTCTTTGCACAAGCTATCATGTCTTTCACTATTTTTGTCTCATTAAAGTCAGTAGAGACACAAACCCACATTTTCAAGTCAAATTTACTATCTTCATACACATATTTAGCAAGAGCCGTTTTTCCAAGCCCACCAATACCAACTATTGGAAGGATGGAAACGTGCTCTTTCCCATTTGAATCTTGTAAAAATTTCATAACCGCCTTCTTATCATCATCTCTCCCTATAACATCCCCCTTAGGTATAAATGAATGCGTCTCTTTTCTCTTCCTCCGCTCTCTCTCCGCTTCCGAATCCACTAGGCGCTGATCCAAGTGGAATTCCTTTTCAGTCTTAATGGCTTGTATTCTCTCTCTTGCCGCTCTTACTTTGCCGCTCATCTTCAATTTAAAGGCAAGCTGGTTTGAACTTGAGAAAAATGTCCTTACCTCCTTCATCTTTTCATTGTGACCTCTCAGTTCTCTTTTGCATAGCTTCTATATTGAATTCTTCAAGCACGTCCTGCGCGTCATAGAAAGCGTCTTTTAGTTTCACAACCCAAACTCGGATTTGGGAAATCTTGTGGTATTGTTCTTCTGCATGGTCTAGTACGGGCTGAAGCATGGAGACAGTGTCCCAAAGCACCTCGAGTTCATGCTTGGTGCCCCATAACTTTCCAACTGTTTCTATTGCTGGAGAACCCAGTACAGCAACGGTCTTTTCGGCAATGCTACCAATGACAGCTTCCGCCATTTTTGTTCTCGGTATCTCTCTTTCTTTATCTCTTCTCTATGGATCAAAAGATATTAGTACAGTCCTTCCAAGGCTATAGGCTTCTCAGAACATGTATAGGAAGTTTATGTTGACGCTCACGTGAGGCTGGCAAATCAAAATCCCGACAAATCTAATTTTCAACTTCTTTGACCGACTCGAGTTGTTGAAGATAGGAATTAGCATCATCCACGCAAGCCTAAATCAATAATGCTGTTATATTTCGTCGGTCCGCCCATGATGTGCGTGTCCAAGGGACACCATTTGCCCTAATAAGAGGTGTGTCTAAGAGACACCCTTTGAAGAGGTACGAAGAGAGTTTCTTAATGGAAGTTAAGACAACTTCTTCGGTAGATGAACAAGACACGAAAAAGAGAAATAAAGAACTCTCTCTCTCAATCAAGGCATTAGGATTCCGTTTCTACTTTCAGAAATCAATCGGCATTAACGCTGTGGAACAAGAATACTTTCCTTGTGATTGTATTTGGACCAACGTGAAGTAGATTCGTTCATCGTTTTGCTGGTGATTCAACGTACGATTCTGGAAATTTGTTTTGGAGTGCATCGAACAGGTTAGTCGATTCTCCTAATACACGCTTCCAACATTGGTATCAGAGCCTCGGTTATGATCTCTGCCTTGTTTTCCCGTTGATTTTTTACGCTTGCTATTTGATATGGAGATCATGATGATGAACTTCATATTGTCTGCATGTTCATTGCTCGGAAATTGCAAGATGAATCGACGAACATGAATTGAAACGAAGAACGGGTTTGGTTATTATGGACGACCGTTCTGTTCGAATGATTTTTGAAAAATTTTATGTGAAGAAAATAATTTTTGAATGCATAACATTGAAGAACTCGCCGAGACGAGCAGAATGGTGGGTCGAGCGCCTCTAGGAGCCGTCGCCAGACGCGCGCCCACACGCCGCCGGAATCCCGCTGGGCGTGGGCGCCAAGGCGCTGGCTCGCCGCCCGGCGTGTGGCGACGCGGCGCCAGCGTCGATGGCGGCGCGTGCGACGTCATCGATGACGTCAGCAAAACTGTCGGTAACCGACATGCTGACGTCATGATGACGTCATCTCGCCGGCTGGCGACAAACCGCGGTGAACGGAGACCCGACCCGATCGGAGACCCGATCCAAACGTTGACCCGACCCGTGAACCAAGCCGACCCGAGACCCGACCCGAGATTGACCCGACCCGCGACCGGTCAACGGTCAACCGGTCGGACCGGTTGGGCCGGCTCAGAAGCCCCATAGGCGGGAGCGGCACGACGCGCGCCACTTAAAAGCGGCGTGTGGGCGCGTGGATGGTCTAATTGGGCCGCGGTTGGTACCGTTGTGTTCGTATTGAAATTCTCTACATTGTGGTATAGTTATTTTATATGTTTGAAGCTTTTAAATATATGAAAATACATACGAAACCCTAAATACGTGTATTTTTGGGGTATTATTGCATTTTTACTTGTATTTTCCTATGGTTTTGGAAATACAGAAGCTAGCTTACATGTAAATGACCGCATAAAGATTATGTAGAGCATGATTCAATGATGGCATGTCTATATGGTTTGACGTGCTTCCATTTTCTTATTTTTGAGCATATTAAAACAATGGCTGGAGATCCTTACATTATGTATTCCGCTGTTGATTATATTTGCATGATTGTTCTATTTGTTAATTTACATCATGCCATGCAAGATGATTGCTAGAAAGGATGTGATCATTGTTTGAGATATTTTGTGAATTATCTAGTCTAGTGGGAGTTCGTAGGTTGGTAGAATTAGAAGAAATTCTCACCTAGAACTTAAAATTTGCACAAATTAAACAAGTTAATGATAGTAGAACAATCGTACGCCGAAGCTGATTGGGAACATCGTGAACTTTCGTTTTGGTGTCTTTTGTTGAATTATCATTAATTTAGTTTGTCTTTGTTGCAAATTAAAATATGTGGGCTTATGAGGAAAATGTGCTAGTAATTGATTATGCGTTTATTATGTCAATGTGTAGTAGATAGTGATTATGACTTCAGCATCCAAGACCATTGTGGCTGACCTCAATAAGGGTGAGAAGTTGAACGGTGACAATTATGACATTTGGCACCCGAAAAGTTCAATATATTCTTGAGGAGCAAGAGGTTTTGGAAACCCTTAACCACACCATGGATGAACCCGAGCATGGAACTTCTGCTCAACATAAAAGAGATCAAGAAGCTTATCAAGCTTGGAAAAGAAAAATAGCATTGCTCGCATCACGTTCTTTGAGCTGTATGCAAGATGATCTCATGTGTGAGTTTGAAAGTTATGACAAAGCTCAGGCAATGTAGGTTGCCTTGAAAGATAAGTTTGGAGGTACGTCTGCCACTAAATTGAGGAGACTCACTATCAAATTTGATACATACCGGAAGCGCTCAAATCTTTCAATGAGGCAGCATCTTGGGAGATGTCAAACATGATACGTGAGCTAAAGTCGGCAGGTCATACCTTAACCCGACGAACAGCAAGAAGCTGTTATAAGGTCTCTTCCCGATACCGGGAACATATGAAAATCAATATGACAAGACAATGAGAATATCATCACTTTTGATGATATTGCGTGTCATTTGGAATTAGAAGATGAGCACCTAGAGGCTGCAAAATCCTCTACCCATGCTTATGTTGCTGAATCAAGTTCGGGCAAAGCTTCGGGCAAAGCTTCGGGCTTTAAGCGCAAGAGCAACCATAAATTCAACAACAAAGGCAAAGAGACTGATCAGGCACCCAAGAGAGCCAAGACCTTCCGACGCAAGAAGCGCGGCGGGAAGAAGGACAAGGCCAAGATGACGTGCTACAATTGTGGCAAAATGGGCCACTTCGCTCGTGAATGCACTGAGCTGAAAAAGGTATCACGTTCCTCCACCACTTTGAGTAATGCTTTTGTTTCTAGCACTGTAATGCTTGCTGAATCTCATCCAATGTGGACTGTAGACTCAGGAGCAACAGACCACGTAGCTAGAGACCGAGGAGCATTTGTGGAGTATCGTCGAATACAGCCTGGAAGAAGATGGATATATGTTGGAAATAACTCTAAAGTTGAAGTGAAGGGTATCGGCACATGTAAATTAACCTTTCGTTGTGGTCGAAACCTGTTCCTACATGATGTCCTTTATGCTCCAGATATTCGGCGAAACTTGGTCTCTGTAGTTGTTCTTCTTAGCTTAGGTTATGTTTTTAATTTTCATGGTGATTGTGTTGACATTTTGTTTGGAACAGTTTATTACGGTTCTGGCTATGTATTGAATGGTTTTATGGTGTTAGACATTGACTATGATATGTACAAAGTTAATGTTGATGGTTATTTTTCTTTAATTGCATCTTCTAGTAATGTGGAGATTGATGCAAGTACTTGGCATGCTAGACTAGGTCACATTGGGCTACAAAGAATGAAACGATTAGCAAGAGAAGGCCTTTTGGGGTCACTCGCTAATATTGAACTGCCCGTATGTGAACATTGTCTAGCGGGAAAAATAACTAGAAAACCATTTGGTAAAGGAACCAGAGTTGAACTTCTATTGCAACTTATACATTCTGACATTTGTGGTCCTTTAAATGTGAGGGCGAGGCATGGAGCCTTATATTTTATCACTTTTATAGATGACTTCACGCGTTTTGGTTATGTGTTTCTGATCTCCCATAAGTCCGAAGCATTGGATTGCTTTAGGCGGTTTATAGCTTTGGTAGAGAATCAGTTGAACAAAACAATCAAGGCATTGAGAACCGATCGCGGACGTGAGTATCTATCTGGGCAATTCAAGGCTCTTTGTGATGAAAAGGGAATTGTAAGACAATTGACTATTCCTGGTACTCCGCAACAAAATGGGGTTGCAGAAAGAAGGAATAGAACCCTTTTGGAAATGGTTAGGTCTATGATGGCGCAGGCAAATCTCTCTGTCTCATATTGGGGAGATGCGTTATTGACTACTGTCTATATACTTAATCGTGTGCCCTCTAAGTCAGTCGCTTCCACCCCTTATGAATTGTGGTCTGGTAGGAAACCAGACTTAAGTAATCTACGACCTTGGGGATGTACAGCATATGTTCACGATTCTTCCCATAAATATGGCAAATTAGGTCCTAGAGGAAAGAAATGTATCTTTATTAGATACTCCGAACACTCCAAAGGGTACGTGTTCATAGGTGAACAAGCTGATGGAAGTGTGACTGAAATAGAATCACGAGATGTCACGTTCTTAGAGAACGATTTTCCTAGTAGAGGTGAGATCGATAAGGACTTCCAATTACATGAAATGGAAGATCCCGATAACACACCCACTCATGTTATTGAGGGAAATACAGATTTACCTCAACATACAAGACCTAGTGGGAGTGTAGCGTCGCCTAGTGAACTGAATTCTCAAGAAGTTCAGTTGCGTAAAAGTAATCGTAAAAGTATTCCCCGTCGTCGATTTGAGATTGAAGGGGAAGCATTTATGATTGCTCCACAAGACGATGCAGAGCCTAAAACAGTTCAAGAGGCTCTCTCATCTCCGGACAAGGAAGAATGGGGAAAAGCTTTGGAAGACGAAATTGAATCTATGAGGACAAACCATGTCTGGGACTTGGTTGATCTGCCACCCAATCATAAGGCTATTGGAAATAAATGGATTTTCAAAATTAAGCGAAGGGCGGATGGATCCATTGAAAAGTATAAGGTTCGCCTTGTGGCAAAAGGCTATACTCAACAAGAGGGTGTAGACTATGAGGAAACTTTTTCACCAGTTGTAAGGTTTGCCTCCATACGCCTTATCCTAGCCGTTGTTGCACATTTGGACCTAGAATTACATTAAATGGATGTAAAGACAGCATTTCTCAATGGAGAACTAGATGAAGAAATCTATATGAAACAACCGATAGGTTATATTGCTGAAGGTCAAGAGCATAAAGTTTGCAAACTTCATCGCTCAATTTATGGCCTTAAGCAATCGTCTAGATAGTGGTATTTTCGTTTTCATCGAGCCATAACTTCTTTTGGGTTCACGATGATCGAAGAGGATCACTGTGTGTATATCAAACGGTCTGAGGATAAATTTATGATTTTATCTCTTTATGTGGACGATATTCTGTTGGCTGGGAATGATAAGGGTTTGGTTATAACCATAAAAGAATGGTTGTCTTCTAATTTTGAAATGAAGGACATGGGAGAAGCTGCATATATACTGGGAGTTAAGATTGAAAGAGATCGATCAAAGAAACTCCTCGCTATGTCACAAGAGTCTTATATAATGAAGATTCTTGAACGCTTCAATATGCAACACTGTAATCCCATTGATACCCCTGTCATGCAAGGCGAAGGCCTGAGTACTAAAATGTGTCCTAAGACTCTAGAAGAAAAGAAAGAAATGGTAACTGTTCCTTACGCAAGTGCTGTCGGAAGTTTGATGTATGCTATGATGTGTACTCGACCCGACATATGTCATGCTGTGGGGTTAGTAAGTCGATATCAATCAAATCCTGGTCCAGCACACTGGAAAGCAGTTAAGAGGATCCTGAGATACTTGAAAGGCACTATGGACTATCGACTTTGCTATCAAGGGAGTGATCTACGCTTATTAGGATACTCTGATGCTGATTAGGGAGGAGACCTAGATGAGCGTAAATCGACGTCTGGATATGCGTTCTTGCTTAATGATGGGGCAATTTCTTGGAATAGCAAGAAATAGACATGCATAGCTTTATCTACAATGGAGGCAGAATTTATTGCATGTTCTGCTGCAGTGCAAGAAGCAATATGGCTAAAACATTTCTTGAAAAATTTAGCCATTGTCACTGATGTTCCAAGACCAGTGACAGTATATTGCGATAGTCAAGCAGCCATTGCCTATGTAAAAGATCCCAAGTACCATGGTAGGACGAAGCACATTGACATAAAGAATAACTTCATTAGAGATATAATAGCGCAGAAGGAAGTAGTCCTACAATATATTTCAACCAACAGGATGGTTGCAGATCCATTTACGAAGGCTGTTCCAAGAGACGTGTTCTTGACTCACAGGATGTCTCTAGGATTACGCGCAGAATGTGATTATGATATGTAATATTATTGAGGATCACTGGATTATATGTGTATATGTATTGTACTTGTTTGTTAATGAATTGATGTTTTATCAATTAGTACAATGTCACGAAACTAGCACAAACACACATATATTGTTGAAAGGTATGTCCCCAGGCAATGATTGGCTCACTTACACGAACAATCACCTCAAGCGCTATAGTAAGCGGGTTGAGATGAGACGATATGTACTATAAATGCTGGAAGAGCAGTTTAGTACATAAAACGATTTAATGTCACCTTGATCGGAATCAAGATGAGGTCTGTTATTCATATGTGATAAGACCGAACATGATAGTCCCACAATCATGTATGCCTGAAGGTAGCTGGATGCGAGTACTAAATTGGGTGCTGTGGAAAGCGAGCTGATATAGCACTCGAGCTAAACATGAGTACATGAGAAGCATGTGACTATGTTTAGGCTAAGATTCGTATAGTGGATATGATTAATAAATGACATACGCTCTTATAAAAAGAGAAATCCACTATAGCATGTAATTCATACTACATGTGCTTTATTTGACCAATAAGGGAGATGAGTACAATTATCCCTATTTATTCATCGTGTGAGTCCTTAAGGTAATTTATAATTTACCTTACTTTGTGCCCTATGTTACTTATGACTATGTTCTCAAAATAGAAGATCAATGTTGCTACTTTAGCATGTTACCGGCGGTCATGAATAGATATGGCTTTATGGGACGTGTCTAGGAAAGCAGTTGTTCCGAAATGGAGAGAGACATGAGTGCGAAGGAAGACTATTGTTGTTTTACATGTATCACATGTGTTTACTGGTTGATCAATTATTTCGCCTTCAATGGCTTTCGGAAATAATTGTAAATACATGGTGTTTTTTGAGAAAAGTCAAGTATAGCCTTTAAGGGATAGGTATACTTGGATTGATGTAACAAAATATGTCTGGGGCACTGTGAGACATCAATTGTATACTTATTTTTGGGGTTGTAGCCATTATGTTGTCCCTAACAGGTACATAATTAGAGCTCCCAAGTGCAGGTGTACTCACTGGTCGCACGGCTTTCTTGCCAGTATGAATTGTTTCTAAGGTAGATGAATGTTGAATGCCTTATGTTCTTGATAGAGCATCATCAAGCCCATCATATGCGAGTAGGAGATGTTATATTTCGTCGGTCTGCCCATGATGTGCGTGTCCAAGGGACACCATTTGCCCTAATAAGAGGTGTGTCTAAGAGACACCCTTTGAAGAGGTACGAAGAGAGTTTCTTAATGGAAGTTAAGACAACTTCTTCGGTAGATGAACAAGACACGAAAAAGAGAAATAAAGAACTCTCTCTCTCGATCAAGGCATTAGGATTCCGTTTCTACTTTCAGAAATCAATCGGCATTAACGCTGTGGAACAAGAATACTTTCCTTGTGATTGTATTTGGACCAACGTGAAGTAGATTCGTTCATCGTTTTGCTGGTGATTCAACGTACGATTCTGGAAATTTGTTTTGGAGTGCATCAAACAGGTTAGTCGATTCTCCTAATACACGCTTCCAATAAATGCATATACAGACCCAAAAAAAAATCAATAATGCATATGGGACCAACCGTGGTCGGGTCCAAGGTCCGCGATTGGTTTGTCTAAATCAAGCCTCATTGTAAGCTGTTATTAAGAATTAAATCTAGTGTAGTTATTGGTGCATAATTTCCTGATGAAATTGACTTTCCCCATATATCAATCTTTTTCAAAAGAAGCTGGCCTTTTTCATCTTTTTTTTTTTTCAGGATTATCATAAAACAGTTTCAAAAATCATTCCACAACTCAACTTTGATTGGATAGGGACTCTCCCGAATTTTCAAAAATTGCATTAATCTCGTTAAGAGCAATTCGGAGAGGGTTAAAGAATTTCTAGATTTGGGTTAATTCATGATTTACTGGATTTTGTCATAATTATCATTCAATGAAAGGTTTTTCCTAGTTAATATATTGGTTTAAAATTACTATTCTTAGTTTAAGGCTTCGTTCTTTATCTTTTCCAGAGGATGGCCAGTCATTCGCTAAATTTTTGGGTTGGATTTGATGGATGACAAAGTTGGTATTAGAGCTTAATCGAAGCGACCTCGAACCAGTCTATTTTTTTATGTTTCATTTTTCATTTTGTGAAGGCCCAATTGCAGGATGAGTTTACTGGCTTAGCAGTTCATAGTTCATGGCCAAAACAAAATTATTTTTGTAGTGAGCAGAGAAATTCTTCGGTGGTAATTGTCATTCTGTCATTCCTATTGCTTCAAATTTCCTATTTTTTCTTGCTTTCTTGGAATTTTTCCGAAGAAAAAGGAAAACGCATAGTATTATGCTCAGGCTATTCATTTTCAGAAAATATTACAGATTAGTTGCTATAAGAAAGAACGAACCTGGCTAATAGTGGGCTGATCAACGGCTGACCAACAAAGGCGAGGCCGCAACCGGCGAGATCAAGAGAGGAGGGCAGGAGACGGGGTCGGTAAGACAGAGAGAGAGATGAGATGAAACGGTGTGGGCAAGACTCAGAGAGAGAGAGAGAGAGAGAGAGAGAGAGAGAGAGAGAGAGAGAGAGAGAGGGCGCTGTTGGGGGAAAGTCAAGAGACTAGAGAGTCTAGGAGCAAGGCTAGCAATGAGAGTGAGATTTAAAAGAAAGTAGTAAGGGTTTAAATATAAAAGATTTAGCTTTGTTTTGAACTGTTCCAAACCAGTACTCCCCAAAAGCTGGTTCCCAACAAACCCAAAAAAAAAAAGCCTAGTTCCCAGAATTTTTACATGAGAACTGACCGCAACTCGTGTGAACCTGTGTAGAATCGGGTGAGTTCAGTTCTGTTCCGAATTTAACCGGCCTGATTGCTCACCCTTAAAAAACATGTTAGTTTTGAGTTCTAACAAACATTATAAGGCCAATCCCTCAATTAGCGGAAGGGAAGGACCATCATAAAGCATAAAATTCCTTTCGTCTAAATAAATTAGATGGCCCCTTATATGAAATGAAAAGTCAATCATACAATACTTTTAGTCAATTGAAATCATTTAAGATCGCATCAATTATCAAACATAATATTATTTATATTACATAAGCTTAGAATTTAGATTTTCATAGTATATATATTGAAAGTCAACAGTGAAAGACTTGTGGTTATTATTTTTCATAGAGGATGCAGTAGGAGAAGTTACTCTTCTTTTCGACTCTTCCAGAAAGATGCAATTCTCTTTTTCCCTTATCAATAATATATTTCACAGCAATCACTTCAAGTATGGTGGTGTTGGTGTCTCTCTAATGCATTTCTTCTTTTTAGGCCATTTTGACTCATGTTGTCGTTTTGCTTTAGAGAAACAAGAGAGTTACATGAAGGTTCAACAAAAAATCTTGAGCAACCGATCAGCTAGCAGTCGCTTAAGGTGATTCGCCAGTTCCCACAAAATTAATCGGTTGCTGAAATTTTAGCCAAAAACCAACCTCGCCTATTAAAAGATATTCTTGGAGGGTGGGTAAGTTTCCCTTGTCAAGACACGCCATGAAATTTATATCTTTGCACTCTTATTTAAAGCATGACTTTTTATCTACAGGGGTTTTTTTTTTTTATATGACCGAGGTGTCCGCGCGGCCGGCGAGCTTGCGCTCAAACCAGCGGTGAAGCCCGACTAGTCCTCGGGGGGAAAGCAGAAGATCCCACCGCCACGACCCTCCACTTAAATCATCGGCACTTACGAGTTTTGAACCCAGGATCTCTCGTGAAAGGAACTGAGCGCAAACCATCGCAGCCACCGATGGGTGCGTTTATCTACAGGGGTTGAGTGCTTCTTATTCGCAAAATTTTTGTAATATATAAATATTTATACGTACTTTCTTAGATAATTTTTTATAATTTTTGTTATGATGGAAAAGTAAAAAGTTGTATGCTTGAACACATGCCCTTACTTTTCATATGTTATTATCATATAAAGCATCTAACTAAGAGAAAAACGATATGCATATATCAACTAGTCAAATAAATAATAAGAAAACTCAAAAAGTTCCAACAATACGATTATTATACAAAGTCCTTCGCAAAAGTGTCTTTCAAGTGGGGCCAAGGCCTTAGATCACACAATTTGGGATGGAGATTTTTTTGGTACGTGGCGAATCTGGAGTGGACAGCGTGTACAAAGATAGATAGGACGAGTACGGTGGGGTCGACGTGTATGAAGTCGTACTACTACGTAACCGACACGACCAAAAAGCAACTTAACTCCACCGGTCACCTATTAATGGTCATGACCACGGTTTGGAACCGGCGGTTCCGGTTCGTGACCAAGTATGAACCGGAACTGGAACAGACGGCCGATTCCGGTTCCGAATTTTCTTTTCTGTTTTTTTTTTCTTCCTCCGCCGGCCATAGCAAGGGTCGGGCATGGAGGTCGCGAGGCCATAAGCGAGGCCATCCTCAGGCGGCGGACCATAGGGCAAGGGCCCCCCTGGTGGGCGGCGGGCGACGGTTCAGGCCGCCTCGCCAGCCCGGGCCGGCCAACCGCGCCGCCCGATTGGTCGAACCCATACCGGGCCGACCGACTGCGGACTTTTTTTTTTTTTTTTTTTGTGGGCAGGGCGGGCGGTTGGGCGGTTCAAATTTTTCTAGAGGCAGGAGCAGGGCGTGGCCCGGGATTCAGGTTGAATCGTAGGCTGATCAGGGCGGTCCCAAGTTGTCCGGGCGGCCCGCCAAAACGGAAGTATTTTTACCACAACGGAGGCTAAAATGGAAATTTCGAGATCAATCTAAGGCCATGGAACGATTCATCGACACCCTTCAAGTTGGTGGTGCGCCACGTGAAGGTTACCATTAAACCTGGAAAAGCCCATGGTTTCGCCCTTACGACCAACCCTTCGATAAGCTGGATCGTGAGGGCCCTAAATCGCTACGACCGCCAAGCAAGATCATCATGGGTGTCGGGCTGGACAAACCGATGTTGCCTCGGTTTTAGCGATTGATGAAATAACGCTCGTAGTCACACAAATTGGCTCGAAATTTGTGTGACCACGAAGCATTTTTACCTTCGACAACGGAGGCTAAAACGGAAACTTCGAGACGAACGGAGGCCATGGAATGATTCACCGACACCCCCTCTTCAAGTTGGTGGTGCTCGCCTCGTCGGGAAGGTTACCGTTCGACTGGAAAAGCCGCGGTTTCAGGCCATCACGATCAACTCATAAGTGGCACTTGAGCGATCATTTTTTTTAAAGTTATAGCACTCAAGTGAACCAAAAAAAAGTTATGGCACTTAAGTGTCCTCCGTACAAAAGTTATGGCACTTGCGCTGTACTTACCCCAACCTAGGGAATATATTAGTTTACTTTGATTCGGGCACGGTGAGATGTGAGTTGCGATTAATTATTAGCTAATATATATGTGTAGATATATTGATACGTATGCAATACACGTTAAGACCGAGTCTTTCCTTTAAAATAGAAATTTCTATATGTGTAGGTAACATAATAGATTTGTTAAATATTCCATTTCTAGCGGTATACCTCTCAATTCAAAACTCTCATTCGTATCGTCACTTGACATTATTGCTATTATTTTACTAAAACATTACAGTTTGATTAAGGAATTTCACTCTCCTTGCCAATCTCTCAAAATTATCTGCTTCTTATGAATAAATGCTCCTAAGTTATTTCTTTCTTCCCTTATTTTTTTCATATTCTCTAAACAAAGAAATAAAACTGCCTTAAAGATCTCTCTTCCTATACTAGGCACTGCCAAAACTTGCACATTTATGTAATGTAAAAAAAAAAAAAGCATATTTAGACATTTTATGCATGTCACTCCTTTTTCATAAATTTCCAAAGGATTCCCATGTGAGGGCAAAACAATGGACGTACCCACGGTTTTTTCTAGGATGTACAATTTGTACAAAATCTTTTATTATTTCAGTTTCCTATTGCACTCATCTCGATTAGTCAGGAATATCCTTTAGTTCAAATTTATAACTCTTCTTTAACAATTACGATAAGATAAGTCATTTGTCTTATCTTTCGAGTTTGACTCTTATTTCTATCTCCTAACACATTATTCTTCTAATTTAGCTCTATTCAGTATATACAATCAATTTTTTGTCGAATTTCCTTGTAGATGTTTTCTAATAGTACTTGCAAGACCGTAGCATACCTCGTCACTACTAAGAATGCATTTCCAAGGCCTAACAATGGATAGTGGTATGGATTCTTGAGAGATGGCTAGAATACGCAAAGCATATGTTAACATTCTCGAAAATTTGGGAGTCTTAGGTGCATTCATTTCCGGAAAATGAGTGACTTGAAAAATATTTTCAAAAAAATGATTGCTTATATCATTTAGAAAAATTAGTCAAAGGAAAATATTTTTATCATCGATAACAATCTATGCCTAACTATTGTCGCAAGGGATAAAAAAAATTTCCATCCATTTATTTTTGTAAGTGAAACAAACGATTATTTTTCGGAAAATATTTTGCAAATCACTCATTTTTCACAAAATAAATACACCCTAACGAATCAACAGCGGGTGGTGAAGGTGATTCGCTAGTTCCCACAAAACCAACTGGTTGCTGAACATGTAGCCCAAAATGAACCTTGTCTCTCTAAAGATATAAAATTCCTTTGTTAAGACACACACTAGTAGATGTATATCTTTGCACTATTCTTCGAAGTCTGACTTTTTGTTTGCAGGTGTTTAGCACTTCTTAATCATACAAATTTCATAGGATGTGTTTTATCTCGTGCTTTCGTATATGATTTTTTTTATAATTTTATGTTGTGGTGGAAAAGCAACAAATTGGATGCTTGCTGAACACATGCCCTTTATTTTTCACACATCATTATCATAAAGAGCATCCGAGCAGCAAAAAAAAGAACGATATGCAGATATCAACTCCACAAATTAAATTAAAAACCCAAGAAAGTTACAGAATACAAGTGTGATAGTAAGTCCTTGGCAAAAGCACCTTTCTAGTGAGGGCCGAGATAGCAATTCGGGGTGGGCATCCTGTTCGCATGTGGCGAAGCTTGGATTGGACGACCAGTGCAAAGACAAAGAGGACGAGTATAGTGGGGAGGCATGCTTTTCAATGAGCCCTAGTATTAGGGTCCACGTGTACAAAGCTTTAATAAATGCCTCGTGACCGGCCCGGTCAAAATATTAATATGTCAAATGTCACTCACCAATAGCCACCCGCCTCATTTATTACAGAAAACTTAATATAGGCGCCCACCTCATTTATTTTATGAAAACCCCATTAAAAATAATACAAGTGTATAATAATAAATAATATTTAAATGACAAATACCAATTGCAAAACCTATATATATATCCAATTTAGTAAATAAGGTAAGTTGATGTTGATGTATTGATCTAAAAGCATTATCTTAGATTAAAAAATGCGATAATTAAGTTTTTTCTGCTTTATTTTAAAGTAATATGTCTAGTTAATGTTATGGAAAGTGGGAAGGAATGAAGTTTTGTAATGACATAGCTCAACCAATAGGCTTCGTTCTATATTACTTTCTCATTATATACACACACATATATTCATAGATATTAGCTTAGCAATGATATCTCCAGCAATGCTCCCGATGAGAGCTTCTGCCATTTTTGTTATCTCTCTCTCTCTTTCTCTATCTCGCTCTATCTCTTTCGCTCTCTGTGTATTAGAAGATATTGGTCCAGTGGTCCCAGGCTAGAGACTTTGCAGGACATGTATACCAACTGCATGTCTCTGTCTCCTTCTCTCTCTCTGGATTAGAAGATAGGAATTATTCTCAGCCACGCATAATGCAAAGATGAAGCCCAAGTAAATGATGCATATCAAACGCACCGAGGTTGGGTCGGAGGACCGCGATTGGTTTGTCTAAAGACTTTTCGTGCTTCTAGTGTTGAATAGTCTAGCAAGCTTGCAAGGGCAATGAAAATGCTGGCGTTGAAAGTGACGTCGATATTTATTTAGCAGCAGCTTGTTTTCCATCTTGATTGGTCATTGAAAATGCTGGCAAACCCTTCATTTTTTCAGGTGGGGCCGCGATCGCCTTTTGGGGTAGAGATACTGTTGGTACGTGGCCAAACTGGATTGGGCATTGTGTAGACAGTGTATTGGGTCCCATGGCTATTCACTGAGACCTAAACTTGGGTCCACAACTTTTTGTTTTCTTTCTTGTTTTTTTGTTCCACGTCCGTCTTCTTCCTCCATTCTGCGTTAGAGACCATGCGCTTTTAAAACTCTAGAAATTAATAACCAAATGTTGACTTATTTAATTTTTGCTCATTAATAAATGGGCTTTCTTTTAGTCGATTCCAGTACAATGATACAAAAATTGTAAATATCAATAGATGGGCTTCAGCAACCGAAGCAAATGTGATCTCGGTAAAAAGTTTTGGGTCCTCTGAGACTAAATCACAACCATCAATCTCATTCTTCATCTTGGTCCTTCCCCCTTATCGCATAGCCCAATTGTCACACTCTAATTTCCGCTCAAGAAAAAGGGAGAGAGAGAAGGACGAATCCTCAAATCAATCTTACCAAAAACATACATATCTGGGGCCAAAAGCGAATACCTTGTGTGAAGTGAAGGTGCAATGACAAAATCACATCGAAGAGAAGTGATTTGGGATTTGAGAAAGATATGAAACAAAGTATCCGCACTCAATCAAAAGTTCAGATATAGCAATTTTCGATGATGAAATTCTCTTAGGGGGGAAGATTTTAATGTTCCAAACCAAAAAGGGAATTTCGTAATATTGAAAAACAAGAAAAAGATTAGGCATCCGGATTTTTTCTGAGAAGGCAAGAAGCAATTTTGGGAGATAATTATAGAACTTGTCTTGCATAGCTTGGCTTGTTGCCTTCTTATCCTCCTAAGATTGGCATTTGCCGTTATCACCCAAAACCAAAGAGAGAGGCAAGAGGGCAGAGAGGACCGTGATGCCAGAGGCCCAAGGCTCGCTGGGGAGTGTCCTTCATCGCTGGAAAACCACTCTAAATGGTGACATCCATGGCTTGAAGTTTGAACTGATATTTCCTTTGACCTCGAACCCTTGTGATTTGGCATTGCGTGATATCCATGTTTCGTCTGGAAATTAAACCTTCCAAAGTACCGGTCGTAGGCTGGTAAAAGTGCAACTTTCTTGCATAAACACAATCTATTTGGATTATTTTCAAGGTCGATCCTTGTTATGAAACTATAGTATCGCATGAGGTCTTTCCAACGGCACAAAAGCCACTTGATTCGATTATCCATAGAGTGAGAATTGAGAGCACAAAGCGGGCACCTCTTGTAATTTGGGTTTTCACTAGCGCAATTCCTTTCGGCGGCTCGTGCAGTCCATCCAAAAGTCGTATTGAGACACTTTTTTTCTCCTTAAACTCAAACACAGAGACTACTATGTTAGGTGAAATTTTCATGATTTTTGAAAATATAGAAATTTATGTTATTACTTAGAAATTGTGAAAATTGTGCAAATCATGGAACATGGTTTCTAGACATCCAAAAATTTTCAACTCGATCCAGTTAGTTTGAATATAGATATTGGTAGTGGAAAATTTTAACTCCTTTGAAAAGTTCAGTGCAATTATTGAAGAAAAAAAGGTTAGTGAGCGCAATATTGAAAATATCTAATTTGTTTCAGTTTTCTGAAAAATAATATAAGTTAGTTTCCCCAAAGAATGATTATTTCATATGACTCATAGAGTTAAATATTTTTTTTGGGTCATGTGGTGTGTGTCAGGGCCATGGACATGAAATCAAGTCTCGGAGGGCATTTGCATAATTTTGGTCTGAATGGGCTTTTCAGCCCAAGTGCATTCGGCTGTTGTTTAGGGATGAAGGAAATCTGAGATTGTGTTGTGCGGTTTGAATTAGCGATTTGTTGCGGTAAGTAATTTCTATCGCTTTCCATTTTTTGTAAAAATTTCATGACATTATTTACCGAGAAAAAGCTATATTGTGATGTGACACGGCATATAATTTTAAGGTATATAAATAAATATTATTCTATGGCATGCTATTTTGGAAAACTTGATTAAGCATTGGTTACTTTTGAGCCTCTCATTAATGTTTTCTGGAAATATTTTAGATTGAAATGCTATTTATATATACTTTTGTGTGTGTGTGTGTGTGGGTGCACAGACCAATATTATTTTGAGGCCTAATCACGACCTTTACAGGGTTTATTCATAATTGATGTGATTTTTGGAGCTTAACCATAGCCAATAATATTTTTGGGCCTTGTCAAGGGCATAGTGCCACCTCGAGGTGAGCGAACGGATCACTAAGGGAGCGTGGATGGTTCCTCTTATGAGGTGATGCTCACAATTCGTTTAGGTTTTTCCAAACCCTACCAATTGCGATTTTGATTGACTCGGTTGATTATGCAAGTTTTGTTCTTTTTTTAGGAGTCACTACTAACTTATTTGAGCCTAGTTAGAAGTCAAGTGAAACTTGGGAGCTCACTTCACTTCCGCAAGCTAGAGATTCGGGAACGGTTACTTGTTTACACTAAAATCTATTGAGGGCCCAATTTTGGTACCTTTTTAAATTATTTCGTAAACGTTTGATCATACGATCTTATCCATTTTTAGCTCTAAGCACAGCCATCTAAATGATCATGCATTCGCAAAATTGTGCAATTATATCTATCAATCACTTAATCACATAACAATGTAATTACGCAACATTGAAAAAAAAAAGTAAATGAAGTACGGAAAAATAAAGAACATGAGCCATATGGGGCAAATTAAATAAAGCCCCGTTATTACGCCCCAAGATAGGAACCCCATGAGTGGTACCCCAAGCTAAGCATGCGATTACCCTAATATATGGAATGCAAATTCTCGTAAAATGCCTAAGTCGGATTAAGCCCTAAATTTCACGAATGTGGTTTTTATCCTTTGTAATATTATTATAAAAAAGACTTTGAAACATGTAGATGGCACATCTAGCAACTCGTAACCTAAATCTATGTGCGATGATATGGTGTAACGATCCTGAATATGATAACAATGTGGAATAAACATGCTCCTCTTTTATCATCATTTTTATTTATAACCATAAATTATCCATCCTAAATGCATGCTGGACATTACTAAAATAAACAAAACGAATCAGAAATTGTCATGCCCCGTACCCCACAAAGCGCGAGCATCCCACCACGGTCGATTTTGGTGCAACGCTCACAGGAAGCATCGCCGACCCACGCCCAACAGAGATCAAGCACAAGTGGAAGTAATAAATAAACCAAGCCAGACAACTACCAATATGAGCCAAGGATAGCCATACACTATTACAGAAAATAATTATATATTTATATTGCTATTGAAAATCATTTGTACAATATTTACAAGAACAACACGAGGATACAAAACAGTAAGTAGCCACTTGGTCAAAAAGTGGTAAGCGGCTAGGGAGATCAGACTAAAACTAGGGAAGAGGGCTATAGTCCAAAAAGTAGCGACCTTCATTACTAGCTAAGGACACAGGATGACCCTAGGACTCCCAATCAGGATCGGACGACTCGGTGGGGTCATCTGATAGCTCCTCGGAGGCGTCCTCACTAGGCCCTGACTCCTCTGAATCCATGGCTTGGGCTCGCTCTTCCTCGGAGTCCGGCTCCAACTTTGGGTCAAGGTAAATCTCGAACCCCTCCTCGTCGATCCTAACTCTGCAACCTCTCCGACCTCCTCTACATCACTGCTCCATGGCCTCGGGTTCGCCATTCTGGTCCTCCTCCATCGGCTCGGGGTCCTCTTGCTATTACCTTGGGCTCCTCATCCATTTCCTCCTCCTGCCTCATCCATTCGGGTGTGGCCTCGGATCGATTACCTCACCATCTGCTATAATTGGGTGCAACTGCCCAACACTATCGTAGGAATATCAAAGGTCCTGAGGGGCTCTCCCTCATTTCCATTGGCATCCCGGTGGCACCATGCCACATACTCCTTTTTTGGTAATAATACTCGCCTATATTCACAATCACTTCGATCGGTACTTCACAAAAGCCTCCCCATTTCCTGAGGGGTAGGTCTTTGGTATACTGTCGGATCGTAAAGGGATCCCAAAAAGAGGCGGTGGTCTCTCCATCCTCATGGCCGAGGGTCGAAAAGTTTCGGTTTACACATCCGTTAGACGAATCTCAGTGAGTTCAACCTCTAAACCTAGGCTAGGCTAGCATGCAATCTCCTGACCGGAAACAAATATTTAAATCACAATACAACAATAATCAAACAATTCTCTGACCCTGCAGGTTAGACAAATCAACATATAATAGTCACGGCACATACATGGCACGCATAATCACGCGTATGCCAATCACATGCTCATGCACCGATTCTCACACATTTGCATGCCAGTCCATGCATGTTCCATGCGTGCAAATGTCGTCGACATGTCATACGCATTTCCCGGCTCACTGGCCCAATTGGCACACTGGCAATTGCTCAATTTATTATTTATTATGACTCGAATCCACAATAATCACGGTCCGGTGCGTCTAGCCTGCTCCAAAGTACATGAGGCGCAGCAACTGATCTGGCCCAGTGTCTCTAGCCTACTTCAAAGTGCATGAGGCGCAACACTGATCTTCTTACGAACCAGAGCCTGCTTCAAAGTGCATGAGGATGGTCGTCTTTCGGACATACCGGGCATCGTCCTGCTTCAAAGTGCATGAGGACGGTATCGACTCGAAGGTCACGACTCGAAGGTCCTTAGGTGATTACACAACTCATTATTATCTAAACCCAGCGTATGACGCTTCAGGATATTTCAGGTGATCACACACTCATGGCAAGACACCCATTCTCGCACAATTTCATCACATGCCTCACTCTTGGCATACGTAATGCGTGTCCATGTTATGCAATGCACCATGAGCACCAATTAGATTCAAACACTCAATATCACAACACGTGCTCAATTGGCCCAATTAATACCATGTGGCCCAACGTGCGATTCACAAATCAACAATTAATTGCAAGCCAAATAGTGTCCAATCGCACTCCACAAAAATCAGCCACACAACATGCGACATGGTAGTACGCAATCAATCACAATTAAGCACGAATTACATACAATCAGTCGACCCAGACACACCCAATAATTTTCCAATGAGCTCCTAAATTGGTCATTTAATCCAATTAATCTCTCCAAATAATTTTCATTAATCCACTAAATTTTCCCAATAATAATTTCTACCAATCGGTCCTCAACCCAGTTTGAAATATACATTGATACTACCTAAGCCAGTTCAAAATGTACCGATAATACCTAAACCAGTCAAAAAAATGCACTATCAGTCCTAATTCGAGTTTAGGGATTTTACTCACCTAATCCAAAGTCAAAAATGAACAATGAAACCGTCGGCGAAATTCGAGTTTAGTGGTGCGGACGGTGGTGAATAGTAGAATAATCACGGGAAGTCGGATGTGGGGCGGTGGAGAGGTGCGGTGGCGACGACGGCGTCTGGATGGCGGACCGCACAGCGCTGATGAACAATGAACACTATATGGATGTAAAGACGGCCCGGCTTGGCCGGCGGCATGTGAGTGGGCTGGACGGCTGGGTGGTGAAGGAACGGTGATCAGAGCTCCGGCGAAGCTCCGGCAGCCCTATTTGCTGGACGGGAAAGAGAGGAAAAGAGGGAGAAAGAGAGAGAAAGGGAGAGAAAGAGAGAGAGAAAGGGTCGGACAGGGCAAGGTTGAGGTGGGGGCAAGGTGGTCGACGGCGGGCACGGGCGGTCGGAAACGTGTTCAGCGGTCGGGCGGCTTGCTCCGGCGAAGCTTGGCCGAGAGAGAAAATAAGAGAGAAATTGAGAGAGAAAGAGTGATCGGGAGGAGAGAGGTTGTTCTGGCCGAGAGGGAGGGTGAGGTGAGAGAAAAACCAGTCCAACATGGTCAAATATTAGGGTTTAGGGTGCCAATTGTCAAAATCTAGCAAATTTGACTATTTTACCCCTCATCTAAGGGCTAATATTGAATCTTATCCAATAATTCAAGGGCATTTTGGTCTTTTGCTGCCATAATTAAGATAAGTCCCAATTTAATTAATTTCCTTAATTATTCCCCAAAATTCGGAACCAAAAATAGCTCAGGGGTAAAACTGTTATTTTTCCGGTCCCGGGGCGAAGTTTCAATTTTCGCACATATGTGTTGTAGGGTTCATCAACGAAAAATAATACAGCGGAATATAGAACCCTAGACAGGATCCATGTGTATATTGAAATCGAAAAGGAATTTCGAAATGTACCTTTTGCAGATCGAAGATAAATCGACAACCGATTGTGTCTGGATTAGCGCCCCAAGTGTTGCGCCTCTACCGGTATCCACACACACGAATGGAATTCTCCAACAATCCACGTGCTAGCGAAAGATCTTGAAGTTTTCTTTTTCAACGCCGTTTTCTTTTCGATACTGTATTGAAAAAACCCTAGACAGAGAACGATTCTCTATCTATTTATATAGCCTCATTATCCAGCGTAATTAAAAGAAGTGGGGTGGGCGATTTGGGCCCACGTTTAATCGTTATCTCATAACGCGCACGACCGCACAGATAATTTAAATAAGAGAATAAATTAAAATCTACTTCTTAAGTAGATCAAGGCGTACAAAAAAATATTAAGTCCGTTCGCGATTGTGTGCGACCCTGTAGGTTCACTAAACATTAGCAGTATGCTCAAAACCCTTTTGACCCACAAGTCATAAGCGGTCTCTAGCAAGACATTATGACTACCTAAGTATAGTGAAGATTGGTTTTCCGACACAACTTAATCCACAACTAATATTAGAGTATCAACGTTGATTGATTCCTAGGGCAGACCACTAACATGTGTTTTATATGTGCGTGCGTGGCCAATATAATATGGCGTCGGAATCGCGAAATTCATCGCGCAAGCCCTCAAAAATCCATGTCAAAGTTTCGGGAATAAAATAATATTATTTTTTCAATTTTTGTCGAAATTCCAATTTTTGGCTATAACAACTCCTGATATGCGTGGCCACCCAAAAATGGCATCGGCCTCGAAAAAGAACCTCATTTGGCCTCGAAAAGCAATGCTGGCGTCCCAAGGGACAAAATCGTAATTTTTCACCCTCGGACCAAAATTCCAATTTTTACTCGTACTAACTCCAAATGTGTGTGGCCAACATAATATGACATCAGATTCCCAAAAATAGTCTCTTAAGCCTTCGAAAATCGACATCGAAATCCGGGTCCAATTCCGTGAATAAAACTCGCTAAACTTTTAATTTCAGGGTCTCTCACTAACGGGCGGTTGTTTAGAGGTTACGCGTATCGACCTAGGGCTATCCGTATCGTAATGGTCTCGATCATTGAGAGAATGAGAAATTATCACTAGTTCCAGAGGTCACGATCGTTCGGTTCAAGTTCATGACTGGTTGGCCATGTGTATTTTCAGTCTTGCAGAATCACCTGCGTCCCTATTGTACATCGTAGGCCTTGGCCAAACCAAATCCATTACCCTTTCCTACGATCGGCCCACGTTGGCCCAAAATATTCCTTCAGCATCTCTTGTGATCGGTGTCCGTTTCACGATAGGGTCCCTGGTCCACGTACCGTTTTCTAGTTAGCCATACCCCATTGGTTAGTATCCCGAAAGTGATCAACTCTGGGCGAGACTTACTAAAATGAAATGCGAAATAATATCAATTTTATTGATCCCGGAATTATATCGAAATTCCGGGCTGTTACAGAAATTGATGGTCCTCAATGATCACAGTAGTAGAAATGCCGCTCGAAAACGAGTGGTTCCGGTGATTTCGTTGCGAAAGAAATGTCAGCCCAAGAAATTAGATAATATAATAATGCTAACACGATGACCTCTTGATAGGAAGTGATTGGATGCGACTTGAATCGTACAAGCAAGAGGATGTAATATTATGGATCGAATTTTTGAAACGTAGCCCTTTGTCCTAAGGTATTTTACTTCCGATGACAACAGATAGAAATATGCAAGAATAAATGCTTCTCCATAATTTCTTTCTTTCTTTATCTTTGCCTATTCTCTAAATAAATATATAATTGCCTTAAAGATCTCTTCACACACTAGGCAATACCAAAACTTGCACATTTATGCAATAATGCACAATCCTATATCTAGGCATTTTATGCACGTCACTCCTTTCTCATAAATATCAATAGGATTTTATGTAGGGCCAAAATGACAGACATACCTCTCAATCTTTTTGGCATATACAATTTGGACACAATCTTTTAGTAGTTCTATTTCCTATTGCAATGATATTGGTTAATTCAGAATATCCTTTAATTCAAATTTGTAACTTTTCTTTAACAATTACCACAAGACAACTTATTTTTAATATCAAGTCTAGTACTCATTGCTATCCCCTAACATATTCCTCTTCTAATTCAGCTCTATTCAACATACATGTTCAAACATTTCCTACATTTCCTATTTGATCATACTATTAGCTGCCTCTATCTTTTAATCTATTTACATTCTCTATTAATCACTAATAGATAAGCTTTCTATCGTATTTATTATCAGCCTCTATCGTACTTTAACACTCTTTGTTAGTTGCCGCAAGTAATTATTAATTATGCACGTCACATGTCTACTTTTGTTAAATTGCAACATGCTCACCGTCTGTTGTCACTTGAATTTTTTACACACTAATTGACTATGCATTTTTAGAAAAAAATAATAAATGGAGAATAGAGAATAAAAAAACAAAAACAATAAAAAAAAACAATAATTGAGCAATCCGGCCCATCATCATCCAGCTCAATGTTCATCTTCTTCCACCATGGAATGGAAGCCTTCCAATTTCCTCAGAGAGATCAATCAAAACCAGAGCGGTGATGGTGGAGTCGTGTGAGAAGCGAGCGAGAGGCGACCGGATGCTGCCGGACGCAGTGATCGTAAGCTCTCGTGATGATGACAGAGGTCATCGCACGAGTGACTGAAGTAGAGATGGATTCGCTTACGCACAGGAATTGGAGTAAAAAAAGCCTCTCTCTCTCGATCCTCTGCGTGTTCCAGAAGCTTCTCCGCCGCTGATCGGCGCCGGAATCCGCCGCTTACCTCGCCACATCGGTTGCTCTTCAAATCACGATGTTCTTGCACTTGAGCTTGAAATCTTTGCGCTCCATCGATGAACTCGAGTTTATTGTACCCAAGGAAAATCTCTTCAAACCTTCGACAACTTGGAGCCTTCGACCTTCCAGTTTTTGTTGAGCGTGCAAGTTCAGAACATCATTCGATCGCTCTTTGTTGTTGCTAGCACAAAAATTGTTCTCGTCTGAGATTATATTAATAACCGTCAATTCAGCCTTGATGATCTCGTGCTGATTTATTGGGTTGTGATTCTCACTGTCTCATTGTTGCAATGCTGCCATTTAAGCGAATGCACATTAAGTGTTTGTTGAAATGCCTGAGTCGTATTAGTATAAATACGAATCTAACTGAGATCATCTTTGTCTGCTTAAATCTAATTGACATTCACTTTGGAGTCCATTCCCGAAGTGTCTCAGTCTTGATAGGCCTGCGGTGTTCTGAGGCGATGAACTTGACTCTTGTGAAATTAGCTGAAAATGTTCGATGTGCTGAATTGTAAATACTCGTCCATGGTCGCTGGTGCGCTCATTGAAGCATAGACTGATTTGCTTTACATATCTTTTCTAACAGTGGATTTTTTTGGACCATGTCTTCTCTTCGAGTGAATGTGAATATGTGTTTAGCGGATGTAATATGCGATGCGAATTTGTGTTTGCGTTCATCCTGGATCGGGGTTGTTGCTTGCTGGTTATAAGAATTTGGTATAATGCTAAATTTCTAAATTGGCTGATAACTTACTATTGATCTTTGCGTGGTAAATTTCTTACATTGTCGGCAACTTATCGCCTACCTCGATAAGTTACTAATTTGACTAGTATAATTTTGTTTTTAATGGTTAGTTTCTAAAGTGGTTGATAATTTACTACCCTTAAACTGGGCCAACTTTTGTAACTTTGTCAAATCCTAAGCATCTACATGGCACATCTAGCAACTTGTAACCTAAATCTATGGCCGATGATAGAGTGGTAATGATATTAATGTGGACTAAACATGCTCCCTTTTTTATCATCATTTTTACATTATAACTATGAATTATCCACCCTAAATGCATGCTGTACATTACTAAAATAAGCAAGATTAAACAAAAATCGACGGTCTTCAAATATCACGATAAGGGAAATGCCGCTGGAAACAAGCGATTCCGGCGATTTAGCAGCAAAAGAAATGTTAGCTCATAAAATACGATTATATAATAAATGCAAACATGATGCACCTTGACCCGAAGCGGTTGGACGCGACCCGAATCATACAAGCAAAACGACGTACATTACGGATCGAACTTTTGAAACTAGCTCATCGTCCTAAGGCATTTTACTTTCAATGACAATGAAACGTACGATAGAAAAATCCACTCGAAGTTTCACTATCTCAAAGTAAAAATAAAAATCTTTGTGCAAAGAGGTGAGAATTCACAATATCGCACGATTGCTATGAAAAAAAATAAGAACGACTTCCGTAGAAACCTTCTTCGCACAGGACTATCATGAAATTGTCTTAGCATAAATGACGTTTGAATGCTCCAATGTTGTCAACACAAAACATACACCGTCCATTTGGATAATACCAATCTATAGGAAAATTTAGATCTCGTTAGTGTAGACAAAAACAAACTAGGCTCAATTTGCTTCAATTTTTCTTTCTTTTTTTTTGGGTTAATACCAACAAAAATCTCAAACTAGTACACTCATGCCAAATTTAACTCAAACTAATTGTTATTTCACAAAAAATCCCAAACTGATACTCGTGCTGCATTTACCTCGTATTAATTTTCGAATCACAAAAAATTTGATCCGGTACACTTGTGCGATATTTACCCAAACTAGTTTGTGTATTACAAAAGATCTCAATGTTTAAGATCAACGTGGCACGGGTGTACTAGATTTGAAGTAACTATGGCACGAGTATACCAATTTGACATAAAAATCAATTTGTCAGAAATATATCATATGTGTATCAGTTTAAGGTTTTTTGGGATATAAAAATTAATTTCCGTTCAGATTTTTAGTGGAATTAACCCCTTTGTTTTTTTGTGCTTTCCTTCTTTTCCTTTTCGGCCCCTCACCTCATATATACAAATACAATGAGTTTCTCACCTCTTCAGACCTACCTTGCTCTATTTATTTTTTTCGTTCTTTCTCGACCCTCTCTCTTTTGTCCTACTCTTCTCACCGATCTATTCCCCACACACAGTGTTCACTTGCACGAGCCTCTTCATTCTTTCTTTCTTTATTTCTTTTTTTACTCCCTTTTCTGGTCTCGATTTCTTCCTTCTTTATTCACTTGGGCCTCCTTCTTTTTTTCCTTTTGCACTCCTACGCACACATGAACAACTCTCTGTTTTTATTCGCTATCCACGGAATGCCTCACTATTCTCTGTTTTTGCTCTCTACCCGCACCTCCCAATGATTGTTGATTGTTGTTTTCATTTCGAAAGCTCAGCACCGTTAAGCACCATCACCAACCCAAAAAAAATCCGCTAAACTCAGCCCTTGATTTTTTAACAACACTTTCAATTGAACAAGAGCTCCTACACCGTTGAGTAATTTGGACGATCGGTTTGGTAACGCAATGGGACGACTTGGTTGCTCCTCGACGACGGCCTGGTTGCATGTCCGCGATGACCTGGTATTAAGCTAGCTGGGCGTCAGTCACAGACTGGGCTGCTCTTGAGGGTGATGACTGAATGAAGGGGCCAAACTCAACTCGGCTGAACGATGGAAGAGCCGCCGGAGTGGGAGAGCTTGAGAAAGATCCGGAGAATAAGAGAGGAGCTCCTGATGGTGTATTGTCCCTAATTGGATTCAGAGTCTTTGTGTGTATGGGAGACTCTACAGAATATCTACGGAAAAGACTTGCTTGTTAACAATTATGATGTCAACATTATATCTCTCAGTTCGAAACTCTTTTTCATATTGTCACGTGCCATTGTTACTATTATTTTCCTATGACATTGCATTTTGACTAAGGAAGTTCACTCTCCTCGCTAATCTCTCGAATTTATACGCTTCCTATGAATAAATGCTTCTGCATAATTTTATTCTTTCTTTCTTTATTTTTTCCTATTTTAAATAAATAAGAATTACCTCAAAAATCTCTTCACCCACTATGCAATACCCGAACTTGCACATTTATGCACAAGTACAATCCTATATTTATGCATTTTATGCATGTCACTCATTTCTCATAAATACCAAAAGGATTTCATGCGGGGCCAAAATGACGGACATACCCCTCAATTTTTTCTTGCATATTACAATTTGGACAGAATCGTTTACTATTTCTATTTCCCATTGCAATGATATCGATTAGTTGGAAATATCCTTTAATTCAAAGTCATAAACTTTTCTTTGTCAATTACTACAAGACAAATTATTTCCATTATTAAGTATGGTACTCATTTTTATCTCCTAACATATTCCTCTTTTAATTAAGCTTTATTCGATATATACAATCAAACTTTTCATGAATTTCCTATTTGATCATACTATTAATGGCTGTTAACTTTTAATCTAAAGTTGCTTTTTTGTTTTTACATTTTTTATTAATGCCTAATAGATGAACTCTCTATCGTATTTATTAGCCACCTCTGTCATACTTTTTACATTCTCTATTAACCGTCACCAATAATCATTAGTCATGCAGGTCACATGTCTACTTTTCGTTAAATTGTTGAAACCTGAATTTTTACGGACTAATTGAATATGCATTTTAAAAAAATTTAATAAATAGAGAAGAGAGAATAACAAGCAAAAACAATAAAAACAACAATGACAATCCAATTCCAAATTAACCACAAATTCACAAACGACAACGCTCGAATTGGTGAAATCCAAATTCCGTTAAGAAGAGCGAGCTCAATGATCATCTTCTTCCATGATGGAAACCTTCGATTTTCCTCAGAGAGATCAATCAAAACCAGAGCGGAGATGGTGGAGTTGTGCGAGAAGCGAGCTAGAGGCGACCCGATGCTGTCCGGACGCAATGATCGTAAGCGCTCGGCAGGAGAGTTGACGAGGGTCATCGCACGAGTGACTGAAGCAGAGACGGATTCGCACAAATGGAGAGAGAGCCACTCGGCCGGAGAAGGAGGACTGAAAACCTCAAAACGCACAGGAATTGGAGCCAAAAAAGGCCTCTCTCTCTCTCTCTCTCTCTCGATCCTCTACGTGTTCCCGAAACTTCTCCGCCGCTGATCGGCGCCGGAATCCACCGCTCACCTCGCCACATCCGTTGCTCTTCCAATCACGATGTTCTCGCGCTTCAGTTTCGAACCTCTGCGCGCTCCATCAATGAACTCCAGTTTATTATTGAGCCCAAGAAGAATTTCTTCAAGCCTTCGACAACTTGCAGCCTTCGAGCTTTCCAATTTTCATTCGAGTGCGCAAGTTCAGAACATCATTCCATTTCCGCGTGTAAAAATAGAAACCGAGAGAGCTTCGTTGTTGGTAGCACTAAAATTGTTCGCGTCTGAGATTATGTTAATAACTGCGATTCAGTACTGATGATCCCTTGCTGATTTGGGTTGTGATCCTCCCTATCGTAGTGCTGCATTGTGCCATTTGATCGAATGCACGTTACATGTTCGGTGAAATGCCTGAGTCGTATTAGTAAAAATATGACTTCGAATCTGACTGACTTCATCTTTGTCTGCCTGATTGATTCACTCCGTACCAGTTGTATCGGTTAAGTAAACCTAATTGATATTCACTTTTGAGTTCATTCTCGAAGGTCTTGGTCTTGATAGAAATGTTGATGCGCTGAATTGTAAATACTCGGTCGATGGTCGCTGGTGCGTTCATTGAAGCATAGATTGATCATGCAGACTTAACACATTGGAGCGCAGATCCCATTTGCCGTACATATCTTTTTCTAATAGTGAATTCCTCCGGATCATGTCTTCTCGGCGAATGAATTCCGAATCTTTACCCGGTGTGTAATGGCATTGTGGTTCATTTTCTGTGCAATTTATACATGAATGAAATTCATCTGTCGCTTGGGTTGATAACTAAAGATTGCATGCCTCAGCAGATTAAAAGCTCCGAAACAACTTGGGGGGAAAAGAAAAACGAAAGCGAGTTTGAAGTGGGGGTGATCACTCTGTTGCTGCACCATTGGAAAGGGTTTAAGCCACGCACAAGAAGTAATGATGATTAAGATTTGATATCCAAGGCAGCTCATTTTGATCAAATTTCAAAATCTTTATAATTCCATTTCAAGACATTCGGAAAAATTGAGACGGACTAGTCTTACTAACAAGTTGATGATGGAATCGATTCACAATTCGGAATTCGTATGTAAGTTCGTGTTTTGGATGAGATCAAGCATGCAACCTAATGTTTTGTGGCACATGTTATTTGTGGGCGCTTTGATCTCGTGGAATGAGCATAGGCTGTATTACTTAGTCAATCTTTCAGGGTTCGAGCAATGATGGAAGTAATGTAATGAAAAGTGAAATCTTTCTTATGTGCAATAATGGAGGTTCGAAACTCCGTCGAAGAAACCTGTACAGGTAACGATTTTCATTTTCCTTCCCAAGCGCTCGATTCTCCATTGCATTCTCAAAGCTCTTTCGCACACGACTCATCATTGTTCATGTCAATCAGTTCAAACTTGTCTCATGTGTGCGGAATGCTCGCTTGTTCTCTGGCTTTTCAGGTACTGATGAAGGGCTCAAGCGTCGAAGGAACGTTGAAGAAGTTGATCGATCTAATCTCTGTCTCTGAAATTTCAGACATTAATCGCGATGATGAGACCGCTGAGGTAAGGAATTGCTTCTTCTTGGAAATTTCCAAATAGGTACATCGATCGACTGATTAGGATGATCTGTGTGAACTTAGCCGCAGCGGAGGTTTTTCTGTTGCAAAATGGGGATTCAGAGAAATATGCTTGAGGTTATGGTCATCTTTCGCATTTTAGCCGTAATCAGTGTCTGCCTAGGGGAAACATTTTCTGTTAATGCGATGTATTTGCAAATTGAAATCGTGTCCCTGTGCTATTAATGCTGCTGTCAGATTTGCGATCTTGTTTCTACTGTTTCATGGAAGAGAAAGATAGCAATCTGGGTTCACAAAGACTTGCTTGAACGTGAATTTTCTTAGAGCAGAATCAACATATAAAATCTATGCTCATTCCCCTGATGAAATGGTTGATATTATGACTCCATGTTGCTCAAAGAATGCAAAAGCAGAACCCGATACTTTGATTGTGGTAAATTCTTGAGAATTTCAATCGTGTGCTTCAGAACTGATTAATAGATCTAGGATGTTATCATTAGTTTGTGTCATCCGAGAATTGCGTTATGCAGGCTCATGAACTGGTTTTAAGTTGGCTACGCTTGAAAAACGTTCCTAGGTTATTGATTCATCATAGTTCCTCTTTCCCACTTTGCGTATTTGGGAATGCTAATAATTTGTTCCAAGCATGCAGTAGCTTTCACTAGCTTTCATCTACTATTCTTTGCCACACAATACTAGATGATCCAAAGATTGCCCGACACTATTTCACCAGTTTTATGCCATCTGGTTCACAGATCATCATGCAAGCATTTGACCCTTCACCTTCCGTGGGTTCAGTTTCACCTGATCTCAGCTTCTCGTCGGAGATCACAGGTGATGATGGCAGTTTTCTGTTGGAAACCTGTGATTCCAGTAAGCCAGGCAATTCCAAGATTGGTTTTCTCGAAGCAAAAGTTTTGGCAAATCTTCTCACAGTAGCTCGAGCACAGGTCTTGAAGTCGCTCAGTGTGAACCATCAGTCGGTGAAGCTTTTAGAAAGAGCAATCACCAATCAAGTGGATGGGCTTCATAATCCACCTGGAAAGAGAACTTACTTTGGCGAACTCGCTTCCTTGAATATTCATCTTTTCTTTTTTAGCTTCTGCTATGGATACTTGCAATGTCAGTGATTTTCTTTTTCAGTGCTGAGTTTCAAAGCATGTCTTTTGGCCCTTTACCAACTTAAGGTGTAAGTTTTTGTGCTTATTGTGTGCTATGTCGGTGAATTCTGTAGGGTCTATCCCTTTTTACTTTTCCATAAAGATGATCCCAGCATTTGTTTGATATGGATATGTGTCGAGAGAACATTGATACAGATTTGGATTGAACCAATCAATCCACTCGGCATGCTTTTCGAGATTGAATAAAGCCAGCAATCTTAGACCTATCTTACATGTATGATTACACTCTGCAACTTGGCCCCAATGGTAATCAGATACATATTGGTGGTTAGTTGTATGTTTTGATTCTCAACCAGGACCTTATGGGGCTACATGTGTTTACACACAGACATCTGAGCTCGGAAACACAGAGGCACAGCCAGTTTCATCAGAACTTAAGCCAGTTTCAAACTCGTCTCAGCTGGGTGCAGGTATCATTCCAATGCCAAACATATACAAGAGGGTAGTTCATTGTTTAAGCCATTCAATGGTTATATTGATCCGCAAAAAGGGCTAGTTCTCATCTGCTGTGCCCTGTGCCTTCACTATATTTCACAAATAACTAAACATAAAGCTTTAGGAATTAATTTGTCAGTTTTGGCAAGTTTTTGTGTGCTGTTATGTAGGGAAAGTAACTATTGAGCGACTCTTCTTTTCTATTAGCTAGCATAATTATGAGTTTTCGGTATATATTGTGGCCCGTGGGGTTGAAAATCAATAATGAAGTCGTGTTTAGACTTTCAACTGGTCCTTTTTGTCTTGTTTAATCTAGGTGGTCTTCCAGTAAAAGGAGATAACTAGTGCTTATTGTCTGAACATGTTGAGATATGCTGCTGAACCAAAAAAAATTCAGTGCTCTTGGAGCTAGGCCTCCTGGACTCCCGACAGAACCCGAAACTCATGTGAAAAGAGGAGTGCGTGTCGCGATACACGGTCGGAATATAAGGAGATGATGAGTTCCTTGTAGATCAATGAAACACAAACAACAAGCGTTGCTGGTGGTGGATATGGATCCTTTCCGGAGTTCTTTCACCTGGGAAACGGGTTCAAACTTGAGAGATGTTCTAACAAATTCATTTGCATGCATAAGTGGGGGTTACCTTCTTCCCCATCCTAGAACTGATAAGAAAGTCGAAATTCAAGTTAATCACCGATTGATGGCCAATGTTTTTTTTTTCTCTTCCAGAAACGAGATTCGACCTCAAGATATCAACATGACCGGTGCGGTATTTATCAGAGCGGCAAAGGTACTTCTACAATGATTTCCCTGTCCATAGTCGCGTGTGTACACAATTGTGCGTATCTATGTGATGAAGAATTAGTAGCTAATCCCCACTGAGAAAGAATCTACATATCTGGGGCTGAATGCTCATCTTTTTTCTAAATTAGACTGCTCAACTAATCCCAATCCGTTAAGTACTGTTGATTCTCCATCATCTGTAACATCTGCATCTTTTCCATCTCTTTCTCTCCAACCACATGGGTTTTTTCTCTATTCAGCGTAATTATTAATAACTTATTATCGTTCTTTGTCTAATATGTTTAGCTGCCACCGATAAACTCAACACTGTTTCAAATTCATTATCATCTGATTCATACATAATCAACTCATGAATCGGGATTAAATACGTGGTTGATTAGTGATTACTTAGGGAATCGGTGATTGCTCTTGCGGGGTCGCTTCTTGGGACATGACATTTTCATTAAGAGGGAGGGAGGGAATCTAATCTAGCATGATTCTTTCTATATTGACAATGCTGTTATTTTTTTAAATAATGTTGCTTATGTCTCGAGTCCTTGATTCTCTGATATTTAGCTATAGTTACAATAAGCTGATTTATTGAGGTTTCTGTGTTATCTCGCATACTTTATTTTCTTATTTCAGGTACAGCTTTAAAGACTGGAGAATGCTTGGTGCTGTATGTGAGAGGGATTTCAATGGGGGTGGGGGAAGAAGAGTTTGAACAGGAGCTATATGTGGGGTTAGAGTTTGATATCGCAGATGATGCTTGTATATTCTATGGCATTTATGCATCGCAGGAGGGATTTAGAATATGGTATGGTCAATTGTATCGATCATGAGTGGATGGATCAGTTTGTAATAGGAGATTTGTGTGCTGGAAAGAAGGGTTTCAGGACAGGATGCCCTGCATTCATAAGGGTGAAAAATCTGATTCTGGAAAGTGCGTCCTTGACCAACTTGCGAAAGATCATAATCATGATCTCGACACTTGTGAGGAAAATCATCTTGCCAATTCCCAGTGCAAAAGTTAAGCAAAGTAAGCCACGGATAAAACAGTTTGATGTTGTTGATAATGGATGCTCATCCTCGTCAGGTATTGTCAGTGCCAAACGCATTAGACCAGGGGCAAATGAAGGGCAAGTGAAACTCGAGCCCTATGTGGGTCTAAAGTTTGATTCAGGTAACGAAGCATACCAGTATTATGATACATATGCTGGGAATGTGGGATTTAGAGTTCATATCGGTCAGTTGTTTCCATCAAAGAATGATGATTCGATTACTTCTCGGAGATTTGTCTGCTCAAAGGAATAATTTCAGCATCCTTCTAGGATTAAGTGTGGTGCATTTATGAGAATTAAGAGGCAGGATAATGGAAGATGGATTGTTGATCGTTATCAACTAGAGCATGATCATGAGTTTGAGATGCAAATGAAAGCCAACAGAGATTCAGCTTCTAGGAAATTCTTAGATGAGATTAATGAAACATTGAAAAAACTAGACATTGCTAGAAAGAACAATGAGAGCAACAACGTGCGAACAACTTAGGAAGTGATTGGTATACTATGCTTCATAAAGACTTTCAGAACCGACAAGCTGAGGACATTGGACTCTTTTATGTTGTTGATGTACAGATGGGTTGTCGCAAGAGTCTTTTCTGGGCTGATGGCAAATCTAGGTTTTCCTGCAGTCAGTTAGGTGATGCCATCATGTTTTATACCTCCCATAAGCAAAACAATTATGTGGTGCCATTTGCTACTTTTGTTGGCGTTAATCACCACAAGCAGCCGGTTCTTCTTGGATGTGCTCTAGTTTCTGATGAATCGAAGGAGTCCTTCATATGGTTGTTTGAGACATGGCTCAGGGCAATGTCTGGGTGCCATCCCAACTCAATAATAGCTGAGCATGATGATTCCATTCTACAAGCGATTGCACAGGCTTTTCCTTTGAGTCATCATCGATTATCAATATGAATATGAGAAGTGTGTAAGATCATACATTTGGTGAATTTGATGCTACATGGGATGCTCTTCTCAGCAAATATGGCTTGAGGGAAAATGCTTGGCCGAAGGAAAGTATGAAAAGCGTGAAAACTGGGTTTCACTATACTTACATGGAACATTTTTTGCTGGAATTCCGATCGATGGAAATTTAGATGCCTTTTTTGATCCATATTTAAATTCTCAAACATCATTTGAAGGATTTGTTGTGAGATATGAGCAAGGTTTGGAGCAATGTTGCGGTAACGAAAGGAAAGAAGATTATAGTTCATTCAACTTGCAGGCATTTTTGCAGACAAATGAACCAATGGAAGAGCAATGTAGGAGGCTTTATACCCTTTCCATTTTCAAAGTTTTTGAGAGGGAACTTTTACAAAGCTACAGTTGTTTGGGTGCCAAGATTCATGAACAAGGGGCCATCAGCATATATTTGATCCATAAGTGCGGCAAGGAGAATGAGAAACCAATCGTTACCTTTTGTCCGTCCAATCTTGATATAAGTTGTGGCTGTCAAATGTTTGCATCAGAGGGTGTATTGTGTAGACATGCTTTAAGATTGTTCCAGGTTCTAGCTAATAGGGAGCTTCCATCTTGCTACATCTTACATAGGTGGACGAGGAGTGCTGAGTATGGCACTGTACGTGATTTTGAATCACGAGGTAGCTTCCACGAAATTAAGGCTAAGATGGTCAGGAAAGTGAAATTGCTGCCAAATTTGTACCTTTTGGTGCCATATCTTTTGAGAAATACAAATTTGCATATGAAATTATGCATGAGAGTGGGAGGAAACTTTGCCGGCAGAGGTAAGTTTACGATAATTTTGTAGTTTGGAGTGCATCTATAGTTTCTTTTCCACCACGCCTGACTTTTGTAGCTAGAGGGCATCAACTTGTTTTACACGGTATAGAAGTTTTTTCAATCAAAAGCGAAATTATGTGGGTATGAAATTATGCATTCTGCTAGTTCGTTTTGTTTGTTTCTTTTGTTTATCTCACCTCAGAGGCTAGGGGTAAGGGGATAAATTGAGGGGAGCAAATGAAGAATTATGCTTAAATTTTTTTTGCAATTAAATTGTACTTCAGTTTCAAAAGGCAGATTTTGACAAATGTCTAGCCCGACTTAGTGTCTTTGAGAAGCTGACTTGATATTTGAAGAACCTGTAGACCTGTGATCTGGAGTAATTTCCTCTTAGTTGTCCAAATCTCTCTCTCTCTCTCTCTCTCTCTCTCTCTCTCTCTCTCTCTCTCTCTCTCTGGTGTAACTTTGGCAAAAGGAATAGGAGACACATATAACTCTTAGTTTTGGTGCAGAAGTTAGAAGGAGACACCTGCTGATCTGGCCTTTTAAGGAGCTACTCATAGTGAAGTTAATGATATACATGAGCTGTGGTGATTGGCATTTCAATTTCTCCTCACCCTGAATAATCTGACATGAACATAAAAGGAAAAGTGAAGTTCATCTAATATAAACGCCTCACTCAATATCACATCCAGCACCTTAGTTGCAATTGCAGAAAGTTACTCAGTGGGTGTGATTTTCTATTTGGTAATGATTTTTACAGCAATAGCTGGAAATGCCACATGACATTCCATGATGTGGCTGATCCCTTGTATCATGTTTTGTATCTCATCTTATTTCTTGGCCATACATTTGCTTTCCCTATGTGGCTTTAATAGGACATATCATAGCCAAAAAACTTTTGTTATTCAACGATGTTCAAATGTTCCCCCCCTATGTTGGAGTGTGTTGAATAACTCTCGTAGTACAGATTTGAGTACTAAGAGCAAAACTGATGAAGACAATGCAAAATAAATGTCTTATAGAAGTATAGTAGAAACTCTCAGTCGTATGTGTGATATTGGCTCATGAAGCAACATAATTTGTTCTTTAAGATGCACGAGTAGCTCTTAAATGGATATCTGTCCATTAGCACTTAAATATATGGGAAATCTAGGGCAATCACAATGGCAAAAGTACATCACAAGTGCCATTTAACATAATTTTTTGTGACTTTGGTTTCGGATCCACCAAAGTTATCCGAAAAAGTTATGGCACCAAAGTGATCGCCGTACACAAGTTATGGCACTTGTGGTGTACTTTTGCCCAATCACAACTGTGCTGGCAGAGAGATTTGTCCTTATGGCAACACAAATGAGCTGCTTATTGTTATAGCAAGTTAGGCTACTCTCACCGGGAGAAACCATAAAAGAATATTTGGCCGAGGGACCAAGTGGTGTATATAGCTAGCTTAGAGTTGAACTTGCTTGTGGGAAGATAAGCAGCTCAGACTGCCATTGATAAGTAGCTTAGGCTACTGAGGCTGAAGCTGATGTACAACACTTGTAATGAGACATGATCCAGAAATGCATGAATTGAGATTTTCCTGATCGAGTGCTTCATAGAGTCCATGTTCATATCATACACGACAACCTAGAAAATTTTTTAGGAGCACTTTGGTATGGTATGATATGTTAACATTGTTTCCTGATGCCTCGACTTGAAACCTGAGCTTGAATATTATTTGAGATCTGAACATGCCTAGTGCTTTGTAAAAATTATAGATCAAGAATAAATCATGATCTCCCCTAGTTAAATTCAAGTTACATTTTCTTTTTCAGTTGTATACTCTTAACTAGGCTTGATACACTTCAACTGAAACCTGCTGAAATCATGCAAAGAGAACAGAATTCTCATTATTTTCGTGAATTTTTCTTTCAAGCCAATGTCAGAGTATTTTTTTTATCAACCTTATTAGAAATTTACCAGTTTCATAAATATATGAGCTATAGAAAACTTTGCAGTTTCTTCCCTTAACCGGACTTGGGAATCGTCTGAGAAGTCCAATCCGCGTGTCTTCTCATCTATATTTCCAGAGAAACAACTATCCTACTTCTCAAACTTTCTATCTACTAGACACGGCAAGATAGATAAGTTAGCATCAATATCATTGTTAATTATTTGTTCTATTGTTGAATAAGACAGTCGAATAGGTTCGAGGAGATGAGTAACCTTTAGTTCTGTAGAAGCAAAATGTTAGTGATTGCCTAATTGCTGTTTTTATGTTTATATTGCCCTTTCCATGTGAATGAGAACATTTCTTTGCCTCACAAAGAAAAAAGATTTGCCAAGTCGCACAGGCAAACTTTCACGACCCCAAGGATTGCGGTCTGTTTATACTTCCCAAATTCTCCTGATGAGACATTGGAAGAGAAGCAAACTGGTGCATGAATCAGAAGTCAATAGGCCTTTCGTTCAAAATAAAGTTGGACATGTCAAATTGAATGAGTTTAGCATATGACGACACTGAAAATTTGGATGAGTTGTGTTCAAATATCGAAGTAACTAAAACTTCAAACACAGGAAGATGTCCATGATGCTAAAGGGAAATGGTGAACTCAAATGCCCGAAACATTGAGATTACTTTTGATTGTAGGATGAAACCAATGTAAAGTAGACTAGGTGTGAGCCTGGACGCCTAATTTTCTTTCTCTAGGAAGTATTTACATGAGGATCTTCTCTCCATGTCCTAAATCTGGAGCAAAATGGGTTCACAATCTCTCAGCTTGTAGATCCTCACCGATTTGATAAATGCATTTGGCCTTTCTAAATAGCAACTTGAATTTTAGACCATCAATGCTAGCATCTGAGCAGAAAGAGTTTCAGCTTCAAGGGTGGGGTCCCATAAAATTGTAGTTTCAGCAAGTAACTAGGTCACAGCGTATGTTTGAGGCAGGGCGTCTTCCAAGTAACCTACATATCATTTTAAGCCATTAATTGACTGTGCAAGAAAGGTGAATTTGCTATGCTTTATCTATATTCAGAAATAATGAAGCATTCCATAAAGTTTTTCGAGATACTAAAAGAACTGAGATGTCCAAGTCTTAACTTCAATTAAGTTGCCTAAATATTGGATTAGTAAGGATTGATGTGAAGATTTACATTTGTTTAGGAAGCAAAACTAGAGAATGCTTTATGAGTGTTAATAGTTAAAATTTCTTTCATAGTAACAATCATAGAATCAACTGACCAAAAAGAACAATAGCTACTTTCTATGCACTATTTTTTATGGTAGCTTTTCTTGATCATCCGTGAAAGTTAAGGGTCTCCACTTCATACTCAGACAGAGCACAAAAAGGGACTGGTGTGGTCATTGTTACAATACCTTTTCCTTGCTTCTCATTGTCACGGCCCACAAAGATTGAGCAACCACTGTTGGCAAGTTCCTGCATAATGGAATTCAATTAATTCAGGCATCATAACAAAATTTGAGTTCAATTTAATGGGAAATCTTCCGAATTTGACTAGCAGCTGGTATGCTGCTTCTGAGCATTACCCTAGAAAATGTGTCGATGTTGGCTGCATCCTTTCCTATCAACCTTCTCTCATTTTTCTTCTTCGTAGGTGCTAATGTGCTCCGCATGGCAAAGTGAGAGATTCAAAATTGCCTTCTTTATCATGTCAAAGCCTCCCTCTCACTCATGCTTTTGGTACTACAGAAATCACGGGGAAAAAACACTCTTAAAGTCCTTCGATGAAAAGAAATACTTAATTAGGTTCATGTTATTCGTATGGTGTGAACCTGTAGTTAAAGTGGCATCTTGCACCATTCTATTCACCCTGAGAAGGAAGAGAATAACTTTATCAACTTTGGGATAATATGTTGCGTAAATGGTGATAGTGAAGTCAGCGACCTCCATTGGCTTCAGATCTAACATGAGGACAACACTAGCTTGCTCATTTATTCTATGCTATATAAGCAACATAAACAATTAAGTATTTGAAATTGTAGGACATATTTGTATGCATTTATTGTCTTTGCCGTTAATGGCATTCGCTTATTTTCTTGAGCAAGTAATTGTAATTTCACCTCGAGAATGTATCTCGAACACCATATATAATCTCCCGCTTCAATTCCGACGGTTTGGTCCCTCTTGGTACTCCCATTGCACGATAGAAGCCAGTGTTGATGGCAACAATTCAGTGCTTTTTTTTTTTCATAAAAACAGGCGAGATGGCAATATATTTTATTGTTGCCATTCATACCCATGATTTGCTGCCCATATCAATGCCAGAACCTCCGATTCTGTCTCATAGTTAGACTTACATCAAAACGTTAAACAAGATTTGCTAGTCTAGAAATTGAACAAAAAAAAAAGGTGTCACTTGTTGAATGTGCATAAAACATATGACATATTTATTCTGATGGTAGATTGAAGAAAAATTCTAACTTCTAATATCAGTACAGATTAGGCATTAGAACATACCAAATGTGATCTGCAACTATCGGATCGGTGTAGGGTGTGACGTTCAAGTTGAGAAGACTCTCAAGCCTGTAATTGTAGTGTTCTCAGACTTCAAAGCATACACCCTAAACTTAGAAAAGCTCTTGGTGCTTCCACTCTTCTTCTGTTTTAGCAAGAGAGAAATCCATGTGTTTGCTCTCATGGGACTGGTGCTCTGTGATTCCTTTGTGATCCTCAACTGCATTGTGTCATTGGTGCAAAAATCTGCGCCATTTCTGCCTAGTCTAAAAATTAGAGCAGTGTGAGTAATTGACATATCTACTGAACCAAAAAAAACCTGGGAGCTCAATCTCATGGAAGATAGTTCAAACGACGAGCTCTGTTTGTACACCTTGGCCTTCTAGTATGCATAAGAAACTAGTTTTGAAAAGATAAAAAAAATGGATTGGGTACTTTGAAGAAAGGGTCTCTTTAGCAAGTGCTAGCGCCAAAAGTAGAAAACCGCTTTTTGAAGACTAGTTTCAAATAGGAAAAACTTACATTTTGAAGTATAAATAGCGAGTTTTATCAATTGCCCTAAGGACGCCACCACATTCATTTCAAGGTTATTCTTAGGTCTCATTCCCCAAAGAGAGCTTGAGGACAAGTAAAAAACTGAGAGCAGTAACGTAGTTGACGGAAGCACACGGCTTTGTTCATTCATTCTGCCTCACACAGCACACGTTTCTTTTGCAACATTGTTGTCAACGAGATAAAGAACATGTCAATTGTTAACCAAACAAAATAAACAGGAAAACCTTACAGTGATCAAAATGGAGAAGTTATTGATTAGACTCCCAGTCCAACTGTCATAAGGCCTCTTTTATTGTCAAACATTTACTCAATTGTTTAAGATGGTGCTTAAAATTGGCAAAGGATTTACCTGAGAATCCCTACGGAATGGCTGAGTAGCAAAACAAGAATGTGCGTTTCCCTTCTCTCTCTCTCTCTCTCCTCACCATTGCGTTTCTCGTCAAACTCTTCATAGAGAGACCTTAGAAACTCTACTATAATGCAAAACAATTTGCAGCTTTTAGTTTACCCAATGTTGCTATCAAATGCTAACGATAAGATCACTTCACTATCCTTCCTTGGAGCTTGATCGGTACTCGATCCATAGTAATTCCACTTTGGAAATTGAGACAGGTGTTCAACATGTCTAGGGATCGCCTAATTTCCGGAATTAATAGATCAGAAGCAGCATGTAAAAGCAAAAAAGCTACATAATCTATCATCGCCGTTCATACCCTTAATTCGCTGCGCAAATCCATGCCAGAACCTCCGATTCCATAGGGGACACATTGCGACAAAAGGATTATTTTTAAAAGGGAAGCAAAATCAGAAGCCATCCTCCATAGGAACATTTCCATCGCTTCATGCATGAGTCCTCCCAGAATCGTTGGATTGTGCAGGCAACTTCGCTCCTTGTGGAAATCAAATAAGCAGATTGTACGGATTTTTCTTTGTTCCCACACTTCCTAATTCCCAATCAAATCGAGCATCCAAGGGGATAAGCCCAAATCTTTCACCGATTTGTCCATAATCGTATCCCCAAAAATCCAATCAAGTATCGAAACACCATATTCGAAAAATCATTATTCCTGTAAAAATTTTAGGACAGAAGAAAAAAAAGGTCCCGCATACCTTCATAATCGAATATAGAAGTGGGGTATACGAGCAATCTTCGATTCTCTGAAGACCATAACATGATCGGTCGTCGAACTTCTCTCTCTATGTGTCCAGAAGCTAGGGAAAGCGAACGCGTGCTTGCAAAATTGCGTTGGTTTTCCTCTAGGGTTAATTCATGTTCCCCAATCATATCAAGTAATCGAAACACACAATTTGATAATTATTCTTCATGTAAAAAGGTCCCCACATCCCTTGAGAAAGGAAAATAGGGATTGTGAGTTATGTGGGGATATGAGCAATCTTGTCCCAGTCCTCTCCTCCATCTCTGTTGCACCTCTCCTCCAATTCTGGGCAACCTCCGATTCTTAGGTGAGTAAGGGATGCAAGCCTTCGCATTCCTTCGATTAATGATGTCAACAAGGGGCACCCGATGATTTCAAGCCGCTGAAGTGATTGAAGGCCCTCGATCTGCTCTAGTAATTCCTTCAAATTGTAGCACCTAATAATTTGGAGATGCTCGAGATTGCTGGCCTGGGGAAGCCACTATGAGAGAGATGCTAGTTTTGGAAGATGTTCAATGTACACGGTGCGGAGATTCAGAAGTCCTCCATGGAAATCCAAGATGAGGTGGTTGTTGTTGCTGCTTTTCGTCATATTTGGATAAATCCAGCTCCTCAAAATCCGAAAAATCAAGATCCACCAGGTTGGATTGATGTCGCGTACCTAGTGGTGGTGATGTTGAGAGGGAAGTTAACCAAGGACAATTCCAGATGCGAAGAGATTCGAGTGAGGCAAGGCTTTTCCAGCACTCCGCGAACACACATTCTAGAGACTCCATCCCCCCAGATTTTCAGGCTCTTCAACTTATTAAGGCCAAATATGTTATTTATCAATGGTATGTTGGCCTTAGTCAGCCTTAAGTCCTCAAGATGCGGAGCTAGTGGCATGGCTTTCAATTTTTCACAGTTTTGGACATCCAATTTCAATGGACTAGGAAATGACATTGTTGAAGTGAATGAATGGTCTGACTCAATGTATTCCAATTCAATCAGCTCCCAAATCTCTAAAGTTTTGAGGTGAGGTAGTTGGCCTAGTGGAGGGAGACTTTTACATCTTCCACAAGAGAAGATGCTTACCTCAACTAAATTGGGCAAGTAAGACACAAGACTATCCATCATCCACCTTGGAAAGCTCTCATCGTTATATCCATTGATCGTCAACTTCTTTAGACTTGAATGCGCCTGCAATTCACCTAGTAGAGCTTCATCTCTATCCACAATTGCGATATCATCAGTATTGAAATAACCCCATTCAAGTGCCAAAGATTCCAGAGAATGCTTCCCTATCAAGTTTGCAGCCTTGGATTCTGCTTTGGCATCTGTCACACTTCCCAATTCTCAATGCAAAGGCTTCCCCCGATGTTGTTAAGCTCTTTTAGCTCCCCAAGTCTGCAATAATTCTTAGCAAGAGCTTTTTTCTTGGGCAAAATGAAGCGCGTTAGCCTACTTAGGGAACTCAACTAACCTAGTCCACGTGGCACATAACTAAGTTCCTCACAATCATCTATGTCTAGATTTCGAAGGCTGACTAACTTTGTTATGCTCCTTGGTAATTCTTCAAGGCAGAACATCTATTGAGATTAAGAGTTTCCAAATTCTGCAATCTCATAACGGAGTTAGGCAGCCTTTTGAGTGCAACATTGTAATAGAGATCGAGATACGTGAGATGCTTCAACTTACAAATGGACCTTGGCACCTTCTGTACATATGTGGTATGCAGATCCAAATGTGCAACTTCTTGAAGCTTTAAATGAGTTGGCATAGATCTGCTTCACTTGTTGGTTCCATTTCCCAATTACTAGCAGTAGATAGAAATGTTCTTGGTGCATTTGCTTTCAAGCGCGAGATTGGAAATTCACCGATCAATTTGAAAGTTGAACCATATGACATATGACGAGTTCTTTCAGATATGGATTTTTTGTCATCCCATGCCACCCAACACTTGGTCCAGGCAACCAAGCATGCTAGATCATGCATCAAATCATGCATCTTGCAAGTCTCCTCCATTGTGTATGGATTTTTTTAAAATTCTTGGAAGAATTTACTCCAAAGTAGATCCATGAAGTATTTACAAGCAATGTCTTCTAAAGGTTGACTTTTTTTTTTTATGGCCGAATAAATCCTTTTGCCCCCCAAAGATCAACCAAAAGTCTGCGTCTTTATCTCATAATCTTTGAGGAACAATGAACAGAACGCGAAACATTGTTTCAAATGTGAAGGAAGATGGTTATAACTAAGTTTAAGAATTGATTTTATGTTCTCTTCACTATGAAACACTTCTGGGAGTTCCTCATCTTTAAATTGGGACCATTCGTGTTTACTTTCTTTAAAGGATAGTAAACCCCCAACAGTTTGAACAACCAATGGAACCCTATAGCACTTTCTAGCTATCTCTGTGGCGATAGCTAGAATTTCACGATCTTGTATCTTCTCTTCTTTTCGACCAGCCATTTGCATTAATAAATCAAGAGACGCACTTTCAAATAAGCCCATGAGAAAATGGGGCGGAGCAGTGCCGGTGATCTTCACAACCAAAGGAATGTGTGTAGTTATAAGGATTTTGCTTCCTCTAGCACCTCCCACCAATAAATTTTTCAAATTTAGCCATGTTTCTTGTTCTGCATTCCACACATCATCCAAAACTAAGAGATATTTCTTTCCATCAATTTCTGCCCTTAGTTTTCTTTGCAACAGTTCCATCACATGCTCGGTTGGTTTTTCCTTCTTTGCACAAGCTATCATGTCTTTCACCATTTTTTTCTCGTTAAAGTCAGTAGAGACACAAACCCACATTTTCAAGTCAAATTTACTATCTTCATACACATATTTAGCAAGAGTCGGTTTTCCAAGCCCACCAATACCAACAATTGGAAGGATGGAAACGTCCTCTTTCACATCTAAATTCAATAAAAATTCCATGACCACCTTCTTATCATCATCTCTCCCTATAACATCGCCCTTAGGTATAAAGGAATGCGTCTCTTTTCTCTTCCTCCACTCTTGCTCTATTTGCGGATCCATGGGTCGCTTGCTTAAGTAAATTCCCTTATCATCCTTAATGGCTTCTATTTTCACCCTCACTGCTCTGACATTGTAAATCATCTTCAGTTTAAAAGCAAGCTGGTTTGAACTTGAGAAAAATGTCCTTACCTCCTTGATCATTTCATTGTGGCCCCTCAGTTCTCATCGTGTTGCTTCTATAGTGAATTCTTCAAGCACGTCGTGCGCTTCATAGAATGCATCTTTCAGTTTCTTAAGCCAAACTTGGATTTGGCGATTCTGGTAGTATTGCTCATCTACATCATCCAGTACAGCTTGAAGCATGCAAACTGTGTTCTTGAGCGCCTTGAGTTCATGCTTGACGCCCCATAACTTTCCAACTGTTTCTATTGCTTATGGAACCAAATTAGCAACGATCTTTTCGGCAATGCTAATAATGACGGCTTCTGCCATTTTTGTTCTCTGTATCTCTCTTTCTTTGTCTCTATGTGGATCAGAAGATATCGGTACAGTCGTTCGAAGGCTATAAGCTTCTCAGAACATGTATAAGAAGTTTATATTGACACTCACGTAAGACTGGCAAATCAAAATCCTGACAAATCTAATTTTCAACTTCTTTGACCGGCTTGAGTCGTTGAAGATAGGAATTCTCATCATCCATGCAAGCCTAAATCAGTAATGCATATGGGACCCACCGAGGTTGGGTCCGAGGTCCGCGATTGGTTTGTCTAAATCAAGCCTAATTGTAAGCTGTGATTAAGAATTAAATCTAGTGTAGTTATTGGTGCATAATTTCCTGATGAAATTGACTTTCCCCATATATCAATATTTTTCAAAAGAAGCTGGCCTTTTTCATCTATTTTTTTTAGGATTATCTCGAAATAGTTTCAAAAACCATTCCACAACTCAGCTTTGATTGGATAGGGACTCTCCCAAATTTTCAAAAATTGCATTAATCACGTTAAGAGGAATTCGGAGGGTGTTAAAGAATTTCCAGATTTTGGTTAATTCATGATTTACTGGATTTTGTCATAATTGTCATTCAATGAAAGGTTTTGCCCAGTTAGTATATCTGTTTAAAATTACTATTATTAGTTTAAGGCTTCGTTCTTTATTTTTTCCAAAGGATGGCCAGTCATTCTGTAAATTTTTGGGTTGGATTTGATGTATGACAAAGTTGGTATGAGAGCTTAGCCGAACCGACCTCGAACCAGCCTACTTTTTTATGTTTCATTTTTCATTTTGTGAAGGCCCACTTCAGGATGAGTTTACTGGCTTAGCAGTTCATAGTTTATGGTCAAAACAAAATTATTTTTGTAGTGAGCAAAGAAATTCTTTGGTGGTAATTGTCATTTTGTCATTCGTATTGCTTCAAATTTCCTATTTTTTTCTTGCTTTCCTAGAATTTTGCCAAAGAAAAAGGAAAACGCATAGTACTGTGCTCAGGCTATTCATCTTCAGAAAAGCTTACAGATTAGTTGCCATAAGAAAGAACGAACCTGGCTAATAGTGGGCTGATCGACGGCCGACCAACAAAGGCAAGGCCGCAACCGGCGAGATCAATAGAGGAGGACAGGAGACGGGGTCGGCAAGACCAAGAGAGAGAGAGATGAGATGAGACGATGTGGGCAAGACTCTAGAGAGAGAGAGAGAGATCAAGGGCACTAAGTCGAGAGACCAGAGAGTCTAGAAGCAAGGCTAGCTATGAGCGTGAGAATTAAAAGAAAGTAGTAAGGGTCTTAAATATAAAAGATTTAGCATTGTTTTGAACTGTTCCAAACCATTTCTTCCAAAGACTGGTTCCCAACAAACCCAAAAATAAAAAAAAGCCCAGTTCCCAGAATTTTTACATGAGAGCTGACTGCAACACGTGTGAACCAGTGTAGAATCGGGCAAGTTCAGTTCAGTTCTAAATTTAACCGACCTGGTTGCTCACCCTTAAAAAAAAATGTTACATTTGAATCCTAACAAACATTATAAGGCCAATCCCTCGATTAGCGGAAGAGAAGGACCACCATCATTAAAGCACAGAGTTCCCTTTATCACGTCCCGACCTGGAATCACGATCGATGCATCATGACTGAACATGACCCGAACGGAACCATGACTCGTGGAAATGTATTAGTGCATCCCTTTTATTTTAATCATTTTAATCAAATGCACATGCGGAAGCAAATAAACATAAACGAGACAACATGAGTGAGATAGGCAAACATCGTACGTTATATTTACATGATACGTGCTTATTTTTGTCAAGCCCTTCTCTCGGGCCCTTACAAACCACGCTTATATTTTACATGCCCATTTCAAGTGCGATTCCGCAAAAGCCACCTATCAAACAACAAAACTTTGGCTCGGGTTCCTAGCTTCACTATGGCTTCTCGTTCCTCTCACTCCTCCCGCTCCTCATCCGTCCGACCATCTCACGCACCACCACCGGTTTGCTCCAGAGCCAACCTATCTGGTCCGTCGAATGGCCCGTTGAACCCGCGAAAGGGGTCCAACTCATTCTCCATGTGCGAGGGGGTACCATGCCTCATACAGGTGAGGAACTAAATCCTCATGGCCTTCGTCGACCATCACATACGTCGTGATATGATGGTACGCACGACCTTCTCGAGCGTCGATAACCGTAAGCACTTTGGTTCTTATTTCCACAAGGTTTTCGAACCGGGCTGGGGGAGATACTAGGCTACGAACCTAAAAAGAGGAAAAACAATGGAAGTGAGTCGGGAAGACTCAATAGGTGAAAACTCTAATATCAAGTGAGTACGAGACAATCGCCGTTCACATAAGTTGACTCTTACAGTATTGGTATCGATAGCAAATCAATAGTAAAGTTCATGCTACAAAACAACAAAACAAACATCGAACATGATTGTCACATGTAAGCATCACTTGTCAAAGAAAGAACAAGCTATAATCGACCAATAAGCCAAGAAACAAGTCAAACAAACCATGTTACAGCGTATCGCAACTTCTTTTCCCAATATTAGGAAATTTACTTATTCAACAAACTATTAACACCTGATTTTTAGCCCTTTTTTATATTTTCAAAAAATCTCAAAAGTAGGACTAGGAATCTTGGCCAAGCCTAGAAACCTACTTCTAAATCAAAAATTAATTTTTTAGCATTTTCCTGCATTTTCCTTTAATTTTTTTAGTCAAAATAAGTGAGAAAATCCAGAAAAATAGCAAATGGAATCATAAAATTCCATAAAAATAGTTATTAGTCTTCTTTTAAATCCAATTTCATTAATACATCATCAATTTTGAAAAATTTCAATCAGGTATGTGTTTTTCCCAAAATTGGGCAAAATCAAACTTGAATTGAACCAAAACTACAATTAAATCTTTTCTAGTCCATTTTAAGTCATAGTGCCTTCACAACAAATGATTCTGGGACCTTGAATTACACAATGGTCAGTCCAATTGCACAATTCATCAAAGAAATCAGAAAAACCCCAAAATTCAATTGAAAATTAGGAATTTTGAGCCCAAATTGGGAATCGAGTCTAATTCGAAATTGTCAAACCATGAGACCATCATTCTTAGGGTTAATCATATGTGGATAATTCAATTTTGGCGCCAATTTTGCCTAATTAGGTCATTAGGACATCGAATTGAACAAAACTCCAATTACCCGATTACAAAAAGTTAAAAATCTAAAACATGATTTTGTCAAAAATTGGGGAAAATCACATATTTGGGTTCAAAATGTGATGAGGAATTCAATTTTGGGATTTAATTCTGAAAATTTGATCAAAATCGAGTTTAATTTGAATTTTTGGTCAAATCGGGCCTGCTGGGTCAACCGGGTTCACCCAACCCAACCTAGGAACCCTTCTTCCTTACCCAACTCGCCTCAGAACGTGCCAAACCTAGAAAATTCTAACTCAAACCTGTGACTTCGTGAATCTCTCCCTGTTAATTTAGCACGTGAAAATCAACTTGGCCATCTAGCACCAGATATTCGATTCAACTGATCGAAAGTCATTGGCCCAAACTTTGGGCAGGAAAAATCAATGAACAAAAAGGGGAGAAAAACTGATCGCGAAGCATAGAACATGTTCGAGAAATTTCCAGAGAGAGAGGAGAGAGAGAATGCGCACGAAAGAGAGAAGAAAGGCGTGAGAGGCATGTAAAGGATCCTGGAATTGAGCGTTCGACGTTTCCTCCAACAAGGAAACACCGGTAAATCAGTTCGGAGAGTGATCTTTTATACCTGAGAATCCATAGATGAAGTTTCTTGTCAAAGCCTGAAGATAGGTGTCGATCGGCGCATACTGGGCTTTCCCAGTGCAGTGGTGACCATTGGCTAATAGAATAATCGTCCACGAATCGCCCTACGGTTGTGGTTTGGCTCGGTAATTCTGATTTGACTTCAATGAAGAAGGTAAAGTTTGCTCATTCTCATAGTTTCATAAAATCCAAATTTCATGTTTCAGTTTCGTTATGTTCGATTGTGCAAATTTTTTCATGATTCTGAGTTCATTGATGCTTGAAACATGTTTCCTGAATATATTTCTTGTTGTTTGATCACATTTTTGGTCATTAAATGGTATAAAATCAAGTTGGCCGCCATTGTTGGACTTCATCGAAACTCGGGAAACTTCGACGGAGTGCTCTCTGCGGCCCTAGCAAGTTAGTCCGTTCTTGCCTTGTTTGATGTTCTGAAAGTTATCTTGATAGATGTAGACAGCTAGGGCGAGTAGGATAGTGATTTGAAACCTGGAAATGTTAGTTTAGGTCAGTGTTAGGTTAGGTTTTTTCTAATCGGTTTTTCGCCGGCCAGCGAAGGTCCGATGGCAAGGCCATAGATTAGGGTTACTAGTCAATAATATAAGGACGACACATGATTAGAAATCAAGCAAAAAGTCACCGAAAACTCGTCGATGACGAGCCCAAACTAGCGGCCTTGAGAACTTAGAACTGGAATTATGCACATTAGGTGTTCGACCAAATGCTCCAATGAAAAGGCATTAAACGGCATCGTTTCGATGTCATGTCCGTTGGAGATTCGGCCGGTGCCGATGAGGCTCGGTTTGGTCTGGTTTGTTTCTCGGTAGGAATTTTTTTTTTAAAAAAAATAAGTAAATAAAAAATATAAAGAATTCAAAAAAATAAATAAATAAATAAAAATTCAGAAAAATTTTGGAAAACATAAAATATTCATAAAATATAAAATTCATTAAAAAATAGAAAATATTTCAGAAAATTCACAAAAAAAATTCAAAAATTTTCAGAAAATCCATAAAAATTGAGAAAATTCAGAAAATAAAAAATGTGAAAAATTCAGAAAAATCTAAAAAAAATTCGAAAATTCGAAAATTCATAAAAGTTTTTAGAAAATCATAAAAACCAATTCTCGGTTAATGAAATTCTCAGAAATTCAATTTCTGGAAAAAAAATCAAAAATTTAAAAAATTCATAGAATAGCTCAAAAACATTGTGGTCAACCTTAGAAAATGAAATTTGAATTTTTGGAGGTGCTCAAGTGCCATTTTTAGAAAAATCCCAAATTCAGAGGTCATAACCCCTAAAAAACCCTAAAACCATAAAAAGACATTAATCATGAAATGAATAAGCCTTTAAGGCTTCATTAGGGTTTGGATGTTTTAATTGATTTCCATTTTTATAGACAATTTAGGATTGTTTGGTTTGATCAACATTGATTGCGCATTGAATTCTTAATTGATTTTCCCCGCGATTAGAATAGATAGAATTAGTGGGTAAGCCTCGGAAACTTGCATGACACGTTAGACATCGTATCGTTCTTAGGTACCAAAAGGGCGTGAGGGATCTCAATTTGGAATCATTAGCATAACCAAGTCCTCATACTCAAAATCTCTGGTTAGTAGAATTGTGGTATTTCTCCCATACCCCAATTAAGTTTTTAGTCAACTTACCAGTAATGACTAGTGGTGACTCCAAAATCAAAAACTTAGATCAAATAGGAAAATTACCATCCACTGTCACGTGAGGTATGGTCTGGGAGAGACCCTTACACGGAAATACCTCCTTAGCGCGCAAACCCCAAAAGTCCCAAAAAAAAAAACGCAGTGCGATAAGCTTGGCGACTCCACTGGGGACCTACCTTTCTAAGTGAACTTAGGCCTAGATAGAATGATACGTTTGTGTTTTATGCTTGCAAGGATCCCATGTACATCCCGCTAATGATAGTGTTAAATGGTTTTGTAGGCGGGTGGTATAAGGGATGTAGTCTTTGCTAACCCTTATTTTGTAGGATGGTGTTGGGATTGAATGTGGTTTGAATGAATTTTGGAAGTGCTGTTTGGTCATTAATTGCTATGCATGTCTTTAAATTGCTTTAGCACTACACCATTAGCACACACCACGTGTGGTCCAACTCTAGCTACATTTAGGATTATCCTTATGAGGTATATGTTTAAGCGAAACTATGAGTTGATTGCTCATGGAATCGTTTAAATGCAATACCGATCACCGAGGTGGAATAATATTCCATTGTTTTAGGCTAGTTGCCTATTGGAATGGAATCTCTTGTCCATTAAGGTGATAACCTTGAGCCTTTAGCATATCTTACCCTTTTAGGCGTCAAAACTTCATTGATTGCATTCGCTTGTTTTTGTGGTTGGTATACCTAAAACCAAACAAAAACGTTTTGGTAAGCAAGTATTGTTCCATTCTATTCTTTTACAATTATGCAAGTTAGTTGGCACATTTTCAAAAAAAATGCCTAAATAACATTCAATATTTGGTCTAAATGCCCTTTCATATTAGAATGCATGATTAGAATATCATACTCCATTTGACTATTCTTTCATTTTTAGATGAAATATATAGGTCCATGACGGATTTTTCATGTAATTCAAGAACTTATTCGTTCATTTCAATGTATTTGAAGTTGTAAACCATAGTTTAGGACTTTATGATCTAAATAGAGTATGAGAGAATGGGCATTTACATCACACATTGAATTTGTCTATGATTTCAAGTATATGCTCTTTTAAAGTCTAAACGGACTTAAAATGGCATTTGCATTACTTTCTAAATATGCAAGTGTATTTTACTTCCGTCTTACCTCAAAAGGACATATGATTAAAATGGACGCATTAAGATTGATTCGTAATCAATGGTAATTAATAACAAATCTTTTTGCATGATTAGGCTCAATGGGAAATCTAGACATCCAAGTAATTTCCATTCTTCGAAAGGAGCTCGTTGCTTGGTAGAAAGGCTTGTCCAAGGACAACCAAACTTATATCCAAGAAAGGCTTGGATACCTTCTCGAGCTTATGCATGTAGAACATCAAGTTAGCCTAGTCCAAGCTTTGGCGCATTTTTGGGACGTTTCCACCGCCACATTCAAACTTGGAGAACATGAATTGGTACCAACATTAAAAAATATCAAGCTGCTATTGGAATTAATTTTAAGCCTAGGGTTGTAAAGCCACATGTTGGACTTAATCCTATAAGCCTTCTAGCTGAATTCCTTATCTCAAAACTTCCAAAATCGAAAAGCTAATCAAATCAAATACGAGTAGATTTTCATTATCGTTCATAGTAGCTAACTTTTCAAAACTTCCTAGGGAAATAGAAAACACTTTAGCCCGGGTATTCATTCTAGCTTTCTTCAGCTTTGTTCTATTTCCCATGTCTAAAATGGGATTAGACCCTTTAGTCGCTGTGATCGCGAGACAAGCATATCTTAAGTGAGACTTTTCTAATATGATTATTGCCCAAACTATCATTTTCTTAAACACATACCAAAATCATGGGAGGGGTATCTTTCAAGCTTATACTGGTCTTTTATTATTATGATTCATCTCACACATTCGACCATGGTGTCGTTTCATGAACATTCGCAAAATTTGTTCAGCTATAAATCCAATTGAATAATATATTCATCTCCAAAGCAAATTACCCAAACAATCTTTCTTAGATTAGGCCAATTTCATTAGAGCCCTAACTCCTGATCAAATACATTCGCGGATCAATTGGCCAAAGATTAACAAAGTGAAGATCACAAGCCGAGAGGGGAATGCAGTACCATTTCTTGGTTTGAGTGGAGAAGCAACTTATTGCCCTCTAAGGGTTATTAGACAATTCGAGATACTTTAGCAAGTACCACCTGCAAGGAATCCTGAAAAGTTCACCTTTGACATCCCAAGTGGAACTATACCCGAAGAGGAGAAGAATAGCCTTCAAGCCAAAATTCACAAGATCATCCTATCTTTGGATAACCCACTTGAACAAATAATCAAGTGGCCAAAAAGCTTGGAAGAAGATATGAAGATTTGCATGGCCTCCAAAGAATACATCAAATGGATAGAAAATAAGCGTCTAATTGACGTCGAGCCATATGTCCCATTGAGCGTTGTATCGGATCTTGTAGATGAATATGTCCCAGAATACATTATTCCAAGCATGCCTGGAGTGGAACCCCACATCCTTGAAGAGGTCGTGATCGATGTCGAAGAATGGGAATCTTGAGCTAAGGAATGGGAGGAATACCAAAAGGAGGAAGCTACCTTAGCTAGCAAGAAGCCTAAGATTTGATGATTTAGATTCCCATTTGAATTTAAAATCACGATATTAAATAATTTCAAATTTTATATGCAATGATGGGTTGATCACTTTCTAAACATGCATAGATAATTTCAAAACATAAAGGAATCACCATGGATTATAATTCTTTGAATTGTATGATTCCTTGAGAAAGACATTGATGAAAAATTTTATACACGACAAAGGCTTGTATGAAAATTTTATCCTTGACAATCTCATGAAACCATACAATTAAAAGAATGTAGGGTTTCATGATCATTTTACTATGCTAACATTTGGGTCTTTTCGGATCAGGTTTTCTAGCAACGGAAGGCAAAAGACCTTAAACACGTTTATAAGTTAGAATAGCGAAAGTAGAAACCCATGCTCGACTAGCTGAAGTGGAGAATCAAATGACCCAAATGGCTACAATGATGGCAGAAATGAAGGCTCTTATTCTTGCATCTCGAGGACAGTATCCCACTACTCCAAATGTGGGAACTTCAAACACTACTGAAACACCAATTGAAGATCCAGTCAGAAATAAAGAACCGGTTAAAGAAAATCCTCTAAAAACTACACCTTGAGGTAGTGAATTTGGAAGAAAACGATCCAACCAAGAAGACATCCAAAACAAAGGATGAGGAAGAGGCCAAGAAATTAGCCAAAATTAAAGAGTGCTTAGTAAGTTAAGGTTATGAACTTCAAAGGTTCGACAAGTTCTCGCTGTATGCAAAGGTGGTTGTTCTAGAAAATTATAAAGAACCAAAATTCATGAACAAGTATGATGGCACTGGTTGTCCCAAAAGCCATTTGAAGTATTATCTCCGTAAGATGGCAAGATATTCAGATAACATGTCACTTCTTATTAGCACATTTCAAGATAATTTGAGAGAAGTGGCCCTCGCATAGTATACAGCCCTCGACATAAAAGACTTCAATGAATGGGATCATTTGGTGGGAGAATTCCTTCACTATTATAAGTTTAATATTGAAGTACTCCTAACTAGAGAAGATCTCATCAGAATCGAGAAACGGAAGAATGATGGGTTCATAGCCTATGCTCAGAGATGGAAAGCTGTTGCCGTACAAGTAAAGGACGCCATAAGTGAAGATGAACTCATTGAGCTCTTTCTAAAATCATTACCAATTGAGTATTATGATAAGCTTCATGTATCAGGCTATCAAACATTCACCATGTTGGTAAAAATTGGCGAGAGAATTGAATGGGGATTGAAAAAGAAAAAGCTCAAAAAATAGTAGCACGGAGGCCTTACCCCCGGAGAAAAGACAAAGAACCCATTTGAGAAGTGGCTATGGTGTCTAGCCCAAATACTCATCAAGTATCATTTCCAAAGCAATCAAATGTCGCTTGGAAAAACCAGAGGCAGTTCGAGCCAAATAAAACGCCCATGAGGCAATACACATTATTGCCCCGACCCTTATCAAAGCTATTACCGATACTTCTAGAAAAGCATTTGGTGGCCAGAGAAGTGCCAAGGGACAATCCTGCAGAATTTTCTTGGTAGGATGAATCAAAAACCTACACCTATCACATAGGAGAAATGAGATATGATATAGATAATTGTCCTACTCTAAAGTACAAGGTTCAACAGCTCATTGATAAGATGATACTGAACTTCCAAGAGCCCAAGCCAAATGTACATAAAAATCCTCTTTCTAAGCATAATAGTAAACACTATCAAAGATGAAGAAACAATGATCAAGTCTGACAATGAAGATGAATATGAGGTCAAAATTAAAACTTCTCGATTAGGAGATGCTCGCTTTTGTCAAGAAACACTCCTAAAAGGCGAGATTGTAGACAACTTGGAAGAAGACTCCGGAAAATATAACTTCTAAGTGAAATATATCCCACCACCATAGGCATTCAAAAATAAAGTAATTGTGCCTAATAGCTGGGGTGGTATGAATGACGAAATTAGTCCTAAGGAGAAAGCTCTGTCTAATAAGGAAATATTCCAAGATAAAACAGATGAGGATGAAAAGAGAAGGAAAAAGTCTAACTGGGTGAAAGGTGTTTCACCAAGAAATCATTCAGGAAAGGCGAAACCGTAGACTTACTCGGTCAAGACAGCGGTAAATACAATTACCGTGTCAAATATACTCCACCACCATGGACATTTAAAAATGAAGACATTGTATCGGATGGATGGGGTGGCATAGATGAGGTCCCGATCAGCCAACTAAATCTCGAAGAGAATGAAGATCGAGAAGAGAAAAAGAAGAAAAAGACTCGCCTAGGTGATAGGCGATTTGCTCCTAAAGCATGAAAATAAGGTGAAGTTATTGATTTCTAGGTCAAGATAGTGGCCGGTATAATTACCGTGTCAAATATACACCCCTTTCGTGGGCATTCAAGAATGAAATGATCACACCCGATGGCTAGGGTGAAATAGATGGCTGACGAAGCCAATAGAAGCATGGTATCCATGATTACACCATTTCTAATCAAGCTTGATGAGGTAGATAAATATAAGAAGGAAGAAGGTCCTGTCAAACCAATCACTATCTAACTTCCCATTGATCAACTAAGGATTGAAGGAGAAGAAACACAGCCTGTGATCATTATTCTCCCTCCAAAAGAAAAGTTTGATACTAAGTGTATATCTTGGGATTACTCTCCTAAAGAAATAGATGCCATAACCCGATCTAGGAGATGTTATGTCCCGAAAGAGGGTGAGCATGAAAAGAAAGGAGTAACCAAAGAAGATGCCAAATAATTGCTTTCAGTCATGAAGACGAGCGAATTTGAGATAATTGAAAAGCTAAGAAAGATGCCGGCACAGATTTCTCTGTTGGATCCCTTCAAGGCTTCAGAAAGCCATAAAATGGTACTTATGAAGCTTTTCAATGAAGTGCACGTCCTATAGATAATTAATGAAGTACAATTGGAAGACTTTGTTGGCACAATTCTTCTGAAAGATCAAATTGCCTTCTCCGATGAAGATTTTCCAATCGACGGGCATTCTCATAATAAGGCTTTATATATTGTAGTCAAATGCCGAGGCAAAGAGGTATCACGTGCGCTAATCGATAATGGTTCTGCACTTAATTTGTGTCCACTAAGCACATTGCATCGCTTAGGAATTAGCGAAGAGCTCATCAAACCGTCTAAGATAGCTGTGTGTTCATTTGATGGAATAAAGAAAGACGTTATTGGCGATATCAAACTCGAGGTGAACATAGGCCCTGTGCCTTTCCTAATTGACTTTCAAGTAGTGGATATTTCGAGGACTTTCAACTTATTACTCGGAAGACCTTGGATTCATATGGCTGGTGCTATTCCTTCAAGTCTCCATTAGAAGGTTAGGTTCGTCATTAATGGCACGATGGTCACTGTACACAGGGACGGATTTCACCACTTACAAAGATAGTGCAATACCGTATGTCAAACCCAAAGTGAAAGAAGAATCAAGTTATTATTCCTTTGAAATGATCTCAATGGTGCAAATCCCTGCCGGTTGCATCATAAAATCCCTAAAGTTCTCAACATCATCCATTATGTCTAGAAGGGTGCTGTACTGGTATGGATTTACTCCTGGTAATGGTCTTGGATTGAAATTCTAAGGAATCAAAGAACTTATCACTCCGCTTGCCACAAGAATGAAACACAGAGTAGGTTATATTCCAGATAGCTCTACAAATCACCATGGAGGCCAAGGCCAAGGTCGAAAGAACCATGAAGACTATAGAGGCCGAGATGATCGCATTATTAATCTATCCATATAGAAGGATAAAGGTAAAGAGCTTCCCTATCATCAGATTCACATCGAGGAAACTTTTCCTAGACCTTCCAAATTACTTTAAGAAAAAAACTAACATTCAGTGGAAGAATCTATTCTGCTTGATTTATTCTAAGAGAATACCATCAACGTTATTATAACCGAAGCAGACGATACTTACACACTGAAGTAGGAAGATTCTCTTAAATTTTTGTTATTAGTTTTTTCCATTGCATTTTGTTGACTACAGTTTCAAATTTCTTATGATTTTATTTGCAATTTTAGTTCAATTGCAATTTACATTCCTGTTGATATAGATGTAATCACATTTTTCAATTCAATAAAAGTGGTCAAATATTTTGTTAAGGACATGTAGAAACAAAATCAAACCTATGATGAACATTATCCTCATTCGTGAGACTTGAGGCTTTGGATTTCTATATTGCTCCTTATTGTGAAAATGATTTTAAGAGCAAGGAAGTCTGATAATATGAGGGCTAGCTCTGTCTTTCTGTTTTTTTTAAAATAAAGTTCAAAATGAGTTTCCAAAAGGTTTTTCATAGGATCACGTGCGTTACTTACTTCGTATGCCATTACTAATTATGTTTGTTACATGTCAGGCATGAGCATTCGTATATCCATAATAGGCTCATATGTGGCCCAAATCTTTTCGAGGAGATCACTTGCGATATTGAAAAGAATAACGAGGATGAGGAATGGGACAGAAAGGAATGGATTCGTCATGAAGAATCAAAGCCACTCATATTAGAGAAAACGATCACTATTAATCTGGCGATAAATAGAATCTCAAGGAAGTTAAGATTGGAGAAAGTCTTCCCTCAGCAGAAGCAAAAAGAATCATAGATTTGCTCAAAAAATATCAAGATATATTCGCATGGTCTTATGCTGACATGCCGGCCTTGATCCGAGCATAGTTGAACATGCTTTGTCAATCGATCCAAGTATTCCGCCAAAGAAGCAAAAACTTAGGTGAACGAAGCTGGATTTGGCAAAGAAAATAGAAAAAGAAGTTGTGAAATTGCTCAAACTCGGCTTCATCAAAGTAGTGCCATATTTGGAATGGGTTGCTAACATAGTACCCGTAATGAAGAAAAATGGTCAAGTACGGGTGTGCGTTGATTATCGTGACCTAAATAAAGCGAGCCCTAAGGATGATTTTCTGCTTCCACATATCGATGTATTAGTAGATAATATTGCTGGGTTCGAAATATTTTCATTCATGGATGGTTTCTCAAGATATAATCAAATTCTTGTGAAGAAAGAGAATAAGGTGAAGACATCCTTCATAATACCATAGGACACATTTTGCTACAAGGTGATGCCTTTCGGCTTGAAAAATACTGGCGCCACATATCAAAGGGTAATGGTAACTTTGTTCCATGACATGATGTACAAAGAAATTGAAGTATATGTGGATGACATTGTGACGCCCCCTACCTCGGGGCCATTAACGTGACGTCCCATTCATTATTATCTTTCTTTACACACACGCGGAAGCATACTCGGGATGATCACAACAAAAGCACAAGCGGGATTAAGACAACAGCATCATGAGCAAACCTTATGTTCATAGGACACGCAAATATATTTTACAGGCCAAATTATCCAATTTTAGCCATTTATACAACAAACATTATGGCTCGGGAGTCCTAAGCCCACTACTGCTTCTCACAGCTCCTCCCTTTCCCCGAACTCCAACACGGCTCGAACTCCTCCTATCGCTGCCGTCCGTTCGACCAGCCTATGTACCTGAGGGTGGGAAAATGGGGGGTGAGTCGGGGAGACCCAAGAAGTAAACCTACTAATACCAAGCGAGGATGAGGGGATCGCCGTTAGCACAAGCCGGCCCTTACCGCACCCGCATCAATGGCAGATCAATAGCAAAGTTCAACAAGAGAACATCAAGCACGGCTACATCGTGCACACGTTACAAACCACGGCTCGGTTCTAGCTCAAAACAACATCAACACGAAACATGATCAAATCAAGAAATGAACCAACCACGATCAACCAAATGACCAAGAAACGGTCCAAGCAAACCGTGTCACAACGCATCACAACTTCCTTTCCCGATATTAGGAAGTGTACTTACACAACATCAAACAAAACTTAGAGAACGGGGTCGAGACGGGTGAGCTCGAGAGATTTCGGGCTTGAACACGAACGCTCGGGCCTATGACTTTCTCCCTTGATCGAACAACGAGAGAGACAGGGCTCATGTCGAGCTTTTTTCTCTTTCTTTCTTTCTATTTCTCTCTTGGTTTCTCTCAAAGAACTCACGGTGTCGCCCTTTCTTTTCTTTCCTTAGCTTTCTCTCTCTTAGTTTTCTCTCTCTCTTTCTCTTTCTCTCTCCTCCACGGCCACTCTCTCTCTCTCTCTCTCTCTCTCTCTATTTTCTCTCCCTTGGCCGAATGGCCTTTTTTCTATTTATAGGAGAGGAAACTTGGGGGCTAAGTTTGGATGACATAAAGCGCTTATGTCATCGGCGGCGATGAGGTCATCGGGCGTGTCATTGGGGGGCGTGAGGAGGGCGCTTACCTCACATGGCTATCATGAATGGCCATCAAAGTCAAGCATCATAATGGCCCATTAAATGCTTGTGGAAAAGAAGACCAAGTAATAAATGCAAGCCATTAATTAAGCTTCTTGAGCAAGCTTCCTCCTTGGCCACTCATTTCAAATTTCGTTTTCCCCTGGTCCGACATCCGAAAAATGTGTAAAATATCTCATTTGAAAGCTCAGAACGCATAGTTTAAATCACCAGAAGACACCAAGTCCAAATTCCAACGTTTTCATATAGAAAATGCTAAATCTTTGAAATCTGGAGAAACCGGACAGTTTTGCACTGTTCACGAAATTGGACTTGAAAACATAGTAAATGAACTCCGAAAATTCTCAATTTCGGATATGTCATAAACAAGACCTTAATAAACATTTTCCGTGAAGAACACAAAATCTAAATCTCTTTGTAAACACCATTTTCAGTCACTCAAAGACAGACTAAAAATAGCTTACTGGAACAGTATTTTTGTTTCTCAAAATAAGTTCTGTCCAGTATTCAAATCATCTCAGAAAATTCCCAAATTTACATACGTTATGGAAAAGGAAGTCCTTAACAACTTTTGTGAAGGAAACTTTTCCAAACTCGGCCCAGCAAAGCCTATAGAAAATAAAGATGGTGTAAACATCACCGAAATTCCCATTCCGGGGCAGTTTCACACAGTCCGAAAATCAGGCCATCGTACCACTCATCTCAATTCCAAAAATTCTGAAATTAAATCGTGTAAAACTTCAAAATGTTTGGAACAACTTTCCAGAAGATAGCATTTGGAAATTCGGATCACATAAGTCTCCCCAAAAATAACAAAACAAAAGTGTACAAATGATCCGAAAACTAGGTTTTCCAAAACATTAGAAAACAATTTCGTTCTAATTGGAAAACCGCCAAACTTAAACCATAACCATTTCCCAGGGACTGAAATTGAGGATATTACAATTTACCTGCGGCTTCCCAAGCCCAAAAATCGGGATGTGACAGACATGATCGCAAAGTCCAAACAAGGAGATGATCATGTTGAGGTGCTTCGCAAGTTGTTTGAAAGATTTAGAAAATACAAGTTGCGATTGAACCCTAACAAGTATGTATTTGGAGCAAAATCTAGCAAACTACTAGGATTTGTGATCAGTAGCCAGGGGCATCGAAATAGATCCCTTCAAAATCAAGGCAATATACTACTTAAAGAATCCTTCTATGATAAAAAAAAAAGTGAAAAGCCTATTAGGGCGGTTAAACTATATTGCTCGTTTCATCTATCAGCTTTCTGAGACTGCTAAACCATTCTTCAAATTATTGAAGAAAATGCCAAGGTGAAGTGGGATGCAGAATGTCAATAAGCCTTTGACAAGATGAAAGAATATCTGGTGTGCCCACCAGTGTTGGTACCACCAATCCCTAGGGTTTCGCCGATCTTATATTTGACGATTCACTATAAGTCGTTAGGAGTGGTACTTGTGCAAAGAAGATCAAATGATGGTAAAGAATAAGCCATTTATTATTTGAACAAGAAGTTTACAACATCATAAATGAATTACCTGGCAGTCGAGAAGACGTGCATAGCATTGATTTTGGTATTACACATATTAAGGCAATACGCCCTTCATCATCAAATTTTACTGGTGACTGAGAATGATTCGATCAAATACCTTCTTGAGAAATCTTCCTTGGTCGGGAAATTAGCAAAGTATCAAGTTTTGTTATCTGAATTTGACATAAGAAGTTCATCCCAAAAGTCAGTCAAATGACGAGCAATAGCAGACATATTGGTGGAAAATTCACAGAATATCACCAATCCTGAAGAACAAATTGATGATTATATATTAACATTAGTCGACGATAAATGGACCATGTATTTTGATAGTGCAACCAACTTATTTGGATCAGGAACTAGGGCAGTACTAATCTCTCCAGAAGGTCAACATTATTCGATATCTGCAAAACTGGTATTTCCATGCACTAATAATGTTGCTTAATATGAAGCATGCATTCTCAACTTGCGATTAGCTCTCTCGATGAAAGTAAAGAGGTTGCAAGTGTATGGAGATTATATACTCATCATATTGCAAACAACTGGTGAATGGCAAATCCGAGATGCCAAACTAATTCCTTATCACAGATACTTAGAAGAGATAATAGAAAACTTCGAAGAAGTAACATTCGATTATCTCTCAAGAGCTTAGAATCATTTTGCAAATGCTCTTGCAACTATGTCATCCTTACTACAAGCTGAAGATGATATGGATATAAAATCATTGAGAATTAATATTCTTGAATAACCAGCTCATTGCATGATGGTCCGGGCAGAGTTTGACAATGAACCATGGTGTCATAATATCAAAACATATCTTCAATCAGGAGATTCCTTAAGGAAGTCAACCAGGCGACAGGAAATTTATAAGGAAGATAGCTAATAAATTCTTCCTCAGTGTTCAAACCCTCTACAAAAAATCATTTGATTCAACTCTACTAAGTTGCGTGGATGTTATAGAAGCTGAACAAATCATAAGAGATTCATGAGGGTGAATGTGGACCGCACATGAATGGACATCTTCTAGCTTGAAAGATTATAAGGTTGGGATATTATTGGATGACGATGGATATAGATTTCATCCAACATGTGAGATGTTATCATCAATGTCAAGTTTACGGAGATAGAATTAATGCACCGCTAAATGAGCTACATCAAATGTCCGAGCCATGACCATTTTTAATGTAAGGCATTAATATGATTGGTCCAATCAACCCCAAGGCCTCAAATGTGCACCAATTTATCCCGATTGCTATTGATTATTTCACTAAATGGATTGAAGTAAACTCCTACACGAATATTACTGCCAAGAATGTTACAAGATTCATTAGGCGGGACATCATTGCTAGGTATGGAGTTCCAGAAGTAATAATTACAGACAATAGCTCAAATCTAAACAACAAGATTGTGGATGATTTACTCGAACACTTCCACATCCTACATCTGAACTCATCTCCATATCGTCCGCAAATGAATAAAATAGTTGAAGCGGTAAATAAGAATATCAAGAAGATATTGGCCAAGACAATAAAAAATTATCGTGATTGGCACGAAAGGTTACCATATGCTTTGATAGCATATCGAACTTCAATTCAAACATCAATGGAGCAACTCCGTTTTCCTTGATTTATGAAATGGAAGCGGTGCTACCTGTTGAAGCAGAAATTCCTTCATTAAGGATATTATCTTAATTGAAGCTTTCAGAAGCTGAGTGGATTCAACAAAGATATAACCAACTCAACATGATCGATGAAAAGAGATTAAGAGCTATATGCCATGAGCAAGCCTATCAGAGCAGAGTGGCTAAATCCTTTAACCGAACAGTGAAAACAAGGCATTTCAAAACAGAGAATTTAGTCGTGAAGAAAGTCATTTTCAACAATTCAGATCCTCGTGGCAAATTCACTCCGAATTATAAAGGTCCATACATTGTCAAGAAAGTTCTTCTTGGAGGAACATTGATTCTTGCAGATATGGCAGGAATAGAATTGGCCTATCCTATAAATGCAGATACTATCAAGATTTTCTACCCATGAAATGAAGATGAACATTCTAGAAGAGATTTAGGTTACTTTAGAACATGTGCAATATCATCCATATCATGCATTTCATGAACATGTTTATCTGTTTTGCAGAAGAAAGCAAACGAAGTTCGAACCAGTCAATGGTTTCAAAAATCCCAATGAAGTTGTCAAATAATAGAGGGAAGTACTATTTCCAATTCAATTTTCCGTTGATATTCTCTAATGTACTTTTCTTTTTATCATCCCCGTGGAGACAAAGAAAAGGGAGCAACAAAAAAAAAATCCCCAGTGACTTATCTTTACCAAAGAAAAGGGAGCAACAAAAGGAAGAATCCCCAGTGGAACCAAAGCAAAAACATGCAAACAAAAGGGATCTTGATAAATTGATCAAACAAGTATCCCAAAATCGTGAGTGCACGTGTTAAAGAAGTTCCCTTTCAAAGAGAAAATTGAACTTTCTCTTCCTCAAGCGGAATGACATTAAGACTGAGCAAACGAAAACACATTGTTTTGAAAAGAAAATATCTCAGAAATGTTTCAAATCAAAAGTTTTGAAACATGCTTTCTTTGAGAATGCATTAAGTATCGAAATTCCCTAAAAAGGGTAATTTGACAAAAGGCTTTGAAAAATGTCAAAGAAAAAAGTTTGGATCAAATCGAATGGAAAGACCTTCAAATGATGAAAGGTAAGACGTATCCAAACACGCACCCTATACACTCAAAGTCAAAGTGAAAGAGCGAGTAAAAAAAATACTCATCCGAAGGAAATATGGGATGTTCGCAATGATTACATGGATTGAAATGATGAAAGGCAGTCATTTCACTATCCCAAACACATGCTTGTCGCTTGCAAACCAAATTTGAGCCGAAACAGTGGAGAAGTTTTTCTAAAATAACCCTGTTAAGAACCACCCCACATTGGGGCAAACCAGGAGGTTTGTAGTTGACAGCTATAGAGAATAGGATCAAGAAATATTTTATTGCATACTCTCGCATCAATCTTTTTTGTGACAACTTCAGATGAAGTCATATGGAAGCTCAAGACATTCCAAGAGGAGGAAAAGCACTTCATTTCTTATACCTAAATACATTACCTTTGACAAAGCCCAATTGAGTCTAAATATTCATTTCAAAACCCTAAATTGGTGATCATCTCTTCACACTGGAGCATGAGTATATGATCTACTTTAATAAATAAGAAACAAAAAGACATGACACAGAGTCCTTAGAATTCAAGAAGGTCAAAGAAAAAGAATCAGGGGCATGAAAAAGTAGTATGCTTGGTCAAAGCAAGGCTGAATGCCCAAGAAAATGAAGAAAAGGAAAGAGAGTTTAAAAGAAAGCTCAAATAACAAAAAAAGTCATGATAAAGCAAAGCCAAGATCATGAGAGATCATAGACCACAACAAGTGAGAATGAGCAAAAAAAAAAGAGATTGTAATGAATGTCTAAGGGACTCTGATGTTCATAAAAGAAAGATCGCTAGTGAGCAAAAAAAGAAAAAGGGTGGTGATGCCAAGAAGATCACCAATTTCATAAAAACCCCGGAATTCAAACAAATGAGCCTTTTGAACCAACCCAATACCAACAACACAACCTTTTCCCAAAGACTTTTCAGATTGGGATGTTCAGAGTAGAAACATGACTTTATGACAAGAAGTCATCACTCAAAGAAGTATATGCAATAATATATTGTCTTGTCCTCGAGGTTCTTAACTTGTAAACATGAAGTCATATGTGATAAATCCTTTTTCTTGACCTCAAAATGCATATCCTTTGAATAGACATTGACCAAGCCAATATTACAACATTTTGAAAGACCTTATCTAATCAATTGGATTATATACATTGCGAACATCTCCGAACACCTAAGGATTAATTAAGAGAGATAAAATTGAGGGATATCAGACAAGTCCCATTTCAATTAGATAAAGAAAAGACCAAGTTCATAGATTGAAACATATTCTTTCTAATGAAGGTCTTCCAAACGATCATTTCAAGCATTTCTAGAAAGATCGCAAGCACTTTATTCAAATAATTCCTTGAAAAGGAAATTTGATTGTTTGAATTGCATTGATGCAAAGAATGCATGTTTCCAGACCAGGTTTCAAAAGTTTTTGGTCAACCTAAAATCAAGTTTTCAAACAGTTTGTAGTAAGCTAAGAAAAAAACCACGCTTCAAACAGATTTGATTAATTTCAAAACTACTTTTCAAAATAGTTTTTGGTCAACTAAAAACCATACAAAGGTTAGTGAAATCTCAAAATCACAAAACTCATGGTCAAGGCATTCATTGTTTGAAGTCTTTTCAAAGTCCTACTAGTGAGAAACCACTAGGTAAATTCCCAAAGTCCTACCGGCAAGAAGCCACTAGGCAATTTCCAAAGTCCTACTGGCGATGAGCCACTAGGCAAATTTCCAAAGTCTTACTAGTGAGGAATCACTAGGTAATTTTCAAAGTCCTACTGGCGAGGAGCCACTAAGCAAATTCCTAAAGTCCTACCGATGAGAAATCACTAGGCAATTTCTACAGTCCTACTAGCGATGAGCCACTAAGCAAATTTTCAAAGCCCTACTGGCGAGGAGCCATTAGGCAATTTCTGTCACGCCCCGCACTTCTCAGCGCGCCACATCCTTTGCAGAGGTCGATTCGTGTGCGACGCCCCAGGATGCATCGCCGACCCAACACCCAAAACAGAGATTTAACTACCTGCGGAAGCAATACAACACCCGAATAGTTTTAAACCAAATAACCAAGGATAGCCACTCAACAAACAACATGAACAATTACACTTGCGTTGGTACTGGGCACCAGACACAATATTCAATTACAGCCCAAACTTCAAAAAAATCAAAAGCAGTTCAAGGCCACTATAACTAGCCGGGGGTTCCTCCCAAAGCACTTCGGTACACCTGCTATCCTCCAAGCTTGGGGTCTGAAAAATCGGTTTTCAACAACCGTGAGAATAAATCTTAGCGAGTAATTCCCTAAACCTAAACTAGGCTAACGTGCACCTCCTGACAAGTGCTAACAACACAAAATACACACATAACTGACTCAGGCCCTCGGGCCTAAATCTAATCTTACTGAACCCTGCAGGTTAGGCGTTAAATCAACAATAGTAGTCACGCGACAAAGTTTAATCACAGCACATACACGTGCAATTCTATGTCACAACACATGATATGCATATGCTAGTGCTCGCACTCATGCTCATGCCTCATCAATGCATTATCGCACACTTGCACACTAGCACTCAGCCATTTCTCAATTTCTCCTCTGACCCGCGTAAAACGCATCAGGTCTATCACTTCGAGATCGATCTCTGGCCCGCGTTAAACGCATCAAGCTCATGACACATTACCCGCGTAAAACGCATCAGGTTGGTTATCTTCGGGTAAACCAGGCATCGTCCCGCGTAACACGCCTCAGGACGGGTTCACTACCCCGCGTAACACGCATCAGGGTTTATTGTGATCATACACTCACAAGCACCAATTCTTATCTGAACCCCGCGTAAAACGCATCAGGGCATTTTAGGTGATCACAATGCACATGTCACTCAGGCATACTTGTAAATGTACATGTCGTGCCAATGCTTATGATACACATCCATGGCCATGAAATTCACACTTGGGCACTCACAGATTTCACAATGAGAAATCAATTGCGCAACGCCACATAATCAATTTACCACGTAATAAGTTCACTCCACATTCCAATATGCCCAACCAATGTACTAGCACGACCATGAAAGCAATTCAAGTCACTCTTGCACGGCACATAATTCATGCATATAATTCGCACAATTTAATCAATATGAATTCACGCACCCGAGGCCCACCAAGATACTCTATTCTTAGTCACACTAGGCACATGGCACTATGTCACGGAGTTGATCACAACCAAGTACAAATCAGCCACTTAATCTGCCAATCTATTCATTCCAGATAATTACACAATTAAAACTCGAATCGACCGCGCCTTGTCCAGTTAATCCCGATATGGCCAGCCTCCAAACAGATTAATTCGGGCCTATAAATATCCTCAAAATATTCCATTAGACTCTCCAAAATATCATCCAAGTCCGCCACCACTAGACCAAATACGATGCACATTATGATCCAAAATTGAGACTGAATCTAGTCAAACTCGGGCCGTTCCGATCTAAAAATTTCTAGCCAATGAACAATGTCTCTTGGGCCACTAAACCTCGATAAAATGATCACACTACACCACCAAATCAGCCACGACATCGGCCCCTAATAATCCCCACAATTTAACCCCTAATTACCCTAATTAACCCCTAAACCCGTCTAGAAATGTAAATTAGCCTAATTAGGGTTTAGGGTCAAACGAGTGCGGGGAGGAAGGGCCGGGCCGGTAATGGGTTCGGGGAACGGCGATGGCTTAGACGGAGAGGGACCACCACAGGATGGAGGGAGAGAGAGAGAGGTGGGGCGGCAGTGCGCCGGGTGAGGTCAAAGGGTGGTGGAGGGCAATAAGGGGGAGAAACAAGGAAAGTGAGGGAGAGAGAAGGCGTGAGAGGAGAGTGAGGGAGGGAGACGGTCGGGCGGTGCCGGACCGGCTGGCATGGAGCGGCGGCCGCGATGGCGGGTCACGCTGGCGGCGATCAAGGGGGAGAACAAGGAAAAGAGGTGGAAGGCCGGGAGGGCGGAGGACGTCAGGACGGCGATCCGGTTTGCCGACCGCCTCACATGGCGATCGCAAAGGCCGCGAGAATGGGGGAAGAAGAGGAGAGGGGGAGGGTCGCGGGCGGGCGACATGGCGCGGGCCGGGCGGGCGACGCCGACTACCGGTGGGCGGCGGCGCCAGCGGATTTGGTCGGGCGAGCAAAGGGAGGCAACAAGGGTCGGGCGAGCAAGCGAGTAGAAGCAAAAGCAGCGGCCAAGAGGACCCCCGAAGAAGAAGAGAAGAAGGAAGAGAAGAGAGAAGAGAGAGAAGGAAGAGAAAGAAAAAGGAGGAGAGAGAAGAAGGGGGGTGCATGGGGAATGATATGCAGAGGGGGGGGAGACGTGACCGAAGAAAAGGGGAAACGTGCGCGTGTCAGAGGAAAAGAAAGAAAGAGAGAGGAGAGAGAGAAGGAGAGAGGGAAGGGAGGAGAGAGAGAAGAAGAAGAGAGAGACGGGCAGGCGTGGGGGGGTGTCGCGCGGAGTGGGTGGCGTGCAGAGGAGGGAGGGAGAGAGAGAGAGAGAGCGAAAAATTAAAAGAAATATTTGAACTTTCAAATATTTAACGCGACCCGGTGGCCCAAATTAAAAACCGAAAATGGTCTACCGGTCCAAAATAGACCTCACACATAAAAAGGGACAAAGGCCAATTTAATTAGACCAAATTTTAACGAGGGGGTCTACTAGTCCAAATTCGCACCTGGTCCAAAAACTCTGACTTTTCCATTAATCCTGACAATCTCGATACTGGCCACATTAATATCGATACCGTCCAATTTATTTCGTCCTAAAACACCCAAAAATCGACTACCAAGTTCAGAGTCTAAATAACGACGAAAATTCGATCGAGTGCGATTTTAGCGAAATCTCTAGTTTAAAATAATAACCGAGAGTGGTCAGTTCTCGGGCGAGATTCTACTATAAGCACATTGACAAATCACGCGTTTTATAAACCCCAAAAATTGGGTCAAAATTCGGAATGTCACAATTTCCAAAGTCCTACTGGCGAGGAGACGCTAGGCAAATTTCCAAAGTCCTACTGACGAGGAGTCACTAGGTAAATTTCCGAAGACTTACTAGTGAGAAACCACTGAGTAAATTTCTCAAGTCTTACTGATGAGGAACCACTAGGAAAATTTTGAAAGTCCTATTGGTGAGGAACCACTAAGCAATTTCCAAAGTCCTACAGACGAGGAGCCCCTAGGCAATTTTCAAAGTCCTATTGACGAGGAGTCACTAGGCAAATTTTAAAGTCCTATGGTGAGGAACCATTAGGCAAATTCCCAAATCCTCATACGAGGAGCCATAAGTGTTCATGATTCGTGGGTTCATCCTTAAACCACGAAATCTAAATAATCATCATAATCATCACTGCCATTAATTCATACTCTTAGATAAGCAATAAAGAGACGCTCACAAACAGATAAGTTTTTCTCTCAATCATTAAAAACTTTTCAAAATATGTTCTAAAAAGAGAACCTTTGGATTAAATCATGAATTTCAAAAGCAATGCCCCTAATCAATTATTGTGAATTTCCATCTTATCTTGTTCATTGAGTCAACTAAATTCAGATGTCACATTGTCTTTGAGATCAACCTCTAACGAGCTCAATTTCAAAGAAGGGCAAATGTTGACACCTGATTTTTAGCCTTTTATATATTTTCAAAAATCTCAAAATTAGGACTAAGAATCTTGGCCAAGCGTAGAAACCTACTTCTAAACCAAAAATCAAGTTTTTAGCATTTTCTTGCATTTTCTTTTAGTCAAAATAAGTGAGAAAATCAAGAAATGGAATCAGAAAATTACATAAAAAATGGTCATTAGTCTTATTTTAAATCCAATTTCATTAATACATCATCAATTTTGAAAAATTTCAATCGGGTATGTGTTTTTCCCAAAATTGGGCAAAATTAAACCTGAATTGAACCAAAAATGCAATTAAAGCTTTTTCTAGTCATTTTTAAGTCATAGTGTCTTCACAAAAAATGATTCTAGGACCTTGAATTACATAATGGTAAGTCCAATTGCACAATTCATCAAAGAAATCAAAAAACCCCAAAATTCAATTAAAAATTAGGAATTTTGAACCCAAATTGGGAATCGGGTCCAATTCGAAATTGTCGAATCATGAGACCATCATTCTTAGGGTTAATCATATGTGGGTAATTCAATTTTGACATCAATTTTGCCTAATCAGGTCATTAGGACATCAAATTGAACAAAACCCCAATTACCCAATTACAAAAAGTTAAAAATTTAGGACATGATTTTGTCAAAAATTGGGGAAAATCACATTTTTGGGTTCAAAATGTGATGAGGAATTCAATTTTGAGATTTAATTCTGAAAATTTGATCAAAATCGAGTTTAATTTGAATTTTTTGTCAAATTGGGCCTGTTGGGTCAACCGGGTCCACCCGACCCAACCTAGGAACCCTTCTTCCTTACCCAACTCGCCTCAGAATGTGCCAAACCGAGAAAATTCTAACTCAAACCCGTGACTTCGTGAATCTTCCCCTATTAATTTAGCACGAGAAAATCGACTTGGCCAGCTAGAGAATCTCCAACTGCCACCAGATATTCGATCCAACCGATCAAAAGTCATTGAAACGAACTTTGGGCAGGAAAAATCAATGGACAAAAAGGGGAGAAAAACTGATCGCGAAGCATAGAACGTGTTTGAGAAATTTCCAGAGAGAGAGGAGAGAGAATGCACAAGAAAGAGAGAAGAAAGGCATGAGAGCATGTAGAGGATCCCAGAACTGAGCGTTCGACGTTTCCTTCGGCGAGGAAACGCCGGCAAATTAGTTCGGAGAGTGATCTTCCTTACCTGAGATTCCATAGATGAAGTTGCTTGTTAAAGCCTGAAGTTAGGTCCCGGTCGGCGCATACTGGGATTTCCCGGTGAAGTGATGACCATTGGCTAATAGAATAATCGTCCATGAATCGCCCTAGAGTTGTGGTTTGGCTCGGGAATTCCAATTTGACTTCAACGAAGAAGGTAAAGTTTACATAGTTTCATAAAATCCAGATTTCATGTTTCAGTTTCGTTATGTTCGATTGTGCAATTTTTTTCATGATTCTGAGTTCATTGATAATTGAAACATATTTCTGAATATATTTCTCGTTGTTTGATCACATTTTGGGTCATTAAATGGTATAAAATCGAGTCGTCTGCCATTGTTGGACTTCATCGGAGCTCGAGAAACTTCACCGGAGTGCTCTCTGTGGCCCTAGGCTACTCAAGTTAGTCTGTTCTTACCTTGTTTGATGTTTTGAAAGTTATCTTGATCGATGTAGACAGATAGGGCAAGTGGGATTGTGATTTGAAACCTAGAAATGTTAGTTTAGGTCAGTGTTAGGTTAGGTTTTTTCTAATCGGTTTTTCGCCGGCCAACGAAGGTCCGACTGCAAGGCCATAGATTAGGGTTACTAATCGGTAATATAAGGAAGACACAGGATCAAAAATCAAACGAAAAGGTCGCAGGAAACTCGTCGCGAAGAGCTCAAACTAGCGGCCACGAGAACTTAGAACTGGAATTATGCACATTAGGTGTTCAACCAAATGCCTCAAACAGTGCTATTTCAATGCCGTGCCCGTCGAAGATCCAGCCAGTGTCGGCAAGGCTGGTTCGGTCAAGCCGAATAGGGTTGAATCGGGCAGGTCCAACACGTTTCCCGGCGAAAATTTTTTTTTAAAAAAATAAGTAAATAAAATATTCAAAAATTCAAAAAAATTAGAAAATAAATAAAAATTCAAAAAAATCTTTGGAAAACATAAAAAAATGCCGAAAAATATAAAATTCATTAAAAAATCGAAATTCTTTTAGAAAATTCATAAAAAAATTCAATTTTTTTTAAAAATCCATAAAAATTCAGAAAATTTAGAAAAATATAAAAAAATTGGATAATTCGAAAATTCATAAAATTTTTCAGAAAATAATAAAAATCAATTCTCGATTAATGAAATTCTCAGAAATTCAATTTCCGAAAAAAAAATCAAAAATTTCAAAAATTCATAGAATGGTTCAAAAACACTATGGCCAACCTTAAAAAGTGAAATTTGAATTTTTGGAAACGCCCAAGTGGCATTTTTAGAAAAATCCCAAATTCAGAGGTCATGACCCCTAAAAAACCCTAAAAAGACATTAATCATGAAATGAATAAACCTTTAGGGCTTCATTAGGGTTTGAATGTTTTGATTGATTTTCATTTTTAGAGACAATTAAGGATTGTTTGGTTTAATTGACATCGATTGCGCATTTAATTCTTGATTGATTTTCCCCACGATTAGAATGGATAGAATTAGTGGGTAAGCCTCGAAAACTTGTACAACACATTAAACATCGTATTGTTCTTAGATACCGAAAGGGTATTAGGGATCTTAATTTGGGATCATTAGCATAACCAAGTCCCCATACTCAGAATTTCTAGTTCGTAGAATCGTGGTATTTCTCCCATACCCCGATTAGGTTTCTAGTCAACCTACCAATAATGACTAGTGGTGACTCCAAAATCAAAAACTTAGATCAAATAGGAAAATTACCATCCACTGTCACACGAGGTATGGTCTGGGAGAGACCCTCACACGGAAATACCTCCTTAGCAGGCAAACCCTAAAAGTCCCAAAAAGAAGCGCGACGCGACACAAACCACTAGAACATGAGATACTAAAGTAAGAAAGTGGCTGGTGGCTTGGCTTGAGCACGGAAAAAGCTTGAGTTCGGATAAAACAGGGCTTCGGGTGAGTCTCAGGTATGACTTTGTAGTTGGTCGAACAAGCAAAGAGGAAGAACAAGGTTGGTATGAGTGTGTTTGGGCGTGAATGAGGAAGCAAGATGGCAAAAACAGATGATGATGGCTGGTTCTTGTGGGGGCTTCTCACGGGAAGGGGCTTATCCCTTTTTAAAGACAAGCAAGCTTGGAAAAGAAGCCAAGCTTTAATGTGCATTAATGCACAAAAGCCAAAAGCAATGATGCATGGCAATTAAGGGCTTTCAATGTGATCTTATCCCTTGGTCTCTCTCTCTCTCTCTCTCTCTCTCTCTCTCTCTCTCTCTCTCTCTCTCTCTCTCTCTTTCTCTCTTCTTCCTTTTTCCTTTGGCCGAATGGCTTTCTCGGCTTCCTCCTTCATTTGGCCGATTGTCACTTGCTTTGTGCCCCCATAATTAGTGGCTATTGAATCATCAAACTTCCTTAAATGCATGCAGCAGCTCAGCTTGGTTAGCAATAATGGAGGGGACACCTAAGGGGGTCCAATTATGAAGGCCTTAAATGGCCTTAAATGAAGCCTTTGACCAAGTCAATTAATTGTCTTCTTTTCCTCTACAATTTCTAAACTGTGAGAGAGCTCTAAAACATGCTAGTTCCACACACAAACTTCTTGGGCCAATCGATTTACACAAAACCGATTAATTGATACTAAATTCGTAACCCCGTATCATACTATTCTTCAAATTTTCAAGAGTTGTCCATGCTTGGTGTACCCATTCAACCCAAGGTTCAATGCGAGAATGTCCTCAAATATCACTTATTACAACCAAACCAAGGTCTAAGAAAAATAGAATAAACCCAAGCTAACTGGGTAGCTGGGCAAGTGATCGGGTTTTACTGAGAGTGGCGCCTGGCGCACTACCGGGCCACACAGACACGAACTGGGCCACATGGGTACAGGGCTAGTTACATGGCCGGGCCACACAGCGCTAAACTGGGCTGTACGGGCGACGTGCCGAGCACCATGCCAGCTGTACGTGCAATGTGCCGAGCACTATGCGTGGTCACACGAGCGAAGAATTAGTTCATGACCAAACATGCACAATGGCTCATGAATGGCACAATGCATGGCTCATGGCCATATTTCTTGGGCACGGGACTAGATCGGAACCGGATCTTACAAGCACAATGCCTAGCACATGGGTTGGGCACAATAACCAGCATACAACCGGGCATATAGCCGGTCTGTAGCCTAGTTGACGAGCACGATGGCCGGTCACCTCCGGGCACACGGCCTGGCCGGCGTGGCTGACACATGGTCTACCGGACTTGGCTCAATGATTCATGGCTGATTTGCGACCGGTCCACGTTCGAGTATCAATGACTCGTGGTTAACCATCGGCTGTCATGTGATCTCATGGAATCTAGTACCCTAGGATTAACTCATGATCATCTGGGATCGATGCATGGCCGTGTAGTATCACTCGCGATCGACACATGCCGATACCAGATTGATCCACAGTTATTTTAGATCGTTCCACTAACGGCCCTTATGGTCGAAGGATCACTCTACAGTCATATTAATCTAATCATCTTGCAAAATTAGGGAGTCATTCCATTGTCAATCCCTAAGCTAATTCATGAACAATCTTTCGATCGAACCATCACCAACCCTCATTTTGACTAACTTGTTCGTTCCATTGCCGACCCTCGACTCAAGTTACATGCTCATTCATCGATCACTTGCTCTCGGCTCTTAGTCCCACAATCATGAATGTCACAATTCTCTCCTTCTAATAAAATTTTATCCTCAAAATTTAAACAAGTACCTAGTTCCTCGAATAAATGCAGAAACTGCTGCTTCATGATTTCCTCACCTTCCTAGGTAGCTTCTTCTATGCCATGGTGTTGTTATAGGACCTTTACTACGGGAATAGTTTTATTTCTCAACAATTGTTCTTTACGATCCACGATTCGCATAGGCTCCTCAATATAGAATACTCTGCTGTCCAATTTGACCTCGTCGAAATGCAACACATATGCCGGATCGGGCTCATACTTTCTCAACATTGATACATGAAACACGTCATGCACCTGAGCAAGTTTCGATGGCAACGCCAACTGATAAGCAAAATTCCCTATTCGTTCTAGAATTTCAAAAGGTCCTACATACCTGGGACTGAGTTTACCTTTCTTCCCAAAATGCGATACACCCCTCATGGATGATACTTTAAGAAACACGTAGTCGCCTACTTGAATTCTAGAGGCTTCCTGCGTCTGTCAGCATAACTCTTTTGTTGGCTTTGGGCAATTCTCAACTTATCTCTAACCACTTGCACCACCTCATTTGTGAGTTGGACTAGTTCTAGACCCGTGACCTTCTTTTCCCCGACCTCATCCCAACATACTGAAGTTCTGTAAGCTCGACTGTATAATGCCTCGAATGGTGCCATTCCAATACTTTGCTGGTAACTGTTATTGTAGGTAAATTCTATGAGATGCAAATATTCATCCGAACTTCCTTTGAAATCAACGATGCATACTCGCAACATATCCTCAAGGGTCTAGATAGTTCGTTCTATTTGGCCATCCGTTTGTGGATGATAAGTTGTACTGTATTGTAACTTCGTTCCCATAGCTATTTGAAGCCTCCGCTAGAAAGCTACTGTAAACTTGGGGTCTCGATCGGATGTGATCGTTACTGGGACTTCATGTAGTCGCACAATATGTTGAACATATAACTCGGCATAACCTTCTAATGGAAGGTCCTTTCTCACTAGAAGAAAATAGGCTGATTTTGTTAGTCAATCTACAATTACCCATATGGAATCATTTCCTCTCTAACTTCTTGACAATCCCATTACGAAGTCCATCGTAATGTGCTTCCATTTCCATTCAGGAATTTTCAACAGTTGCAATAATCCTCCTGACTTGCAATGTTGAGCCTTAATTTGCTGACACGTCAAGCATTTAGCCACATGTTTGGCTAGGTCCATCTTCATGCCAGTCCACTAGAAATGTTATCGTAAATTCTAGTACATTTTGGTATTGCCTAGATAAATACTGTAATTACTCTTGTGAGCTTCCATCAAGATTTCTTTCTTGAGTCGTTCATCCTTCGGCACGCATTGGCATCCATTAAACTTCAAGATTCCGTCATCAGTCATATGAAAATTTGATTTCTTCTTTTCTGCTAACTCCTTCGGGACTTTCTAAATCTCTAGGTCTATTTGTTGTAATACCTTGACTTTCAATATGATGTTCGGCTCGATTCTGAGGGCAACCAGTAGGTTCCGATGATGCCCAACTTCAAATTTGAAGTCCAAGTCTCGCGCTTCCTCGAGTAGGGTCCATTCCTTGACCATCAATTAGGCGATGGCCGATTTTCGACTAAGAGCATCGGCAAACTTTGTTTGCTTTGCCAGCAAAGTATAATATTTCGTAGTCGTAGTCCTTGATAAGTTCTATTCAACGGCTTTACCTCATATTCAGCTCCTTCTAGGAAAATAAATATTTCAAACTCTGATAATCCGTATAGATAACAAATTGCTCCCCATATAAGTAGTGCCACCAAATTTTCAAGGCAAACACGATCACAGCAAGCTCCAAATCATGAGTTAGATAATTTAATTCATATGGCCTCAATTGTCTCGAGGCATAAGCCACCACTTTGCCATCTTACATCAATACACAGTCTAGCCCTTTGTGAGAGGCGTCGCTGTATATTTCGAATCCTCCTGATCCTTTAGGTATAGTCAAAACAGGAGTAGTCGTCAGTCTTTGTTTTAATTCTTGGAAACTTCGCTTACACTTGTCGGTCCATTCGAATTTTGTTTCTTTCTTTAGCAATCGCGTTAAAGGGAAAGCGAAGCTAGAAAATCGTTCCACGAACCTTCTGTAGTAACTTGCCAAACCCAAGAAACTTCAAACTTCTGTAACGGTCGTTGGTCTTGGCCAGTTAATTACCGCTTCTATTTTGGATGGATCCATTGATATGCCTTCTCCTGAGATCACGTGGCCTAAGAACACCACGCGAGATAGCCAGAGCTCACACTTGCTAAATTTTGCATAAAATACGTGTTCCTTGAGCATTTGAAGCACGAATCTCAGATTTTGTTCATGTTCCGTCGAAGTTCTCGAGTATACCAGGATGTCATCAATGAAGACTATGATGAAACAATCCAAGTATAGCTTGAACACTTAGTTCATTAGGTCCATAAAAGCAGCTGGCGCATTCGTCAAGCCAAATGGCATAATGGTGAATTCATAATGGCCATATCGTCAAAATGCCATCTTCGGAATGCCTTTTTTCTTTATCCTGAGCTGATGATATCCCGACCTTAAATGGTGCACCCCAAGGAGATGCACTCAAATGGACGAAGCCCTTATCAAGTAACTCTTGAAATTGCACTTTGAGTTCCTTCAACTCGGTCAAAGGCATCCTATATGGAGCTTTAGAAATGGGCTCTGTCTCAGGGGCTACTTTAATAGCAAATTCTACTTCCTGTTCTGGAGGTCGGCCTAGTAATTCCTGTGGAAAAACATTTGGGAATTCTTGTACAACTAGTATATCTTCCAACTTTGGCTCATCTTCCTTTGATTTATTTTCTATTGTTGCCAGAAATCCTTAACAACCTTTTTGCAACAGTCGGGTTACTTCTAAAACGGAAATTAGAGGAGTAGAAGATCCTCCTCCATTTCCCACAAATGTATAGTAGGGATGATCAAATGGATGAAACTGAATCACCTTGCTATAACAGTCTATATTGGCTCACTGTTTACTAAGCCAATTCATGTCTATGATAACATCAAAATCATACATGGCCAGTACTGCTAGCATTATAACATCTGCCATTCCACCTATAATTATCTTACATCCCTAGCATCCTAGGGTAGTCTGCACTTCATCTTTCATAGGAGTAGAAACACTAAGTGCATTTTCTAACGGTTTTATCTCAATTTTGGCTATACGCATAAATTGCTTATATATAAATGAATGTGTAGCTCCAGTATCGAATAACGCATATGTAGCATGGTCATTGAGAAAAACCATACCCATAATTACTGCGTCAGAGTTCTCAGCATCCTCTTGAGTAAATGCATATATTCATCCTTCTGCCAGAGGACGATCGCCACTGTTGGCACGAGGCTGAACTCCAGTTAATGCCATCGCCTACCTTTGTTGTGAAGGCATTCCCTGTCGCCATTACAGATAGTCCCTAACCATGTGACCCTGTTGGCCATACCTAAAGCATACTCCCGTGCGCATTAGGCATGGAGTATCTCCATGTTGTCTTCCATGGATAGAGTAGGTGTCACCAGAAATAGTAGTCCCCTTCAAGAAACTATGCTTTTTATTGGGGATGAAGGGACGTTTTCCTTTCACAAAATTTCTCTTGCTCGAGCATTGATTTGCTCGAGGAGCAAAATAAAGGGGCTTTGCCAGAGTCACCCTCCCCAGCAAATCCTTCTCAATCAGTTGAGCCCGTTCATATAACTCATTATAATCTTTCAAGTTTAATGGTACTAATTGACTCTGGATGTCAAGCTTGAGACCATCACAAAGTCGCTTTGCCCTATCGACTGGATTTTCAATAAGTCTAGGGGCGTACCTTGACAACTGGGCGAATTTTGTCTTATATTAGTCTACCATCAAGTTGTTCTGCTAGAGTTACAAGAATTCTTTCACCTTTTTATCCCGAGCATGCTCGGAAAAATACTTTTCATTGAATGCCTTGATGAAGGCATTCCAGTTGACAGCTATATTTCCTAGGAACACGATATCCTTCATCGCCTTCCACCAATGATTGGCATTACCCAACAACTGGTATGTCGCCAAGGTCACTTTCCCTTCCTCGGAACATCTCAAAAGTTCAAATGCTTTCTGTGACTCATCTATCCAGGATTCCGCCTCTTCAAGATCTCCTGTTCTAGAAAATTTAGGGGTCACAGTTTCAGGAATTACTCAACTAACCCATGTATTGTATGCTCACCATTCCCATTTTCATTTGCCAATGCATTCTCGGCATTAGGTAGCCATTGCTGAACTTGTTGTCCTAGCAAACCTCTTACGGTCGCAAAAGCTTGCAAAATTCAGTCTATTCGAGGATCTTGCTTTAACTTTCCTTTCGAGGCTGTGGCCAGGTCTGAGCACTCATACTGCCGTTGGTATTCTACTAGAGCTTTCTACAATGCAAGAATAGGTCAGTGAGCAAAAGCTTAGCAACCGAAGGTCTACTTACCAACCAATCAAGTACACAAGCATATAATCACATGCATGGGTGTTTCCTGGCTAACTACCACAACTTTAGCGCACCTTATCACTCTAGGTCTTCGTTTCCACTTGGCTTTCAAAACCGTTTTTCACCATTCGGTGCATAGTTTGATTATTCGCATTTTTTAGCCATCCTATGTCAGGAGTCGCTCAATGATTAGGCTCTTCACCCCGGCGCCATTTCTATTTAGAAGCCGTTTAATAATCAGGTGGTATATATACCCCAGAGCCACTTCTTCCCAAAGGCCGCACAATGATCAAGCTTTTTGCCCCGACGCCACCTTGGTCAAAAGCCGCTCAATGATCAGATATTATTGCCCCGGCATCACCTCTGTAGAGGCCATACAATGTTCAGGCATTCATGACCTTGGCGCGGCGCCACCTCTGTAGAGGCCGCACATTGTTCGGATCGTAAGGCCCCAGCGCCACTCCCCACCCTCGTTGGATCGTTCAATCGCAAGTTGCCACGAACTGCACCTACTGGAGCGAAAACCTGCTCTGATACCAAAACAGAATACCTACCCACTGTCACGTCTCAACCCGAAATCACAATCGATACATCATGACCAAACATGACCCGAACGGAACCATGACTCATGGAAATGTATTAGTGCATCCTTTTTATTATAATCATTTTAATCAAATACGCATGCGGAAGAAAATAAATATAAACGAGACAACACGAGTGAGATAGGCAAACATCGCACGCTATATTTACAGGATACGTGCTTATTTTTGTCAAGCCCTTCTCTTGAGCCCTTACAAGCCACGCTTATATTTTATATGCCCATTTCAGGGGCGATTCCGCAAAAGCCACCTATCAAACAACAAAACTTTGGCTTGGGTTCCTAGCTTCACTATGGCTTCTCGTTCCTCTCATTCCTCTTGCTCCTCTCGCTCCTCATCCATCTGGCCATCTCATGCCGTACCCTCGGCTTGCTTTAGAGCTGATCCGCCTGATTTGCCAAATGGCCCATTAAACCCGCGAAGGGGTCCAACCCATTCTCCATGTGCGAGGCGATACCATGCCTTATACGTGTAAGGAACTAAATCCTCACGGCCTTCATCGACCATCACATACATTGTGATACGACGGTACGCACGACCTTCTCAATCATCAATAAATGTAAGCACTTCGGCTCTCATTTCCATAGGGTTTCCGAACTGGGCTCGAGGAGATGCCATGCTACGGACCTGAAAAGAGGAAAAACAACGGGAGTGAGTCGGGGAGACTCAATAAGTGAAAGCTCTAATATCAAGCGAGAACGAGACAATCGCCGCTCACATAAGTCGACTCTTACCGTACTGACATCGATGGCAAATCAATAGCAAAGCTCATGCTACGAAACAACAAAACAAATATCAAACATGATTATCGCACGTGAGCATCACTTGTCAAAGAAAGAACAAGCTATAATCGACCAAGAAACCAAGAAACGGGTCAAACAAACCATGTTACAACGTATCACAACTTCCTTTCTCGATATTAGAGAATTCACTTACTCAACAAACCACTAGAACATGAGATACTAAAGTAAGAAAGTGGTCGATGGCTTGGCTTGAGCACGGAAAAAGCTTGAGTTCAGGAAAAAGGGGACTTCAGGTGAGTCTTGGTTGTGACTTTGTAGTTGGTCGAACAAGCAAAGAGGAAGAACAAGGTTGGTATGAGTGTGTTTGGGCGTGAATGAGGAAGCAAGATGGCAAAAACAGATGATGATGGCTGGTTCTTGTGGGGGCTTCTCACGGGAGGGGGCTTCTCCCTTTTTAAAGACAAGCAAGCTTGGAAAAGAAGCCGAGCTTTAATGTGCATTAATGCACAAGTGCCAAAAGCAATGATGCATGGCAATTAAAGGCTTTCAATGTGATCTTATCCCTTGGCCTCTCTCTCTCTCTCTCTCTCTCTCTCTCTCTCTCTCTCTCTCTCTCTCTCGATTCTTCCTTTTTGCTTTGGCCGAATGGCTTTCTTAGCTTCCTCCTTCATTTGGCCGATTGTCCCTTGCTTTGTACCCAATAATTGGTGGCCATTAAGTCATCAAACTTCCTTAAATGCATGCATCAACTCAACTTGGTTCGAAATAATGGAGGGGACACCTAAGGGGGTCCAATTATGAAGGCCTTAAATGGCCTTAAATGAAGCCTTTGACCAAGTCAACCAATTGTCTTTTTTTCCTTCTGCAATTTCTTAACCATGAGGGAGCTCTAAAACATGCTAGTTTCACACACAAACTTCTTGGGCCAATCGGTTTACACAAAACCGATTAATTGATACTAAATTCGTAACCCCGCATCATACTATTCTCTAAATTTTCGAGGATTATCCATGCTTGGTGTACCCGTTCAACCTGAGGTTCGGTGCGAGAATATCCTCAAATATCACCTATCACAACCAAACCAAGGTCCAAGCAAAATGGAATAAGTCCAAGTTAATCGAGTGGTTGGGCGCGTGACCGGGTCTGATTGAGCATGGGGCCTGACACACTATCAGGCCACATGGGCACGATTGGGCTACATGGGCATAGGGTCGGGTACACATGACCGGGCTCGTGAGGCTGCGCCCAAGCTACGCGGCGACTTGCGAGCACTATGCTGGGCGGCGTGCAACGTGCGAGCACCATCGTGGTCCCATGGGCGAGGGGTGGTTCATGACCGTCGGCGTAATGGCTCATGAATGGCACAATGCTGCGGCTCATGGCCATCGGCCCCTTGGGCCGCGGGACTGATCGGGAACCGATCTTACGAGTATGACAACGCCGCAAGGGTTAGGTACAATGGCCAGGCATCTCTGGCCCCGGGCGTAGCGGTCCGTGGCCTAGTTGATGGGCACGATGGCTGGTCACGATGCGGGCTGCGGCTTGGCCGGCGGTGGCACATAGCCTAGTCCGCAACCAAGCCATTGGGCTCGTGGCCTGGTATATGGCTCAACCATGGCCTATCCGACTTGGCGCAATGATTCGTGGCCGATTCGCAATCGATCCACGTTCGAGTATCAATGACTCATGATCAACCTTCGATTGTCTTGTGGCCTCATGAAATCTAGTACCCCGGGATTGACTCATGGTCATATGGGACCGATGCATGGCCGTGTGGTATCACCAGCGACCAACACATGCCGACACCGGACTGATCCATAACTATCCCGGACCGTTCCACTAACGGCCCTTTTGGTCGAAGGGTCACTCTACGGTCATATTACTCTAATCATCTTATGAAATTAAGGAGTCATTCCATTGTTGATCCCTAGGCCAATTCATGGACAATCTTTCGATTGAACCATGACCAACCCTCAGTACACTCGTTCCGACTAACTTATCCGTTCCATTACCGACCCTCGGCTCAAGTTACCTGCTCATTCATTGATCACTTGCCCTCGGCTCTTAGTCCCAACATCGGGGATGTCACACCTTTCATCTAAATAAATTAGATAGCCCCATATATGAAATGAAAAGCCAATCATACAATACATTTGATCAAATGAAATCATTTAATATCGCGTCAATTATCAAACCTAATATAATTTATATTTGATGAGATTAGAATGGAGATTTTTCATACTATATATTAAGAGTCAAAAGTGAACGACTTGTAGTCATTATATTTCATAGAGGTTGCGGTAGGAGAAGCAACTCTTCTTTTCAACTCTTCCAAAAAGATGCAATTCTCGTTTTCCCTTACCAACAACATGTTTCACGACCATCGCTTTAACTATGGCGGTGATGCTGTTCATCTACGTAAGGTGTCTCTCTAATGCATTTCTTCTTTTGATGCCATTTTGACTCGTGTCATCATTTTGCTTTAGAGAAACAAGAGAGTTATACGAAGGTTCAACAAAAAATCCTAAGCAACCAGTCAGCCAGCTGGCATTGAAGTTGATTCGCTAGTTCCCACAAAATTAATCGGCTGCTGAAATTGTAGCCAAAAACCAACCTTGCCTATTGAAAGATATTCTTGGCTGGTGAGTAAGTTTCCTTTGTCGAGACACGACGTGAAATTTATATCTTTGCACTATTATTTAAAGCATGACTTTTTGTCTGCAGGTGGGTGTTGCGCACTTCTTAGTCGTACAATTTTCGTAATATATAAACATTGATACGTACTTTCTTATATAATTTTTTTTATAATTTTTTTTTGATAACCCAGGGAACCCCCGCATGGCCGACAACTGAAGAGTAAACCCTGGGGGTGACACTTGCTAGCCACCACACACGTGCTACCGATTAAGTCACCCTGCGGCGCTCGGGATTCGAACGCTCAACCTTTTACGAGAAGAAGAGTACGCGCTCCAGCAGCGCCACTCAGGCGGGTGGTCTTTTTTTTATAATTTTTGTTATGATGAAAATGTAAAAAGTTGTATGCTTCTGCTGAACACATGCCCTCACTTTTCACATGTTATTATCATATACAGCATCTAAGTAAAAGAAAAAACAATATGCATATATCAATTATTCAAATAAATAATAAGAAAACCAAAAAAGTTGCAACAGTATGATTATTATACAAAGTCCTTCGCAAAAGCATCTATCAGGTGGGGCTAAAGCGTTAGATCACAATTCAAGGCGGAGATTTTGTTGGTACGTGGTGAATCTAGAGTGGACAACATGTACAAAGACAAATAGGACGAGTACAGTGGGGTTGACATGTATGAAGTCTTACTACTACATAACTGACACGGCCATAAAGCAACTTAACTCCACCAGTCACCTATTAACATCACTTTGCGCTTTATTTATTTATTTATTTATTTTGGTAAGGTAAGTAATGATATTAGCTTTTCAACACAATATACAAAAAGAATCCGAACACAAAAACCCCGCACCTGAAGAGACAAAGCACAATGTCCTAACTAGTGCAAGCGTGTACGGACTAACCAAAAAAACCAGCAACACAAGGGTTGCAGACCAAGGCTAAACAGTAGCCAACAACAAAAAACCAAGGCTACAACCCTCAAGAGGATTACGCAAAAATAGTAGGCGAGATGCCCCAATTAGATTGGATTCTTCTGTTGCAAGGGGAATCATGAAGAGTCTTGTAGGATAACCCTATTGAGGAAAACTCATATTGATTTTGAAGTTGACAAAATCTTCCACAATAATTGTAAATCTGATACTTATTCTGAACTATTTTGTTCCAGGAATATATATACATGTTCTGGAAACTCAAAAGAAAGTTTTCAGACTTTACAATCTATAAGCTCTTTGAAGACCCACAAATCCAAAGTTCTGAGATTCAAACTCAAGTCGCTAAAGTTTTCAAAAGCAAGAAGCGTAAGCTGAAATTTTTCAGAGGCAGAAGTGAAAGCTGAAATTTTTCAGAAATAGAAGCTGAAATTCTTCATAAGCAAGAAGCGTAAGCAGAAATTTTCAGAAGCAAAAATGTAAGCTGAAATTTTCAAAAGCGTAAACTGAGATTTTTCAGAAGCAAATGAAGACGTAGAAATTCTTCAGACGCAAAACTCAGAATAAAGAACAACAGCTAGTGATCTGGTATGGATTTCACATAAAGAAATTTTTGATTGTTTCAATCTCAATTAAATTGATTGACAATCAAATATTTCGACAAGAATGCATCGGACAAAGCTCTACTTATGGAAACCAAGATTCTAATTGTATGGGCGATCGGAATCATCGGGATTCAGAATCTGTCATCCAACGGCTACTCAATCCTTAGTATCCAAATCTGTCCAAGGTGAAGATTGGAAGATAATCCTCTAAAGGCTGTCCAACGGCTAGTTTGGAAGTGGAGGAGTATTTAAGGAGATCAACGAGCAGTAGAAGGAGAGAACAGAATCACGAATCAATAAGTCCAAAGTCTGAGCTTAATCCAATCATTTCTCTTGTCTTTCTGAGCTAAAAAGTTTAGATCTTGAGGGTTACTTTAGAAGAGTGTTTGTGTGAGATAGAGAGTCTTATCATACACAAGAGTGATATCACTCAAAATCTGTAAATTCCTCTTGATTAATTAGTGAAATCTAGCCGGTAGGCTGTAAGCGTGGGAAAGTGGACGTAGGCTTGATATAAGCCGAACCACTATAAACTTGTGTGTAGATTCTCTATTCCTTCTCTCTTACTTTACTTTCTGCGCATCTGAACGTTTCCTATATGATCTGACTTGATTTTGAATATGATTCTGATTCTTCTGTTATCTGTTTTATTTTCGCATAATTTTTAAAAGATCTGATTAGGATCATCTATTCACCCCCCCTCTAGGTGACCCTTGCTAGCTACTTCAATTCTAGGTGACCCTTGCTAGCCACTTCAATTGGTATCAGAGCTAGGTTACTCATTTTACTGAAGTGTTTTACTTCCGAGCTAACGATCTACATGGCTAGCTATGGTGCTTCAGGTCTCATTGAAGGACAGAGCAACAACAGACCACCATATTTCGATGGCAAGGAATATAGTGTCTGGAAGAACAAGATGAAGGCATTCATAAAGTCAATTAATCATATGCAATGGGATGTCATCGTCAAAGGAGTCAACCCAAAGCCTTCAAACTCAAAAGAAAAGGCAGATGCAAGCAAAGCAGCAGATCTCCCACTATCTCAAACTGAGATATCTAAGAGAGAAACTTTAGATTCCAAAGCAATTTATTCTCTCTACTGTGCTCTATCTCCTGTTGAGTATAAAAAAATTGCTACTTGTGAATCTGCTAAGGAAATCTGGGATACTCTCTATATTACTTATGAAGGAACAAATCGAGCTAAGGAAACTCAAATCAATATGTTGCTTGGTCAATATGAATCCTTCAAAATGAAACCAGGAGAATTAATTACTGATTTTTATGACAGGTTTACTGATATAGTAAATGGTCTTGCTTATCAAGAACAGCCAATTCCTGATGCATTGAAAGTTAACAAACTTCTGAGAGGGCTGACAGATCAGTGGGACAACATCAAAATATCTCTTCGAGAGACATAAAGGATCAAGCCTCTTTCAGTGAATGAGTTAATTGGAACTCTTCAATCATATGAGACTGAGAAACGGAATGAGGAAAACGAATCCAGAGGTAATAAATCAATTGCTTTGAAGACTAACATTGATTCTGATGCAGATTCTGAGGATGAAGATGTCGATGATGAAGAACTGGCTCTCTTTATTAAAAAGTATAAGAAGATGAAGATCAAGGGAAGAAGCCTTTTGAGAAAAAGAAGTCCCTAGATGAATCAGAAAGATCAAAAGACATTGTATGCTTCCACTGTAAGAAACGTGGTCACATCAAGCCAAACTGTCCACTTCTGAAAAAGAAGACTAAATTTGAGAAAGCAAAGAAGGCATTAAAGGCAGAAACATGGAGTGACACAGAATATGAAGATAGCGATGATGATATATCAAACTTCTGTCTGATGGCGAAGACAGATTCAGATTCAGACTCTGACTCCGATCCTAAAGTAGAAATCGAGGTAAAACCTTCTGAAATGTCTATTGAAGTATCAAATTACATCGATGAATTATGCTTTGAATTCAAGACTACTCTTAAAAGAATCTCTTCCTTGAAGAAGGAAAATTCTTCACTTCGGCAACTGGATGTTTCTCAAAAAGAAAGGATCGATTTCCTTCAAAAAGAATTCCATCAGATCAAGGAAAGTCGAGATTTTCTTTCAAAAGAAAATGATGTTTTGAAAAAGGAAGTTTCAAAAATTACTTCCAAATTTTCAAAAGGTTCAGAAACCTTGAAGCATATCCTTTTCATTCAAATTCCTTACTATAACAAATCTGGTCTTGGATTTGTAAAGGAAAGTGATAGCTTGATTGATTTTCCAAAAGTCAAGGAGAGATTAAGACAAAGACCTCCTCGATAAGTTTATAAAAATCATTTTAAAAAGAATTTTGTAAAACCTGTCGGTTGAAGTGCACTCAGGTGCTCAAAATGTGGAGATCCACAACATTTTGAGAATGAATGTCCTAAGGTCTGGAGACCTGTTCGAAGAGATTTTGTTAAGACAGCCTTTACTAATACTCAAGGACCCAAGCAAATTTGGGTACCAAAGGAAACTTGAGATACTCTGATTTTTGCAGATTACCACCAAGAGGAAAAGAAAGTGGTACCTAGATAGTGGATGCTCTAGACATATGACAGGAGATCCAAGCAAATTCGCTGATCTACAAAGTCTGAATGGTGGAAAAGTTTCCTTTGGAGGAAATACCAAAGGACAAATCATTGGCAAAGGAACAGTTGATATTTGAGGGCTCAGAATCAATGACGTTTCGTTGGTAAAAAGACTCAACTACAATTTGATTAGCATAAGCCAGCTTTGTGATACAGGTTTCAGAATCAACTTTCAAGAAGATACATGCTCAGGAACAAGCAAAGATTCTTCTCAAACATTCATAGGAAGAAGACATAGCAATATTTATCTTCTGGATGTTAATCCAAACTCCACTCATTGCTTAATATCAATCAAAGAGGATGAAGATCTTTGGCACAAAAGGTTGGGACACATCAGTATGAAACAAATCTCAAAAATCTCAAACAAGAAATTGGTTCGAGGTTTGCCAAATTTGAAATACAGAAAGACAGAATTATGCAATGCCTGCATGCTAGGAAAACAAGTAAGAAGTTCTTTCAAATCTATACATCATGTTTCTACTGATCGTGCTTTGCAGCTTCTTCATATGGATCTGTTTAGACCAACCAGAATACAAAGTATTGGTGGTAAGAAATATTGTTTCGTTATTGTTGATGACTTCATAAGATTTACATGGGTATTATTTCTTGCTCATAAAAATGAAGCACTTTCATATTTTACAAAATTTGCAAAAAGAGTTCAAAATGAAAAGGGCTATAGCATTTCCTGCATTAAAACTGATCATGAGGGAGAATTTGAAAATCAAAGTTTTTCAGACTTTTGTGAGGAAAATAGCTTTCAACATAATTTTTCTACTCCATACACACCAGAACAAAATGGTGTTGTGAAAAGGAAAAATTGTTCCTTGCAAGAAATGGCAAGAACCTTATTGATTGAAAGCAAGATTCCCTTTCATTTCTGGGCAGATGTAGTTTTTACAGCATGTTATATTATTAACAGAGTGTTTCTCAGACCCATTCTTGAGAAAACCCCCTATGAGCTTTACAAAGGTAGAAAGCCCAGTATCTCATACTTTCGAGTGTTTGGCTGCAAATGCTTTATTCTCAAAAATTTAAATGATCGTCCTGGTAAGTTTGATGATAGAGTTGACAAAGGATTCTTACTTGGATATTCTACTACAAGCAAAGCATATAGAGTATTCAACAAAAATTCTCAGACTGTAGAAGAAACAATGAATGTAAGGTTTGAAAAAAACATTCAGACTCACAAAGTTGAATCTGAATCACCTCCCCACATTCAAGTATCTTCAGAAGGTCATCTAGAATCTTAAAAGGTCGAAGATTCTGTGGAAGAAGGAAAAGAAGACAATATACAGACTTAACAAAAAAATTTAGAGTCTGCAGATATTCAGAAGGAAAGATTTGACAAGAACTGGAAACATAAGTCCAGTCATCCGAAAAACCTCATCATTGGAGAAAAAGAAGATGGAATAAAGACCAAATCCAAACAAAAAGAGAACATCAGCAACTTAGCATTGATATCTGAAATAGAACCAAAAGATATCGAAGAAGCTTTATCAAATGAAAGCTGGATAGAAGCTATGCAAGAGGAACTCCAGCAGTTCAGAATCAATGAAGTATGGGAGCTTATACCAAGACCCAAAAACCATCCAGTAATTGGAACAAAGTGGGTGTTCAGAAACAAACTGGATGACAAAGGGAAGGTCACAAGAAACAAGACAAGACTAGTTGCAAAAGGCTATTCTCAAGAAGAAGGCATTGATTATGATGAAACTTATGCACCAGTTGCAAGGTTAGAAGCCATTCGGCTATTATTAGCTTATACTTGTTTCCATAACTTTAAACTGTTTCAGATGGACGTGAAAAGTGCCTTCCTAAACGGATATATTAAAGAAGAAGTATATGTGGAACAACCACCTAGTTTTGAAGAACCAAGGAAGACAAATTATGTTTACAGACTCAAAAAGGCTCTTTACGGTCTGAAGCAGGCACCTAGAGCATGGTATGAAAGGTTAAGTAATTTCCTTCTACAAAATGATTTCACAAAAGGTAAGGTAGATACAACTCTATTTGTTAAGAGAAACGGTAAGGATTTTCTACTTGTTCAAATCTATGTCGATGATATTATCTTTGGATCTTCTAACTAATTACTCTGCAAGGAATTCTCTAAGAATATGCAGAACGAGTTCGAGATGAGCATGATGGGAGAACTAACATTCTTTCTTGGCTTACAAGTGAAACAAATGAAAAATGGTACTTTCATTTGCCAAGAAAAGTATGCCAAGGAGATAGTCAAGAAGTTTGGACTGCAAAATTGCAAAAAATAGACACTCCAATGTCTCAATCATTCAAGCTAGACAAAGATGTAAATGGTAAAAAGGTTGATCATAAGGTATATAGAAGCATGATAGGTTCTCTATTATATCTTACTGCATCTAGACCTGACATACTTTTCAGTGTCTGTATGTGTGCGAGATTCCAATCAGATCCAAAGGAATCGCATCTTTCTGCAGTAAAAAGGATAATCAAATACATTGGAACTTATCCAATGCTAGGTCTTTGGTATTCCAAAGATTCAGATTTTACTCTTACTGGTTATTCAAATGCTAACCTAGCTGGATGTAAAGTGGACAGGAAAAGTACTACAGGTACATGCCAACTGCTTGGAAATATGCTAGTATCCTGGTATTCAAAGAAGCATAATACAGTTGCACTCTCAACAGCAGAAGCAGAATACGTAGCCTTGGGAAGTTGCTGTGCACAGATTCTATGGATGAAGCAGCAGTTGCGAGATTTTGCTGTTGAAGACTCAAATGTTGCAATCAAGTGTGACAATACCAGTGCCATTAATCTCACTAAGAATCACATTCTTCATTCTCGAGCCAAGTATATTGAGATTAAACATCATTTCATTAGAGATCATGTCCAAAATGGTGATGTGAATATTCAATTTGTTGATTCTAAAAATCAATTAGCTAATATATTCATAAAACCTCTTGACAAATCTTCATTTGAATCTATTAGAACCAAATTGTGCATTACTTATCCATTTTGTTGAAGTTTTTGACGGACAGGAATTTTTCAGACTCAAGTGTTCTCCGTCTGAATATTCCTCAGACTCTCAAAGAACGGTACGAACTTAGTTCAAAGTTTGGCGGGAATATTTTTGGTAGGATATTTTCGCACTTGTTACCTATAGAAGCAAATCAGGTACGTATCCAAATTTATCTATTTAATTATTCATAAAAATATTATCATGATTCTATACTGATTTTTTTTTGTGCTTCACAAAGTTTAATTCCTTCCTACTTATTAGGGCATATTTTTTACTTTCTAAAAGTTACTCTCTCTTTCCAAAATAAAACCGTCCTTCTCTTTTATAAAAACGTCTCTTTTCAAACCCTATCTGTACGATTCGATCTTTTCCTCTTCAAACCCTCTCGTTTTTCAGAGACACTCCTCGTCTTCCTTCTCCAAAGATCAAAATTTTTTGATCCAGAAGACATCAAAATGCCTTTCAAGAGAAGATCTTCACATATTATGAATCAAGACTCTAAATCTTCTGCACCGGCGGAGTATATGGAGATCTCGGATACAGATTCTGACTACAGTAAAGAACCTATTCATGCGACATCATCTCCCAAATCAACGGGTACAACAGATTTTCGTTTCGAGCACATCAAATTTGTATGGAAAAATTATCAAAGGTTGAAGAGAGGTAATGCTTCTTTTGAGGCTCTTCTACAATGCCTCAAAGACAATAATCTTCGATCGGAAACTCATCTGGTTCAAAAGTATTCTGAGTTTTTTGCTAGGACTGATCACACTCCTGCCAACACAACCCCAAATGTGCATCTTTCCAGAAAGGGGAATGAAAAAGTCGGAGAACCATCCACTCCGTCTGTAACAAAGTCTGTAAGCTCTAAATCTTTATCAAAATTTGTTGTTCCTGAAGATGATGCTCAACTTTTCGAGCTTTTTGAAATGAAGGTAGGCATAGCATCAGGTATGCCAGGAACAGGTGGGTTATTCAAAAGTTCTGAGCACAACACCTGTTTTAAGTTATTACTTGCTCGAGGGACAATAAATCACAGGACTGTGGACTTCGAATGTCTAGAGAAGGCTGGTTTTCCTGTCAAACATCTTTTGAAAGGCTAGGCATTTACGAATTTTGCCTTCAGTCTGCAGATGTTTATACTAATTTAACTACCTACTTCTATTCAAATCTCTCTATTTTGTCACCAAATTGGCCCCAGTTCTCTGTTGGTGACAAGAAATTCGACTAAAAGGCTGATATGTTGGGAAAAATAATTGGAGCAAAATATTCCAAGTTTACTCCATTGGACGTAAGTCTTGCAGATGCCTCTAAGATTGCATTTGAAAATCCCAATTTTGCTCAAGGATCAAACAGGCATCTCTCCTACTCTAACCTATCTAGAAAATCCATCATTCTGCACAAGATTATTATAAATTGCTTGAAGCCCAAGGCTGCCTCTAAAACTGACCTCTCCAAATCCGAAATTAAGCTCATCTGGGCCATCTTGAAAGGTCAGCCTTTTTCTCTCCCTCATATCATTATCTTCCACATGTACAGGGCGTTACATAAAGACAAGGGACAACTGCCCTATGGGGCCCTAATCACTCGAATTTTCATGTTCCTCAATATATCAATTTCTGATGAATTGCGCAAGAATTATATTCCCTGTATGTTTGTTGGAGAGAAAATGCTCTCCAAAATGAAGCAGTTTAGTGATGTAAGGGAAAGAATAAAGGGAAAAGAGGCTAGTCAGTCTGAAACAAAAGCTTCTGCAAAGTCTAGTTTCAAAAGGTCAGGGCAGAGAAAAGAGTCAGGATCAGCAAGCAAAAAGACAGAATGTCAAATCCCTCTAAAGGTGTATAGCAAGAAAAGGAAAGTTCTTCTACATGACGACAGTGATGAAGAAGAAGTAGAACACCTTAATTCAGGCCATGCTGATGCTCCAGAACATGCTTCTGAACTAACTCCAGATGTTTTAGAACCACCATCTATAGATCATGTTTTTGAAGAACCAGCAACTGTTCAGGGGGAGATTCCACCAGAAGCAACCCAGGAGTTTGAACAGTCTGAGCCAGTTAACATCCAAGAACAGCCCTCAGTAAATCAGACCATTCTTGACCTTCTGCTCGAAATCAAGAATAAGCAAGCTGCACTTGAACTAGATGTGAAGAATCTACATAAAATCGTTGAGGAAAACAATCAATCTCAACGTCTCCAAGCAGCAGCAGACAAAGCAGAACTCCAGGAAGCAATTACTCTGTGCTCATCCAACATAGACAAGGCTGTAGGTCAATATAGTTCGAGGAGTGAGGAAGCTATCTCTATCTTGGAAAATTTTCAACTCATTCGTACTCCTTCAAAACATTAGCCTGTTTTACAAACAATTTCTCTCCCAATTTCTATTTCTTTTGGTCTGTAATACTCACTAACGTTTCTTGTTAGTCTATTTGCTTGCTTAAATATAAATGTTTTCTACTCTCTATTATTGCCTTTTCTGCTGATGACAAAAGGGGGAGAAATAATATGCAGATTTTATGCAGGTACAAAGGAGACAAAGACACAGATATCAACAGAGTTTGCTCCTTTTGCTCCTTCATTTTAAATCTGTGTTTCATGCGCTAAATATGCTTATTTATTTTCATATTGTTTAATCTGCAGGAAAGTTTTGTCACCATCAAAAAGGGGGGAGATTGTTGAGGAAAACTCCTATTGATTTTGAAGTTGACAAAACCTTCCACAATAATTGTAAATATGATACTTATTCTGAACTAATTTGTTCTAGGAATATATATACATGTTCTGGAAACTCAGAAGAAAGTTTTCAGACTTTACAATCTATAAGCTCTTTGAAGACCCACAAATCCAAAATTCTGAGATTCAAACTCAAGTCACTGAAGTTTTCAGAAGCAAGAAGCATAAGCTGAAATTTTTCAGAAGCAGAAGTGAAAGCTGAAATTTTTCAGAAATAGAAGCTGAAATTCTTCATAAGCAAGAAGCGTAAGCAGAAATTTTCAGAAGCAGAAATGTAAGCTGAAATTTTCAAAAGCGTAAACTGAGATTTTTCAGAAGCAGATGAAGACGCAGAAATTCTTCAGACGCAAAACTCAGAACAAAGAACAATAGCTAATGATCTGGTATGGATTTCACATAAAGAAATTTTTTATTGTTTCAATCTCAATTAAATTGATTGACAATCAAATATTTCGACAAGAATGCATCGGACAAAGCTCTACTTATGGAAACCAAGATTCTAATTGTATGGGCGATCGGAATCGTCGGGATTCAGAATCTATCATCCAACGGCTACTCAATCCTTAGTATCCAAATCTGTCCAAGGTGAAGATTGGAAGATAATCCTCTAAAGGCTGGCCAACGGCTAGTTTGGAAGTGGAGGAGTATTTAAGGAGATCAACGAGCAACAGAAGGAGAGAACAGAATCACAAATCAACAAGTCCAAAGTATGAGCTTAATCCAATCATTTCTCTTGTCTTTCTGAGCTAAAAAGTTTAGATCTTGAGGGTTACTTTAGAAGAGTGTTTGTGTGAGATAGAGAGTCTTATTATACATAAGAGTGATATCACTCAGAATCTGTAAATTACTCTTGATTAATTAGTGAAATCTAGCCTATAGGCTGTAAGCATGGGAAAGTGGACGTAGGCTTGATATAAGCCGAACCACTATAAACTTGTGTGCAGATTCTTTATTCCTTCTCTCTTACTTTACTTTCTGCATATTTGAACATTTCCTATATGATCTGACTTGATTCTGAATATTATTCAGATTCTTCTATTATCTGTTTTATTTCCGCATAATTTTTAAAAGATCTGGTTAGGATCACCTATTCACCCCCTCTAGGTGACCCTTGCTAGCCACTTCAATTCTAGGTGACCCTTGCTAGCCACTTCAAACTCTCTGTCTTGAACTAGCTTAGAAAGGTGCGCTTGAATTGCCGATACAAACAGGAGTTTAATCCTGAAGAGAATGTGGTTGCGCTCCATCCAAATGATATGGCGCAGTGCCCCAAAGGAGAAACGAGCAATACGCCAGAGAAAGCTTTTGCCACTTACAAATCCGATAGCCCACTGTAGGTTTTCCTGCCACGATCTATTGCGCCAAGATAGATTGCAGTTTCTAGCCCAAAATAAGGCCAAGGAGCCCGTGATGGCGCACCCAAAAAATAGGTAATCGATAGAATCCGGTCTACATCTACAAAATGCATAAAAACCTTCCGAAATTCTACAATATTTTAACAAGACAATCTGAGTAGGTAGCCTGTCCAATGTGATGAGCCAAAGTAAGAATCCATACCTTGGAGCAATATTATAATCCCATATGAACGAGCTCCAAGGAACAGTCGGGCTTTTGTTCCTAATCAATTCTCAAGCTGACGCCGTTGAGAAAATACCGGAGGAATGCCCTTGCCATATTAATTGATCTAGCCTGTCCCCGTGTAGGATAGGGATAGCATCTGTCCACGAGTGAAAGGTTTGCAGAATGTTAGAAGACTACCAGTCGGAAGATAGAAAATCTCGTACTGAGGCATTTCTAGGAATGCTAGAGCAATAAATATCTCTATTAGAGAAGAGCTCGTAAAGGGGACCTTTAGGATGCCAAAAATCAAACCAGAAGGATGTAGACGATCCATCCCCAATCTGCCATTTAAATTGTAGACGAAATTCCTTCCTGAGATCAAGGATTTTCTTCCATGCCTAAGAACAAAAAGTCGGCTTGGGAGCAATCCAGAAATTCTTTTTCCTGAGAAAGGTGGAATGGATCCACTTATGCTATAAAGATTCATTATCCATGAATAGGATCTAGATATGCTTGAGCATTGCCGCCCTATTACAGTCAACGAGCCTGCGAATACCCAAGCCACCTTCTTTTTTTGGACGGCACACATCAGACCATGAGACTTTAGCCCCGCCAACCCCCAAGTCCGGGACGCTTTACCACGAAAAATCACAAACTGGTATATTCGTGATAATTTTATCCCGAACTATTTTTTTTATCACAAAAAACCCCAAACTGGTACATCTGTGAAAAATTTACTTCCAACTATTTTTTTGACCATCAAAACCCTACACTGGTACATCTATGATGATTTTACCCCCGAACTAATTTTTTGACCGCTAAAAATCTAAAAATGATACATTTGTGACAAATTTACCCTCTATTAGTGTTTGTTAAATTTCCTTTGTCAAGACACACTAGTACATATATATCTTAACACTATTTTTTTTTTTGGTAAAGGTAAGAATTTATATTACTTTTCAACACGCCATATACAAACTAAGCCAAAACCAACTCCTGACCCCATAAGGACATAGAGATGTCCAAACATGGTCAAGTGTGGATAGGCAGGAACTATACAACAAGCCAAAATAGGCTAACTAAAGACAAGCAGAAACGGAAGACCGGATTAAGAGGACATCTGGTTTACATCGAATATTGAAGGTGGAAGTCCCCACTTCATTTGAAAATTGCGGTTCCTGGGTGTATCTTGTACTCCTCCAATGGAAATGGCTTTATCCTTCACAACCTTGATAAGATGCTTACGCATACCAGGGATGTAAATACTCTTGTTCCTGAAGATGGCGTTGTTCCTTTCAGTCCAGACAATATGAGTTAGAGCACCAAAGGAAAAACAAGAAAGGCAGTGTGCAAATGAAGGTCCACCACAAACTTTCATAGCCCACAAAATATGCTCTTGCCAAGGTCGGTTGCGCCATGGGAGGTTGCATTTGGTTGCCTAAAAGGAAGCCAGCCTGCTAGTAGAAGAGCACTCAAAAAATAGGTGATTGACTGAATTCGGTCTGGAGCCGCAGAAGGCACATAAAGCAGTATCAATCCTGTGGTTTTGTAGGAGGAATACCTCTGGGAAGGTAGACGGTTAAGAGTTACTAGCCACAAGAGAAAAACATGCCGAGGAGCAATGTGGCGATCCCAGATGAATGTGTGCCAAGGGGCTATATGCCTTTTCCTTCTGATGTGATTCCAAGCTGTCGCCACCGAAAAGGAATCAGAAGAATGTGGAGTCCATATCAGTTTGTCTGGAGTATTATTCACAAAGTTAGGTGGTAGGTCCGCTCAACTGAGGATTGTGTCAAGTGTGATTGAGGATTGCCACCTACAATCATAAAACTTCCGAACTGTGGTATCCCTCGGGATCCGCGATCGGTATATGTCAACATTACTGAAAATAAGGTAAAGAGGGCCTTTGCTATGCCACTAATCAAACCAAAGAGAAACCGAGTGTCCATTACCAATCTTCCACCAAAAAAGAGAATGGGCAGAAGCATGCAAATCCAGAATCTTCTTCCGAGTCCAAGAACAGAAGGTTGGTTTAGGAACAACCCAAAAATTGATTTTAAAAAGGTTGAATGAATCCATTTGCACCACATGAATTCCTTATCAGTAAAGAGAAGCCATACATGTTTAAGAGTCAAAGCTCTATTATAATCTCTGCAATTCACCTAATCCCAAGGCCGCCTTCTTCTTTTGGTAAGCAAACAGTATTCCATTCTACCTTGGCTCCTCCCATGCCTAGGTCAGGGCCTTTCCATAGAAATTGTCGCAAGATAGCCTCAATTCTATTTAGAACAGATTTCGGCAGAGAGAAGATGGTGGCCCAGTACACTTGGATAGAGTATAGGATAGATTTGATGAGTTGCAACCTCCCAGCAAAGGACAGGAAACGTTGGGCCCATGAGCGAGCCTGAGCCGTTATAGCGTCAACTAATATCTTACAGTCCTGTTTGCACATTTTAGTCGAGATAATAGGCACACCTAGATAGCGAAAGGTGAGTGTACCTTGTTGAAAGTCGAGGCATTGAAGTAATTGTCTATGCAGCGCTGGAGTCCCCCCAGAGAGGAATATATTGATTTTTCTGCTATTAGGTCTAAGGCCAGACCAGCTTGGAAACAGCTGAAGAGATTCCTTGATTATCTCAATCGACCTCAAGTGAGCTTCAGAAAAAAGCAGCACATCATCTGCAAAGAATAGATGAGATAAACGGGTTTTTTTGCAACACCAAAACCAGTGGAAATCCGGAGTCTTGGTTTCTGTCTTTAGGATACCAGAAAGGACTTCCATAACTAGTATGAAAAGATATGGCGATAACGGGTCACCTTGTCGTATTCCACGGCTGCTAGCAAAGAATCCATGTAGTTCTCCATTGATTGACACCAAGAATTTGGCTGAAGACACACAAGCCATAATCAACCTGATGAGGGAGATTGGAAATTTAAAGGCCAAAAGTGTCTTTTCAATGAACTTCCAGTCTACTGTGTCAAAAGCCTTATGGAAATCTACTTTGATGGCACATTTAGGGAGGTAAGCCTCGTGGTGAAAGTCCATGAACAACTCTTGTGCAATCATAATGTTGTCACTAATTCTGCGTCCTTTGACAAAAGCCGTTTGGGAAGGGCTAATCAGGGAAGGCAGAACATGTGCAATACGCCTAGCTAGGATTTTGGAAATGCATTTATAAAGGGTATTGCAACATTCAATTAGACGGTAATCAGTCATGGCCAAGGCATTGGGGGACTTCGGCACGAGGGTAAGGATGGTATTATTTAACTGCTTAAGCATGCGTTCAGATTCAAAGAAATCTCTTACCGCCATAAGATTGGAGGGCCTAATGATCTCCCAAGAAGTTTTGAAGAAATCCACATTATACCCATCCGACCCAGGGGCTTTGCCTCTAGCCAGGGAAAATAGAGTAGTCTTAATTTCATCATCAGTCACAGGTTGCTCAAGGAAATACCTTTGATTATCATCTAGAACCCGGCCAATGAGATCACCTATCTCATATACAAATGCTGGATTGTAGTAGAATTGCCATTGAGTAGCATCTGGAAGTGGCAAACAATGTGGTTCCTGACCGCTTGTGGTTCATTTAGAAGAACACCATTCTCTATAGTCACTGAGAGAATACGATTCTGCAAGCGCCTTTTGTTGACAATATGATGAAAAAATTTTGTATTCTGGTCCCCTTCCTTAAGCCATCTAATTCTGGATTTCTGTCTGAAAAAGGATTCTTCTTGTAGTCTCAGAGTAGAGAAAGATCTTAAGAGCTCCACTTCATTATCGTGCAGTCTCTGATCGAAGGGATGAAGTTCCAAAGCTTCCTGAACAACATAAAGGTTAGCTCTGGCTTGTTCAGTTCTTGTGGAAATAGCTGAGAAGGAACTCATGTTCAGGTGTTTCAGTTTCGCATTAAGCAATCTAAGTTTGCAACAAATCAGATACATAGGGATGCCCACAAGTGGAGTATCCCAGGCTTGGGCTACTAGTTCCAAGAAATTAGGATGAGAAGTCCAAAAGTTAAAAAACTCGAAAGGTTTCTTGGAGCTGCATGGTGAAAGGATTTTAATCACCATGGGGGAGTGATCAGAAATACCTGATGCAAGGAAGGAGGCTTCCGAGTAGAAGAAGTGCTGGTTCCATAGGTAATTAGTGAGAGCCCGATCAATCTTACGGAGTTTCCGATTGGCACCAAACGAATGAGACCATGTGAATCTACAGCCCACGTACCGGAGGTCCTCTAGTCCGACCTGGTTAAGGCAATCCCCAAATTCTTCGAAAACCGATATCCATAGGGTTGAGCTACCCACTCTATCCTGTGGGTCTCTAATGGCATTACAATCACCAGCCACAATCCATAGCAAGTCACACGAAGAAAGCCAAATGAGTTCAGCCCAAAGTGTATGCCAAAGCACAAAGGTATGTTCACCATATACAATTGTAAGAAGGTAAGATTTATGCATATGCAGAAGTTTAAGTTGTGTATGAATCATTTGGCCAGAAGAGGAAATATGACTCATCTCGATCTCATTTGGGTCCCACCCGAACCATATTCTACCAAGGGGGAGAAATCATAGTAGGAAATCCACCGCCAATTTCCATATAAGCTCCCAGAGATATCAGCAAAAAGAAAGGCTTTGACTTTAGTTTCAACAATGCCAATACAAGAGAGACGATTTGTCTTGATAAAGGTACGAATTTCTGCTTGTCTAAAGGGATCTACTAGTCCTTTGATATTCCATATACCAAAAAAACATCATAAAAGGCAGGGAGAATTACCGCTGAGAATTCCTTGGTCTCCTCCTCTTTGATTTCTTTTTCGAGGAAGAGGGAGCAGGTACCTTGGCAGGATGAGTTGAGATAGGCGTCGAACTAGGGGAAGGTTTTGTAACCTCTTCCGTGGCGCTAGATGCTATGGTTCGAGACTGGGTGTTGGGGGGGAGATGCCAGTAGGTTCCAACTCCACCATTTCATCTGAAGCATTAGATCTGACCACCAATAATCGAGAGTCAGAAGAGTCCTCTGTCAATGACTGGGAGTTGTGAGAGGAATCCGCTTCCTGCTGATCCATCGAGCCTATAGGACACGGTGCAAGGGAAGGGCATGGTACAGTCTGAGTTTCATTGGGCTGAGACAGTTCAGAACCCATTAGGACAGGATCAACAACGAGGTTCAAAGCAGGAGGCAAGGGTTCGTCTTCCCCCAAGTTTGAACCCAGTTGAAGTTCTGTGGTGACGATAGGGGCTGGTTTGAAGGCTTAACAGATGTAGAGTTGCCTATTTTACGGCTGACCTATGTCCATCCATCAGCTCCGGGAGGTTGTGTAATAGCATCCTCACTATGTTTAGGAAGTGCAGAAGCACATTCATATCCGGTGGATCCCAACTTATGGCCAAAAATGCCACATGCAGGGCACGCCAAGGGTTTCCATTCATATTCAATATTGATCAGGTTCACCTCTCCATCCCATCGAAACTTCACAGCTTCCACTCTAGGATTTGTGGGTTTCATCTCAATGCAGACACGTGCGTATGAAATTCTAGTCATCTATTCAGTTTGGACATCCACATAAAGTGGTTTCCCAATAGCACTTGCTATGCGGCCAATGCCCGCCGGAGACCAAAGGGAGAAAGGGATATCCCTTAGCCTAACCCCAGACCGGGAGGGAGTCGAGCTTACCCTTTTTGAGCTTCATTTTAGGGTGCCATTGCTGAAGCATCATAGTGCTATTAAAAATGAAAATAGGCCCCATATCAATTATCTTCCTGCGATACTCATCATTCAGAACACGGAAGAAGTAAAAGCCATTTTCATGTAGTTTTATATCAACTACTTGGTCACCCTAGGATTTCTTTATAGCTTCCTCAGTTAGCTTGAAAGGGATTTTCTTCCCGATATAGTGACCAACTATACATTCCAGCCACTGAGGGTTCTGATCAGCCACTACCTCAGGAGTAATGTCTACAATGACTTCACCATTCTCCACCATAGGTGGAACAAAAGCTAGGTCGTACCCTTTTGTCAGGACCTTCGCAACATTAGCCCAAGATCTGGTTGCAGGTGTAGAGAAGTTTTGACTACCAGCATTCTGGTTCGTCATATTGGTAATGCCATTAGTATTAGTCCTGAGATCAGCACAAATTGAGGGTCCAGCAAGGTGGGCATGCCTAAGGGAGCTGCTTCTATATTTAGATCGGCCCCTACTATGGCTACGACTGGCATTACCTTTCAGGTTAAACCTGGGGCCAGAAAGGGAATTGCTCTTATGAGTAAAGGCTAAAGATTTATCTTTGGGCTTTGCTATCATAGAAGATACAGCATTTCCATCTACCGCCAGAGTATTTACAGCAACGGGAGAGTGTCCAGCCGAGGGGATCCTAGAATCCAGCTCCATAGGGTCGAATTAAAAGTCTAGTACACCAATTCCACCAACCACCAACCAGTCAACCCACACCCACAACATAAAACCAATTCGAGGAATGGCAACTGTACAAGAGCAGCAACCAGCATAAATTCGTCCACCAGACTACCAAAGCCAGCCCCACCACAGAAGAAGGGAGACCGCAAAGTGAATACCTTTAGGGGGATGAGCATCCTCCAAGGGAACAACCAGCAGAATGGAGCTCAGCGAGGTCAGGTTTCCAGATGGAAGGAGACGCACAAAGACCAAATAGATCTATTGGCCCGCCCTCTACACTTGGAGAAAAGGGGATTCCGTTAGAGGGGAGAGAGAGAAGGGTTCAGAGGGCCTTGCCTCCAAAAATCAGCTCCAACGGCCGCCGGAGTAAGTCGGAATCAGTGGAAGACGGTCGGGCAAACAGTACCCGCGAGAGCACTAGAAGGAGAGAGCATTGCTGCTCGCGTGAACAGTGCCGCGAGATGGTGAAAATGAAAAGTATATCTTAGCACTGATTAGCGCTTCTTAGTCACATAATTTCCATAATATATAAATTTTGGCACCTACTTTTGTATACGACTTTTTATAATTTTATGTATGCTTTTGTTGAACATATACCCTTACTTTTCATGTGTCATTATCATACTGAGCATCTAAGTAAAAGAAAGAACGATGTGTATAAACTATTAAAATTAATTAAAAAGAATCAAAAAGGTTGCACAATACAAAGATAGATAAAATGAGTAAGGTGGGGACCCATGGCTATTCACTCACTATTGGCCAACTATTTCATTTATTACATAAGACTTAATATAGACACTCTACCTTAATTATTGTACAAAAACCCCCCTGAAGATAGTATAAGTGTACAATAATAACTTATAGTAAAAAATATTTAAATTACAAATACCAATTGCAAAACCTATATTTCTATATATGTATATGAAAGATTATGTCCAATTTAGTAAATAAGGTAAGTTGATGTTGATATATTGTTTAAAAAATATTATCTTAGATTAAAGGGTTAATACCACAAAAAACCTCAAACTGATACACTTGTGACAAATTATCCCAAACTTGTATACCTTTGATAAATTTACCCTCTGTTAGTTTTCATTAAATTTTATAGTGAAATTGCTAAGTTGGATGACACATGGCAATTGACAGGTATATCAGTTTGGGGTTTTACCCTTTTGTTTGTCACAGGTTTATGAATTTGTGATTTTTCAAAGAATTAATTCAATTTAACAAGGGGTAAATTTATCACAAGTGTATCAGTTTGGAGTTTTTGGTGGTCAAAAAATTAATTTAGGGTAAATTTATCATGGATGTACTAGTTTTAGATTTTTTGTAGTAAAAAAATTAGTTTTGAGTAAATTTGTCACATGTGTACCAATTTAGAGTTTTTCATGGTATTAACCCTAGATTAAATGCGATGATTAAGTCTTTTTTGCTTTATGTTAAAGCAATAGGTCTAATTAATGTTAAGGAAAGTGGGAACGAATGAAGTTTTGTAATGATATAGCTCAACCATTAAGCTCGATTCTATCTTACTTTCTCATTAGATATATATATATATATATATATATATATATATATATATATAGTTTGGTTTCACAAATGACATGCAATAAAATAGAACGACAGAAGGTAATCATAATCATCAAAGTTAGCTGAGTATTCTCAAGACTTGTATATTTATGCTTTTTAAAATGCAAAAACTAAATTTTAAAATGTTATCCGAATATTAAAGGATTTTGAAAGATTATGTATAAATTATATATTAATATTTAAGTGTTGTCAAAATTTCATATGTTTTAAGCCAAATAAATGTAAAAACTAGTTCAAGACAAGATTAGATTATATATATGTAAATATTTTGTCGAGGTCTGTGAGAACTCAATGCCTGAAATTCACTATAGGTGGTATCATTGTCCTACGATTTGATATGTCCTCATTTTCCTTAATTTCTCCTTTTTCCAAAGGCAACCATAAAAAGGGTAAGAAGATCGTGTGTTAGGCAAAGCAAGGGCAAAACAACTAACAGCGTAAAAGCATCTTTTAGGTGGGGCAACGATTAGACTTTGGGGGTGTGGGGGTGGAGATTTTGTTGGCATGTGGCGAATCTGGATTGGACAATGCACACAAAGACGGATAGGATGAGTTGGGCCCTACGGCCATGCACGATTGAGGCCGCCTTAATAGGGTCGAGTGTAAGAAGTCGTACTACCATCTGCAGCTTGAGGAAACCATAATAATTGCTACACTACGGACATGGCCAAAAAGCAAGTTAACTTGACCATGGTCACCTATTAACTCCACTATTTTCTTTTTCTTATTTTTTTGCTTGCACCACCATTGTCTTCTTCGTCCCCCTCTACGTTTTTAGAGAGAGAGAGAGAGAGAGGGGGGGGAGGGAGAGGGAGAGGGAGAGAGAGAAACTTAGTGCTTATGAAACTCTAGATATTACGTGCAACTTAACGTAGGCACCATACCTCAATCATCGTACAAAAACCCTCATAAAGATAATATAAATGTACAATAGCATTAGATAATAAAAATTATTTAGATGACAGATACCAATTGCAGAACTTCCCATGTCATCGATATATATGGAAGGTAAGTTGATATTGATATATTGTTTTAGAAATATTGTATTAGATTAAATGAGATGATGAAATTTTTTCTACTTTATAAGTTGGATTAACAACACGAAAAACCCCAAACTGGTATACCTATAATAATTTTACCCTAAATTAATTTTTGATCACCCAAAATCCTAAACCGGTACACCTGTGATAAATTTATCCCAAACTAATATTTTGACCACTAAAAACCCCAAACTGGTACATTTGTGACAAATTTACCCTCCGTTAGTTTCCGTTAAATTGGATTAATACCACAAAAAATCACAAACTGGTACACTTGTGGTAAACGGAGGGTAAAACATTAAACTGGTACATCAATTAACTATTGTGCGTCATTTAATAAAGCAATTTGACAATAAAATTTAACGAAAAAAAACTAAGGGTAAATTTGTCACAGGCATACCAGTTGGAGTTTTTTATGGTCATAAAATTAGTTTAGGATAAAATTATCATAGCTATATCAATTTGGAGTTTTTCGTGGTATTAACCCTCATAAGTAATATGTCTAATTAATGTTATGGAAAGTGGGAAGGAATTGAGTTTTGTAATGATGAGGCTTAACTGTTATCTTTCAATTATCTTTCTTGTATCGTAGCTATAGTTTCCCAGATATCTCATTGTTGATTAAATTTTGGCGTGTATCTTAATTATAGCTTTTGGATTTTTCTCGTTAATTAAATTTCGACATTGTATCTTTATGTCACTATGCTTTGTTGTCAATTATGTTCTAGCAAAGTGTCTTGTCCATTGACATTAATTAAATTCCATCAAAGCACATTATTGGTTTCCTTGTGCTATTGTGAAACATCTTATCTTGAATCGCCACGGAACTTATCGCCTCTTATAAAAAATCGAAGCGACAACTTTCGATGAAAAATTATTTCATCGTTGAATCTAATTTCAACGAAACAATTAGTTACTAATATATGTATGTGTATATCTATAAATACTTGGGAAAGAGATTCTTTCCGTGACGATAGAAAGTTGTGTATGTGTAGGTAACATAATGATTTTTAACATTCTAATGCAAACACTACAACTCTGAGTTCAAAACTCTCCTTCATATTGTCACATGGCACTATTGCCATTACTTTACCAAAACACTACAATTTGATAAAGGAATTCACTCTCCTTGCTAATCTTTCAAAATTATTTGCTTTCTATTATAAATGCTTCTACATTATTATAGATCACACTATTGGGACTCATCTACTGCACTTACTCTTGTATACTTGATCTTTCACACAATTACTAGACGGCAAGACTATCACAATGAAAATCTTTCTAAAGAACAAAACAATATCAATAGAGAAAGCAACTCAGAGCAAATATTCGAATTTTACATTGTGCTCTCTAACATTTTGGCCTAGAAGCTCTTATCTTAAATAGCCATCTTCAATCTTCCCGTTGGAGATGCTTCATAAGATCAACTAGACGTTAGAGATCTGTTGGTGCTGCTATCCAGAGATAGAACTACCTATATAGTCCTTTATTCTAAACATTTGCAGGCTATCCGGGAATAGGTCTATAATTACTATTCTAACACTGACTGCTCTGACAATTTTGATAGATACCTATTCTTGTTCCCCGATAGACTTCCTGATTTTTCGCTACGCATTTTTACCCTTCAACGGTTATAATCCCGAACATCCTCACATGGTTGTTATTCAAACATCACCAATGACATGATATCTTAGCATGCATCATTGATATAAACATCATCAATAGCTGATCTTTAGCTCCGTTGGTGTTGTTTACCGAAAACGATATAAGGACATCTTACGATCTTCTCCCAATGGATCATGTGACATCCCGATTTAGACCAAGATGGCCAAAAGTAAATGGTAATGGAATTGGCGAGCAGTCCGATCCGAGGGTCAAAATGGAACATATGATATGGTCGGAACAAGTATACTGAGGGTTGATCATGGTTCGATCGAAAGATTATTCATAGATTGGCCAAGAGGTCAACAATGGAATGACTCCCCAATCACGCAAGTTAATTAGGTTAATTTGACCATGGATTGACCTTTCGACTATAAGGTCGCTAGTGGGACAGTTTGGGATGACCATGGATCAATGTCGTGTGGGCATGTGTCGGTCGCGGATGACCATGGATTAATTCCATGGTACTGGATTCCATGCAGCTACATGACAACCGAAGGTTGACCATGTGTCGATGATACTCGAATGTGGACCAATTGCAAATCAGCCATGGATCGTCGCATTGAGTTGGGAAGGCCATGGACGAGCCATGTGCCAGACCATGAGCCTTGTGGCTTGATCGCAAACCAGGCTTTGTGCTAACCACGCTGACCAGGCCTTGTGCCCAATCATGGATTGGCCCTTGTGCCCGTTAGCTAGGCCATGGACTGGCCGTGTGCCAGTCATTGTGCTTGACCCTAGTGCCAATCATTATGCCTGACCCTTGTGCCAGGCTTTATGCCTATCAAATCCGACTCCGACCAAGCTTTGTGCCAAACATACTTGGCCACAAGCCATGCTTTGTGCCCATCCGTGAGCCAATGCATGTATTCAATCCATGAACTAGTCCCTTGCTCATGTTGCCCAGCATTGTGCTCAATGCATCGCTCGTGCGGCTTGTCACCACGCCCGTGCACTCGGCTATGTACCCGTGCAATAAGCCTGGTGCCCATGTGGCCCAGCTGTGTGCCCGGTTCTTTGCTCGTGTAGCTCGGCCATGTGCCCAATCAAATCTAACCGAACAGGCCATGCACCTGGTCAATCCAGCTGGTCCGACCTTGCACTATTCAACCCAAACTTTGGCTTGGTCATGTCTGGTCATACTTGGACATATTCCCACACCAAAGCTCGATGCAAATAGGTCAGTTGATCATTTTAAATCCATAAATTCTCATTTACTTAGTTCATCTTTACTAAGTATCATTATGGATTTTGGAGGACATCCTTAATGCAGAAGGCGAACCATGAGATACTTGTCCTGAGTGAATAATTGAGTGTTCTTGAAAGGCTAAGCGTCTCATGCCCAGGCTTAGAGGACAAGAAGCCAAGAAGACCAAGTCAAACTTAGATCAATAATTGAGGGCTAATCATTAGAGAGGATCTTATCTTGTAAGATCTCCAATAATTGAGTGATCTTGAGAGTTCTAGAGAGCCACACACCTAAGAAGCTTGAAGAACAAGAAGAGTGGAGACCAAGTCAAGGTAATTATTGGAGAAACCATCATTAAAGGCTTAGGTGTCCTCTTAGTTATAAATGAGAGGGGTGATTCATATATCTTAAACATAGGACATAACGACCCTAATGTGAGGCTTGCAAGACAAGTAGGACACTTGTTAGCCAATTAGATCGTCAATAATTAGGCCTAAGATTCTCATAAGATATCCATCTATTATTAGGCGTAGCTTTCATGAAAATGATTGGTCCATTTGGCAAGACCATAATTGAAGCTTGGTCTATAAATAAGAAAGCCACCATCCCATTTCTTTCTTACCCTCAACCATGCATGCCATTCTCTCCCCATCGCTCTCTCGACCTCACTCTCTCAGTCTCTCTCTCTTGGCCACACTCTCACCCGACCCTTACCATCACCGAACACCCTTTTAGGACCACTCGTGATACTTGTAATAAGTGGATTCCCTATCCTTTGGTTAGGACGTGGTGTTGCGTTGTTGAGCTCGAGTGATGACCTTTTGTGTGGTGTTTGATGCTTGTTCGATGTGGTTTTATTCTTGCATCGTGGCCGTGAGTCAAGGCACAAAACGGGGTTTCATATGGTCTTGTAACCATGTTGTGGCGCGATTGATTGAATTTGGCTTGGTGCAGGTTTATATTGAGGCGTGTAGACTTGGGCCAAGTTCAGCTCCAAACCAGCGTTCGGCATGGTGGACCGAGCCACAACCCCTAGACCACGCTCAGCATGCTAGACAATTGTCCTAGAGATCATGAAACACACAAGCTCGGCACGCCTTCGGGCTTGAATGCATGGGCTAATGTTAATGAGATAAGAAACCGGATTGTTTGATACTTGTTGCAAGATCACACGAGGGACTAAAGCTGTCACCAATGGATTTCAAGATGTTGCCGCCATTGATGGATTTCAGGGCGATGCTGTCATCGATGGATTTCGAGGCGATGCCCGATGGATTTTAGATACTTGGAGAATTCTAGATGAATTGATGGATTTCGGTTAAGATATAATGAATCTCGTGTGCTAGTATTGGTTTGCAATGTTTAAATACCATGCTTGTTGTTCTCTTGTTTGGTGAGTATGCCATGTATAGCACATAAGCAAGGAAAGATGCATTCTTGCTATTGATTTACTATCGACAAGTAAAGCAATAATGTTTGATCTCTTGATTAAATGGTGAGGCTATTTCTTAGCCGGAGTTTAGTGAACTTACTTACTAAGCTGTGACTCACTCTTATTTATTTTCAGCCTTGTAGTTATGGCTTCACCACCCCCGACTCGCCACGGTCTTCCAATAGAAATGCATGCTTCCGTTACTGACATGGTCGATGTCGAGTCCGATGTCACGTATCGTAAAATTTCTACCATGCTTTGGGTGAAAGAGGATGCTAGTGACTTAGTCACCCACCACTTTGTAGCTTGGTATATTTCGTTCAATGGAAACTTGTTCGGACCCCTTCTGGGATTTGGTGGGCCACGTTTGGTGCCGCTAATGATGCTGCGCCCAAGGGGACTACAGCCAAGCCATAGTGAGCCATCAGAAAGGGAGGAACACTAACTTTTTTTTTTTTTTTTATGAAGAAAGCCGCGGTAGAGAAGCTAGGATTACCCCAGCCACACGGATAGTATGTGATAGACCAGATGCGATCCGGATGTAAATAAGTAAGAAGGCCAATACGGTAAAGGGGCTTGTAAAATAAGCACTTATCATGTAAATTAGTGTGTGCTTGTAAAATACGTTTCCTAACTCATGTTCTTGTTCTTGTTCTTGTTCTTGTTCTTGTTCTTGTTTGTAAAGTATAATTGCTTCCGCTCGCATGTAACCAAGAGAAACAAGAACGGGATGTCGTGATGTAAATCCCCGGAACAAAGGCAATCACAATTGGGCTAGGACCAAGCCACGGTCTTGGTTCAGGGCATGACAAATCACTCCATGGATATCATGTAGTCCTTAAAGATCATCATAGGCTGCGTTTGGTTCAGTATTGGGAAGTGGCTTTGGGCTCCGAAAGCCCCTTCCCAAAAATGTTGAACCAAACGGTTAGCATTGAGCATTGAAAATGCTCAAAACTAGCATTTTCAATGCTGAAAGCCCAATGCTGGTCAGACTAGCGTTGGGCTTTCAACCTTGAACCAAATGCCAAAATCATTTTTATACTTCCCAAACTACCCTCACTCAAATTTCAATATTCCGGCTTTGCCCTCTCGTTACTGTTCATCTTCTTCACCAAAGGGACTCCGGCGAGGGCGAATAGCCGGCGACGGCAAAGGTCCGGCGAGGTCGCGCGACGCAAGCGACAGCCGCTTGGGGTCGGGCGATCGCCCAGGCGCGGGTGCCTAGGTCCCGCAACCGTAGGCGACGGCTGCCTAGGTCGTGACCTTAGGCAACGGCCGCCTGGGTCGCGCGACCCCAGGCCAACGGCCACCTGAGGTCGCGCGACCTCAAGTCTCGTTGCCCGAGGTCGACGTCCCTCGCCGGGGGTTGCTCGGCAATGGGCGACATCCCCAGGGGTCGCTCGGCAACGGGCAACGACCGCTGGCGCCAGATCTAGCTCGTCGGCGGCCGTAGCCCTTTGCCAGAGCCGGCAAAGGGTATTTTTGCTTTTTTTTTAAAAAAAAAACCCCCCCAAAGCCCATTTGTAAAAAAAATTAACCAAACACCACTTGAGTCAAAGTAGTTTTGCAAATGAGTTTTTACCAAACGCCATTTGCATTTCACCTAAAGGACTTTCACCTAAAGGTATTTGCATTCCCAAAGTAGCATTCCAAATGCTGAACCAAACGCACCCATAGTCTTCCACATCATCCATATAAGGCAGCTACTCTCACTCGATATGAGTGCTGATCTTTCTGTTTCTTCTAAGCATATTGGCAATTTCGATTCTACCAAGTTATTTATCTTTATGGTCCTTCCAAACTTTATGAAGCATCCTCATTCTAGGCTTGCTCACCATCACCAAGTCCTTCCACTATTCACCCGATCTTTATACCTCTAAGCCATCACGAACATCCTCATTCTTCTCGGCTTGTTCACCCTCAATTAAGGTCCTTCCAGATGTCCACCTTATTTGAAGATCCTCCCAGCTTATAGACATCTTTGATGCCCAATGTTTTGTTCACCTTAGATATCAACAGAGCATCTTGATAGTGGTAGAGCACTCCTCATATCAGAATGTTCTAGTGCTATTTATGTCAACATTTGCATTTCGATTAAGGCATATATCATCGGGCACTACTTAACCAATTCACACATTAGTAGCCTTTAATTGTCTTTGTCATGTCTAAACAATATAGGGATTTTCCCAACAGTTTCCACCACGATGACATGTCTAAAGGCAGGGCTGCGGATTCGTAGTGAATAACTTGACCCTTTTTACAGGTGAGTTTTGGGGTGTAGGAGTGGAGTGTGGTTATAGGTGACTCCGACCCTTCCCAAGATTTATGCATTGTATTTGTGTTTTGCTTGAACACAGAATTAAGTTAGTGACTACTATGTTTGTATTAAAAAGCATATGTATATTTATTAAACTCGTGCGATTTCTTGTAAAGGACATTGTGAAAATTTTATTGTGCTTTTCGCATGCTAATATAATTACAATGTATAATTGGAAAGGATACATGTTGCGGCGTGATGTTGTGGGGTGTCACAATAGTAAATTTGTTTGATTTGTGCGGATAGACTTTCTCAATAAATGATAAGTGATATTTATAATGGTTGTGCAGTAACTACTCCCTAGCAGTTTCCAGCTGTTGCATTCCTCTCAAGCGGTTTCGATCGATTGCTTTAATGCCCCTTTATTCTCGAAAGTCTCACGTCTATGCCTTGGCAATCTTCTGACGTTGTTATTGAACGGTTAAGCTTGTAAATCGCCCCATGATCATGCCTCCAAGTGGTTGTTCCTTTGTTATTTCATTCCGAAATCTTGTGCCCGCATTCTCACGTTCTCGTCATTTGGTTCTCAAATAGTTGTTTTCTCAAAATGTTCACGTCAGTTGCTCCACAATCTTAACTGCCCAGCACAGTGATCTTGAGCTCGCATTCATCCTCATTATACTCCTCATACTAATGCTTGCTAGCCGCCTCATCGTTCTAATCACTTTGTCCTCTGGTGGCTTCGAACCTTGAATTGTGTCTTAACACTCCTTATGTGTTTAAAGAATTGAACACAGTCTTTCGCTCATCGGCACACTTGTTGATGGCCGCTAGTCATTCGTCACCGGATATCAATAACTGATTGGTATTACCTATCAACATGTGTCACCGAAGTGTGCCAACATTGACTGCTAATATCGATAAGGTTGTCAACAATAAGTCACATGGATGATAGTATCATGATTACCTAAGTTCATGTATTAATCAGGTGCTTGCTTATGTCGACAACTCGATTAGTTTTAGCATAAACATATGCCCCATTTTATAAGAATTAAAATAAAAAATTAAAAGAGATTTTAATTCTTTTAAAGCGATACCTTTGATGTGCACACTCCTTTTTCTGTGGACAACACTAGGATGCATATTGTTCCTCTGATTCTTCGTACTCTGCACAGTCGGCCAGCTCATAACATCCTGTTGTGTTCTAATACTTCACTCTTGTTGATCCTCTTTGTGGATCGTCATCATTATCGATCACATCTTTTTCAAATCGCCGCCTTATGAATTGTTGTCTATTCCAGGAAAGTATCTATCGAGATAATATTTTGATTTTTATACTTCCTTCATCTTCGATCTTAAACCCTATTTTTCACACGATCTGAAAGCCTTGGTTTTTGCTACGTCTTGATCTCCATGGCTCTTAATCCCTCTAAATACTTTCCAGTTAACAATATTACCCGGTTTGATAGTCTATGAGAGGACGAGCATCATGACAACTGTTGTTTCAATCTTCTGAATGTAATTGATGAATGTCCCAACATGCTAATCCTCGGTCCTTGCATCAAAAATCACTTCCAAATTCCTATATCTCTTAGACCTTAATTCCGCCGAAGGAGTGAGGAACTGATTCCTATTCAAAGGCCTTCTATTGTAGATGAGTGGACAACCGAACCTGCACGATTTAAAGGTTTTCCTTCATTTGAAGTGGATTTCTACATATGTTATTTGAGGATGAAGGCTGATGGACAAATGCAACATACTTGGGAGGAGGCTGGTATCGACACTGCTATAAAGTTTAGTTGCTTTAGCTGGGACTTGAATCTATGTCTTTTAGGAGCCACCATCAGCTTTTGGTCTCGTTCCTACCAATTGTTTCTTTTTTCCTTGGGATCCCATGTCAATCACTCTTTTGGATACTTTATGCTATTGCTGGTTTTCTCCTTTTCGGTAGTCCTGTGAAATACGTTTGTCCTCCCGAACTCAGTAAACCTGCTGATATCAATGACATTGTTCTTTCTTAAGGGTGATTCCTGCGTAGATTTATTCTGAAATATGGTCTGGTTACCAATGCCGAACATGCTGCCTTCCTATTATTTTGGCTTTCCAAAAATATCTTCTTCCATCCTGCCCTCAAAGTATCTAAGGACCTTCTTGGCATTACTTCCAGTCTGACTGCTAGTATGTCGATTGCTTTGGGTCCACTCATCCTTGCTGCTTTATACATAGGTTTTACTCATGATTCTTTAGCTATTTGGTCCAAGGAGGTAGGTACTTTTTTTGGTCCGTTTTGGCTTCTTCGAGCCTGGATAGCTTTGTACTTTCCATCTTTCTTTGGCGATCAAGTCCTTGTTCTGCTTTGGTATGACTAATTGGATGCCCAACCTGATTTTTCTGACTCTGTTGGTTGTCGATTACTTACCTATCCTCAATTACATGTACCAAGAGATGTCGCTTATTTCAAACAGTTTCTCCAACACTTCTTGGAATTCGAATACGACAATATCAAGTTCTTTCCTTATACCTCTCGTGCTTATTTTCGCCTCTACAATTTCTATCATCGAAAGAAGTCTTTTGATTTCTACGTTACTGTGCTTACCCCAGTTGACTTCCTATTAAGGTTATCAGCGGAAGGGAGAATTTACCATGGGTTCGAAGTGTATCCTCTGCAGTATTGTTCTAGGCAGTTTGGACTAACGCAAGCTGTGCCAATGCCCATTCCATATTCTTTCGAATTCCCTTTTATGAGCAAACACAAATACAAGCCCTTGGAGGATGAACCCTTTGATTGTTGCTCCGAAATCACCAAAAGCATGCATACTCGATATTCTGACGACATTGATGAGTTCACAACTGATCCTGATTATACTTCTAGATGGGCCCTTTGGTGGCATTCTTTCTGTACAATGGATGACTTTGATGGTGCCATTAGGACTGTCTTAGAGCAAATAAAGGCATCTAGTCCTCGACCTAAGCAAAAGATCACCAATCAGGCAAAGAAAAGAGTCATTGATCGGGGACATCAGAAAGGCTCTTCTAGTAGGACAAAGCCACAACAGGCTGTCGATCAGGGAGATTCTTCCAAACCAGATTTAGATACATCAACAGATGAAGAGGTTAACGAAATGTCTCCAGAATATCCACTGCTCAAGTCCAGCCTCGGTCATGTCTCCAAAAGAAAACTAAAGGAAAACCGCGAAAGGTAATTGTCTTGTTTTATGTTCCTGTTTACCTAGTTCTTATTCTTAGCAGTTACTTCTTGACTGACTACAACTATTCTTCCAAGAACTAGGGGGACACGGTCAACCATCAAGTCTTGGAGGAAGAAGGGGAGATGGATGTAACATGCCTTTAACTAGAAAGAAAAGAATGTCTCCCTTATTTAATCATACAATGAAACCGAAGATGCTCATACTGTGTAAACCTGAACCCGCGCCCCCACTTATGTACCGATGACATTACCAGGGCTGTTGTTACTTCAAGTCCTGAAGGCTACATTATTCTTACTGATGAGCTTCCTTCCCAAGGTAATGCTGATGTGACCATTCATACTCCTATGACAAGCTGTAGCTTTCCTCCTTCCTATTTTGAGGGCGCATTGGGCAACATATGATAAATAATTCTATCTCATCACCAATTATTCTTCCAATTAGGATATAGATATGACAATGTTTTGGGTTGCTTGGCATACCTATTGCTTCAAGTAATCGAAATTTTCCAAATGAAAGGGTCAAGGTATCTCATCAGGCTTTATCGACTCAAGCTCCTCTTCTGCTTCTTACAACAACAGGACAAGGAATTTATTTGTTTCCACTTTATTGCTGTCGATATTGCCTTGAGCACCTTACTAAATGGGATTGTGTTAACTTTGTTAGATACTGTGGAAGCTCCCCCATCGATTCGGTTGTTCTCCATGGACCAAGTTCTTGATCTAGTTTAGACAATGGTTCCAATTCTACCATCATAGCAACTCGTGGTTCTCCTTTGACGTCTACTTTTGCTCCTGAGATTCAATCGACACCTCTTTCTTCAGCTCACTGATCAGATCAAATAAGTGTTGAAAATTCTCTAGATTCCAATATCAAGGCTAAGCTTATACTGGAGCAGGATACAAAGCTTCTGATTCTTGGGGCCATCGATTCTGATAACTTGGCTCCCGAGGCGTCAGACATTACAAATAAGGTGGTGAAGGCTATATGGCTTGAGTTCCTTGACCTTTCCAGTTGTGGCTTTTCAATGATTGCGCATAATCCATCAGTTTTCTCAAGTCTCGAGGACTTGCTGAATGAGCTGTGAAAAAGGGACATTTGCTTCACCAAGACTCCGGAGCACAGGAAAAGACGTGAAGATTTTCTTGACGGTCCTTTTCAGGGTAGAAACTCACCGACGATATAATGAGGCCACTATTTCTTTGAACTTTTTAGAGATAGATCTCAACCGTGCTGGTATGTTTCAGAATGTGGAGTTTTGAAAATTATTTGAGGTTCCTTGGTGATTATGAGAGGAATCAAGTATAGTGGCCCATATGAACTTCAAGGCAAGACAATAACGGAATTTGCTGCGGAGACGTTGGATTTGTCTGTACGAGAGTCTGAATTATGGCATATTCATTTGGGGCAAATTAGCGAGAAAAGCCTGAAGGTTCTAAGTGAAAGGAATCTGACATGTGGTTATGTTGTTGATAAACTAAGTGTATACAAGTGTTGTGACTTAGGCAAACAGCGAAAAGTGCAATTCAGTTCTACTATAAAAAAACAATGAAGATTGCAGAGTTGATTCACTTAAATGTTTGTAGGATGTCACGGTTTCATTCATGGTAGAGTTCTAGATTTATGCTAATAGTTGCACAGGTGATCGGTTCTAGAGTGGATCAATTCCAGATCTGGAACCTGAAACCGACCATGTTATAACTAGTTCCTAGTTTTTGGAACTTGGAACCTACCTTATTTGCCCTAGACCCTATTTGGGAACCTACCATGTTTTTTGGTCCAATTCCAAGGTCTACTTGAGAACCCATTTTTTTTTTTTGTTCCTTTTTTGGCTTCATTTTTTCCAGGTAGCAAATAGGAAAACTTATAACTTAAATCAAAGGTTATAAGTTTGACTATGCAAACAATCTTAAGTATTCATACAAAAGCAGATTATTTTAGTCCCAATAATTTAATGGACACGATAAAACAGTATAAGTTCCAATTGGATATGTAGTTTCTTCGTGACAAAACAAAAATTTTAAGAAAAATAAAATTGCACTCTATAATGCTTACAAGCCCTTCAGTTAGACTATCTGCAAATAATGATCACCTCCCTCATTCTCCCTGATATAATGCATTGAATTCTGGCCATATAAAATTACAAGTGGATCTTTATATAAAACTAGTTCTAAAATTGGTATAGGAGGGTTTTCACTTAGAACAGAAAACTGGACCGGTTCTAACCAGCTCCCAAAAAATGGGAACCGGTTCCCGAACCAATTATTCGAGTGGGTCGGTCCAGTTTCCAAGTAAACCCATTTTGATTGCACACCCCTAAATAGTTGTAGATGACTTCTCAAGGGAGACCTGGTTTGTGTTGAGACACAAGTTTGATGCTATCGTTAAGATTATCTAACAGTCTGAATTTTTTATCCTTTTCCCTGGATTTAAGAAATGAATTTGATCAATGCACTATAGTGAGATCTCACCCGGAACAACGCATTCACGGATGCTAACCTTAAGGGTAAGGCTAGCATGAGATTGAGTTTGCACGATCAAAGAACTCGACCTTAGTTTGATAATTGACCATATCGATTGACGATGGAATGTTTTGAGCCAACTGAGACTGGTCTATTTGATTGATCATGTTCAAAGGGAACTAGCGACAGACCCTCGCAATTATATGACAATCGAGGTCGTCCTGGGTAGAGTAAACTTAAACGTGATTTGACTTAGTGTCAATCACGGGTCGAGAGCACGTAATCCCAATGAGCCACCCGTTAGTCAGAGATAAGCTAAAGTCGCGATTGTTCGATTTTAGTCATTTCTAGGAATTCGGGCTCGGGAATCAAGAATTTTGAAAGTGACAATTTTGAGCGGCCGATAACGTTTTTGGCATGGCCAACCTTGGGGCCACCCATTTCTGCAAAAAAATGGATTTCGGTTCGGGACCGAGAAAATTATAATTTTACCCCTCGGGACACCAACGTTGATTTTGAGGCCGTGTGAGATTATTTTTCGAGGCCAATGCCATTTTAGGGTGGCCATGCACATTTAGAGTCGTTATGGTCAAAAATTGGAATTTTGGCTCGGAAGTGAAAAATAATATTATTTTATTCTCAGGACTTTGCAGTCGATTTTCGAGGGTTTAAGAAGCTATTTTCACGATTCCGACACCATATTATATTAGCCACACATATTTAGAGTTGATTTGGATGAAAATTGGAATTTCACCCCGGGACTGGAAAAATGACCATTTTGTCCCTAGGCCAATTTCAGTTTCAAATTTTTGGGAAATTATTTAGGATAATTATTAAGGTTTTTCAGCTACATAATTGGACTCAATTACTCTTTTGCCCCTCAATTATTGAATAGGATTGAACAAGGGCTATCGGATTAGGGGTATTTTGGTCAAAACTCCCGAATTGCAACACATGACGCCCTTTAGCCCCAATATTTGATCAGATTTTCTCTCTCTCTCCTCTCTCATTCTAGCCAGACCACTCTCTCTCCTTTCCCCCATTCTCTCTCTTTCTCCTTTGTTTTCTCTCTTGGCAAAAGAACGCCGGAGCTCACCGCCGCCGCACCAGAGCTCGAACAGCCAAGCTGCTGCTGCCGTGACGTTTCTGCCATCCATACGTCATTGTACGTCGCTGTCCATACGGCAACCGTACAGTGTCCGTACAGCGTCCCCCCGTACATTGTCCGTATGATATCCGTACGGTGCGTCCGTACGTCGCCGGCGACACCGCTGCTGCTGCTGCTGCTGTTGTGACTGTTTCGGCCACCATCCAGCCAGCTTGTCCTATTTTTATAGGGTAAGTGTCTCCCCCCAAAAACTACCTAAGACCTCAGGTATTTCTAGGCTCGTTTAGGACCCGATTTAGACAATTTTGTGACTGTTTTGGGGCTGAGGTTAGAGCTGAGTATTTAGTCGTTTCGGACTGATTAGGCGAAGAAATTTGTGAGGTTTAGGAGGCTCAATGATGGCTGTGATGTGTGGAGCGATCGTGAATAATTTGTGTGTAGGCAATTTTGTGACTGTTTTGGGGGCTGTTTTGGGGCTGAGGTTAGAGCTGAGTATTTGGTCATTATGGACTGATTAGGCCAAGAAATTTGCGAGGTTTAGGAGGCTCGATGATGGCTGTGATGTGTGGAGCGATCGTGAATAATTTGTGTGATTGATTGGAATGGTTATGGCTAAATTGGGTTTAATTGATCGATTAGGGAGTTAGTGATTGTAGGCTATTTTGAAAGTGTTGTAGGCTGAGTATGGATTGGCCGTATGCTGTGTGAGTGGCCGTGTGGCGCGGTTGTGTGCCGTGAGGTGTGATGGTGTGGTGGTGCGATTGCGCAATGTGTTCACGTGCTAAGAATGTGTGATTGTGCTTTAGGATCGTGTGTTATATGTGTATGATTGTGTGGTGTGCTTGTGTGGTGAGAATGTATAATGTGCATGAAATGTGAAATTTTGTTTGGTCGTCCGGTTGTTAGCCGTGTGTAAGTGTGGTTTGAGTGGAACGAGGGTACAGAAGTGTCGAATTGGTTGGAAGGGATCCGTTCTAAGGCGTGTTCGTTCACGCGGGACGATGCCATCCCTGACGAGGTGACGATACCCAACCCGACGGGGTGACGATGCTTGACGTGGTCAGAAGACCGTTGGCCTAATGCGTTTTACGTTGGCGCGGTAAAAGGAAAGTGTGTGTAGGATTCCGTCCTGAGGCGTGTTCGTTTACGTGGGACGATGCCATCCCTGACGAGATGACGATGTCCGGCCCGACGGAGTGACGATACCTGATGTGGTCAGAAGACCGTTGGCCTGATGCGTTTTACATGAGCGCGATAGTAGTGGAAGAGTTGAGAATGAGCAGGAATTGACTTGAGGTGCGAGGTTTGAGAAAGTGACGCATGGTGTGAGTTAGTGTGCGAATGTTTGTATCGCGTGATGTGATGCTTAATTATGGGGTAGAAACTGCTAGGCACGGTATGGGACGTGCCCAAGTGATTTATGTCTTATAATTAAGGCACGTGCACGTCTGTGATGTATTATTGTGAGGTGCTGGCTGTATTATGGTCTAACGTACAGGGACGTGTATGATGGATTCCAAGTAGAGTCGTGTGTGGTTGTTAGTTTGATTGAGTGTCGTGTTATGCATGTTTTAGTCTGACGGTACGTGAATGCCTACGTGGGATTTGGGGTTGTACACTTATTGAGATTTGTCTCATAGTTATATAATTCATAATTTCAGACCCCCAGCCGTAAACCTTGAAAGTCTGCCTCCTCTTTTTGAAGTGCGAAGAGTCGCTCTTGGTGCCTAGTGGAACTATAGGTGAGTTTCCGAAGACTCAAGCCTGAAGAATCAGGAGCAGAACGAAAGGCGATCCTTAAGTTTTCCCTAGGGTATTTTAGGGGTTGTGTAAATCCGGTTGACCCATAGGGAAGTTAAGTTAACCAGACCCTGATCTTTTGTTATGACGGTGATTTCGAATGCTGGTTTGCTGTATATGTTTGTAATATAATGTTTGTATATTTGATACTGTATGAATATTATGTTGTTTGATTGTTATGGTGGTCTACCCCGTCGTCGTCATTTTAGTCCGGGGGTTTTTTTTTTATATTCGCTTCCACATGTGGCTCTGATGTTTGGGTTGGCTCGGCGACGTCCCTGGGACGTCTCATCATTTCGACCGGAGCGGGAAGTCGCGAGCCCGTAGGGATTCGGGGGGTGACAGATTAGGCAGTTGAGAGCTTCATCGAAGGAGATTGGTAAATCGATCAAGCATGTGCAAATTGACAGTAGTATGGAGTTCTACTCGGAGCTATTAAAAAAATTTGCATGAAGGAAGACATAGTGAGATATCGCAATAGTATTAGTGAACCATAACAGGTTACAGAGTTGATAAGCAGAACATTATTATATATAGCCTATAAAATGCTCTCAAGTGCTAGTATTCTAGGAGATTCTTGACGATGCGTTTAGTAGAGGAAGCTACCTAGTGAATAGATCCCCATTGACTTCGACTAAATGTTGGACTCTTAAAAAAGTGTAGTAAGGTAATGTTAATTATTACTCTATTTTTCGAATATTTGGTTGTCTATATTATGTTCAAGTTAATGATAGCAAAATCGATGGAAGAACAAGAAAGTGCATGTTCCTAGTTTATGCACAAGGAGAACAGAACTATTGGTTGTGGTACCTAGAATTAAATTCACCTATTATTAGTAGAGAAATTATATTTGACAAGTCTCCAGTACTTTTAGTTAGAAGTGTTATTGGCAGTGTTCATACGGATCTTGACAATATTTAATAAAAAAAAACTCCTCAAGTAGAGAGTACGAGTGAAATAATCGACATAGATAGTTCTTATAGGAGGTAAAGTCTATAGAGCCAATGGTTGCTGTAATAGCCAAGTCTAACAAGGTACACATTCGATTTTCTGACATATATGGATGCAACGGTAGTTTTGCTTTATCTGTGGTTGAGAATGCTATGTTGGAAAAACCTTATGAAGTTATTAAAGGTGCAAGTAGAGTTAATGTTCAAATGAGGTCCACGGTTATAATGAAGTTCAAGCATGGCTTGGATTTGGAAAGTGTATGTGGCGGTTGAGCCAATGAGGGGCTGTGGGAGAGTAGCACTAAAGTTCGGATGTTTAGAGAAGACTTGACTCAAACGTCAAGTCAAGGTGGAGATTGTTGAGATATGTCTTGAGTTTGAGCTCAAAAAGGAAAGTTTCTTAATTCAAATTGGTTTCTAGTTGAGTGCTTTCTTGGTTGGTATAGGTTTCCTAAAAAGGAGGTTTCCTATTTTGGATCCTGCTCTTGTTTATATACAAGAAGTGTCTTTATTGTGAATAGCATCAAAGAGGCTTCTTTGTGAATTACACCCTAAGAGCTTTTAGTATTGAAGCAAATTAAATCTCATAGTAAGATTTGTTTAATTCTTTTGTGAGATTGAGGATCATTTCTTAAGGAATTGTAAGGCTAAACATTATATGAGTTATTAGGTGTAATTGGGGGCTGGGAAATAGAGAGAGTTTGAGTGGCTCCTATGTTGTATCGCTTTAATCCATAATGGAATTATTTGCTATTTTCCCCATGGACGTAGATCACCCGACTAAATCACATAGATCTAGTGTCTTTTTTATTTTCTTGTTCTGTCTATTTTACTATTCAATCGCTTATTTTCACAATTAAAGTTTTCCCTTTTCTACAATTTCTTTATAAGCTTTGATTATTGAGTGTTAAATTCTTGTCTGTGCACCTGCATGATCACTCATCATATGTTAGTAGTTTATGATTAAAATTGACCAAGACTACTTGTAAAATATTTTTGAGATAAAGAGAAAAGGTACTAAAAAGGTGCTTAATTTATCTAGCGTAATTAAGTCCTAAATTCATGAAATCTCTATCGTGACCCTCCCGAAAGGTGGACCACTTAGGGGTTGGCTAATAGATTACTAAGCCTAAATTTAGTTCGGGGTCACTCAAGCCCATACCAATTTACAACTTATGGTAGTTATTCATGTTTTTAACAGCAGCGGGCTGGTGTGAATGAGCTCACGACAGTGCAGGGAGCTATGCGGTGCAAGAAACAACAACGTACCATCAATGGAGGCCCGAGCATCGGCATGGCCAATAGGCGTGAGACGTGTCACGGCAATTCGCAGTGTCACCAAGGGTGAGCAGTGGGGTCTTTATCGTCTCAGCGAGGAAGCGGTGGCAGCAACCTCACGGAACAGAGCACCAAGGTCATCGGGACAGAGGAGTTCGGGGAGAGAAGCATGGGCCACGACTGGTGTTGGTTAAGGAAATAGCTGCCCCTTGTTGCGATCTCCGCTCGTGGATTGCAGTGGTAAGAAGGATCAGGTGTCACGAAGTGGGACTTGGCTGGCTGTTGATGAAGCTCGCGGAGGTAGGATCTGGCAACGATCTTGGTGCAGCTGATTCGTCAACGGGAAAGCAGCCGAGGTCACAGCCGAGGGAGGTGAAGCCTTGAGCTTTCTCCATTACTCTTTCTCTCCATGCGTTTTTCTGTGTGTTGAAAATAGAATTGCCGACCTATTGATTATGAGGCATAATAGCTTATTTATAATGTTAACTTAGGTCTAATGCTAATAATACGCGCTTGAACTTCGGCCTTTTATTGTTAATGGACTTTAATGGGCTGAATTAATCTTAGTTTAGGCCAATTAAGGTCTCTCTCCCTTTGTGAAAATCAACCAAGCCTATAGTGCAATGGGTGGCCGAATTTTACTTCATATGGGCTCCTTTAATGACAGGCTTGATCTCTTTAGGGCTTGTTTTAATTAAGCTAAAAGCCTTTTTACTTTAATGGGCTAAACTCAACTCAATTAAAGCTTAGAACTTTATCATTCTTCTTGTGAATTTCAGCCATCTTGATGTGCAATGCCTTGGCTGAATTTTGCCTCCCTCTTCATGGACTCAGTCCATTCAATTAAGTCCAAAACTATCCACCGCCGGTCTGATTGAATGCAATTAAATGAAATATGTTCCTAATAACTATATGTAATTTAATTAATTTTTATGCTAGGAATCGAAATTGATCTTTAATTTTCTATGTAATAAATTACTAAATGACTAGCTGAAATTGAGTTGTCAACAATCTCTGGTCCATAAAAGTAAAATATTCTCCCATGTTTCACTTAAGTTTCTAATCGACCCATAATATATATGTGGCAATTCCTGAATAAACTAAATTGCATGCTTAATTGATTAAATTAAATCCCCAACGTTGCGATTGGTATGGGCATGTAAAAGTCCGCGCTAAGTATTTCCTCATAATTCATTAGATTTCCCTTAATGGTTCACTTTTGAAAAGGTTGCGACAGATTTAAAGATCCATTTCTTGATAGCCCATCGAACTACCGAAATTTAATAAACCCTTCATCACAATATTTTTTTCCTCCAACACAATTATTTATTGCATCAAATCTCCAATGTTGGACAGGCGATCTGTCATTATACATCATTCATTCAAGTTTCCCACAAAAAACATTCACAGAGGCTTCCAGATTATTGTCCTTTGAAGAAGATCCCTTACGACAACGAAATGCTGAAATTGCTTAGATCCAGGGTGAGTCCCGTTTTTATCGAGAAGGTGCCCTCTGTGTCCTTGAGACCACGACAATTGTAGAAAAGGAAACCACAGATTATAACGACGACGACTAGTATGCCGACGACAACCCATCCTGGAGTATCCCACCATGAAACTTTGTTGTCGTCGGAATCCGGGACAAATGAAGGGGGGAAGTATGGGTAACCCAGGCAATTTTGTGGACAGTTATTTTTCTCCATCGAGAAAACTCTCTGCGGTTCAATGTAAACGAAGAGCTTATAAACATATCTTGAAGCATCAATTCACACAAGAAAATGAGTAGTTCTTCAAAAAGAGAGTGCTTCATTAGAAAAGAAACGCTTTATGATCACATAGGTCGGGAAGATTACATGACCCGAATGTGAGATCGAGATGATTGAAAATGAAATTTAACAAGATATAGTATAAATGAAGAGTCGAAAGGAGTTGCTTGCACGTACCTTATCAAGAAAAACTGAGCAAACCAGTGAGTGATGTTATTGGTATAATTCTGACACGGCCAGCAAAGAAATGCGAATTTTCATTTGGTGGCCTCTCATTATAAAGGCTCTCTTCGGTACCCCGTTATTGGTGGGCGTGCCTTCGTCAACTCGTCAACAACCTTTTTTTTCCCTAAAAGCGAGGATGTACGCAAGAAGCAATGATTGAAAAACAGGACAAAGAGTTGGGAATTTTCTTGCCACCCACCGGGTTTGTTCCCATGTCTCGATCGATCATGTGGACTAATCACAGTCGCACAAGTCTGTGACTATTGGAGATGACACTAAAGAATTGACGACAGCAGGGCAGAACTTGACGACTGTAACATTAGTTATTTTTTCGGAGTTTTTTTAGATTTTGAAGGACGGAACTCATCCATCTCAAACTTTCTCTGTTAGTCGTGCTTGGAATCATATACGAAGAAGATGGCACCCAGTCCCGTGGCATTCCTTCATCTGGGACAGACACATAGCTCCACGGCATGCTTTTCTTCTATGGTTAATCTCTCTTAACCGACTACCTACTCAGGTATTCCTTTTGCAGAATCACAGGATTGAAGATGCCTTGTGCGCATTCTGTGGGTCTACTCCAGACTCAATCAACCATCTTTTCTTTGAATGTACCTCCACCAGCAGATTGGCGTCTCTTTGGGCGACAAAATGCAGCCTACCTTGGCGCAATCGTCCATGGCAAGAACACATATTATGGGCGATGCAAGTATGTGGAGGCTCCTCTTTTTGCACACCGCATATCTCGTTTTTCTTTTGGGGCCTTATGTCACATCATTTGGACCGAAAGGAATAATGCGATCTTCAGGAACAAGACTGTTTTTATCCCTGGTATGCGAAAGCACCTGCTTAAAGCCGTCAAGGACAAGGTCGTCTCTATGGGGCGTATCGAGGACACATATAGGAACCGGCTGATACAGAGAAAGTGGGACCTTCCGCCGTCTATCTTCCACTAGTGCTGCTCCCAGCAACACTGGGGACCCCACAATAGTTGTCCGGAGTAGGGTGTCTGGCACCCAACCTTCAGCTATTGCAGTTATCGCGGCTTATGGAGTTTTGGACGGAGGCCTACCTCTCGTGGTTGTTTTGGCTAGCTCTAGCCTTTTCGTTTGGGTTGTTTCATCTGCCGCTTTTTGGCTTGTTGTATAGTTCTTGCTGAACCCTCTGGACCTTGTCTGGACATTATTATGTCCTAATATGGTCTTGAGCTGGTTTGGGCTTAGGTTGTACTTGGTGTTTGAAAAGTTATACATATACTTACCTTACCAAAAAAAAAAACTCAATTATCATATACAGATCTCACGCTCTCTTTCTTGTCAAGCGATACTTTTTTCTCTCCAGTTGCATGAATCGACAATTTGACAACACGAGGAGAGAAATGAATTTGTTATCCATATTAGAGCCATAGTGTAATTCACATTCTTCTAGTCGTGCCCAAATTATTTCCATTAAGGGTATAGTATGTGAACTCCAACATCTTCCCTGAAGCTACACCATGGGCATCTGCACTTTCCACGATACAACCCTCCACCGTCTGCCCACGATGGACAAGTACATGGCATTATTTGCGCTGGCACCATAAGGACCGAGTGCCTTTACTGCCAGAGCCTGCGGTTGTTGTGTCTTCCTAGCCGCCTTCTCTTGGTGGTTTTGTCGTTGATGACGTTGTCGGGGCTGGCTTCTCGTCAGATGTTGAAGATGGGTTTGTCTCCTTTACGCGTCGTTTCAGGACTATATAAAGGATGCAGCAGAGGAAGAGAATGGCGGCACTTAAGGCCACTTTGACTCATGTGGCTTGTTGGGAGTGCATAGTTGAAGTTCGATGTCTTCAGTCAGGAAAATCGTCAAGAGGGAGCTTAAATTCAAAGCCATCAATATATTCAGTTGCACCCACATTCACTCAAAATCTTAAGATAATGAGTTATAGGCTAACTTGGATATATTAAATATTCCACACCACACCACTTATCTAATGTGAGCCTTCTCTAATATAACTCACAGATGCATCTCAGTAATCTCTTCATCACGTGTTAGCTAAGTGTTAGGTTCTTTTTTTTCTCCCCCTTAATTCAGGTATTCTAGGCATAGCAACTATCATCAATTGCTAACTTGAAATCGCATCATCCATGGCCTCCATCTCTCCGCTAGACCAACTATCCACGGTCTCTATCTTGCGCGTTGCCAGACCAACCGTGATGGCAATTTCCACTCGAAACAAGCGTCAATCATGAGATTTCTCTCTTGAGAAGTTCACCAAACATCAAAACAGATTGGGGGCTCACCAATCAACCATGGGCTCTGAAACCAATTGTTGGGAGCACGCAGCAAAATCCCAATATCTTCATCCGGGGGAGATTGCCAAGAGGAAGCCCAAATCTGAGCCCGTCAATATATCCAATTGGACTCCAATTCACTCAAAAACTTAAGTCAATGAGTTATGGGTCAACTTGGATATATTAACTGCTCTACACCACACCACTTGTTCGATATGAGACTTCTCTAACACAACTCACACGTGCATCGCAACAATAATTATTGCGGAAGCAAACGATCGAACGGTAAAATTGACAGAATAATAAAAAAAAATCAAATACCAAACTTACGTGGTTTAGTCGTAGTGACCTATGTCCACGAGGAGAGTAGCACAAAATTTCACTATAGATCAAGCGATACAATGGAGATTACAACTACATTCGAATTATTCAAATACTCTAAGCGATATAGTGGAGATCAAGCGATACAATTACACTCAATAACTCACGCAGTATTTAGCCCTACAATTCCTCAGGAAATAATCTCTCAATCTCATAAAAGAATTGTACACAAATCTTATCGTAAAATTTAATTGCTACAAACACTTGGATATCTTCAGAGTGTAATTTACTAGCAGAAACTCCTCTTTGATGATCTTCACAAATAACATCTTTTTCTTATTTATAGGAAAGAATTAGATCCAAATTAGGAAACCTCTTTTTAGGAAACCTTTTCCAATTAGGAAACCATTTAATTAGGAAACATATTCAAAATAGAAAACCTTCTTAAATTCGGAAACTTTCCTTTTCGAGCTCAAAATCAACACATAATTTCAACAATCTCCGCCTTGGCTCAATATTTGAGCCAAGTCACAATTGTTTTCATCAAAACTTCGCTACTACTCTCCCACATCCCCCAATGTGCTCAACCACCACATAGGTCTTCCAAGTCCAAGCCGCGCTTGAACTTCGCTATAAACGTGAACCTCATCAGAACACCAACTTTATTTGTACTTTTAACTACTCCACAAGGATTTTCTGACACAAACTCCTCAACCGCAGATAAAGCAAAACCATCGTTGCATCTGTCTATGTTAGGACATCAAATACGCACCTTGTCAATATCAGCAGTTATAGCAACCATTAGCTCTTTAAGCTCCACCTCGCTACAAGCATCATATGTGGTGATTACTTCACTAGTACCCGCTACCTTAGGAGTTTCTGGATGCAACTCCACCTCAAGATGAACACCGTTCAAATCCATATGAACAATGCTATTAATACTCCTACCCAGAAGTACTAGAGACTCATCAAACATAATTTCTTTGCTAATAACAGGTGAATTTAATACTGGATACCACAACTTACAGCCCTGCTTACCTTATGCACAACTTAGGAACATGCACTTTCTTTCCCTTTCATCGAACTTACCATCACTAACTTAAACATAACATGGGCAACCAAATATTCTAATAATAGAATAATCAGCAACGTTACCTAATCACACTTCTTCGGGAAATCCGACATCCAATCGCAGTCAATGAAGATGTATTTTTCTGGTAGCTCATCGTACTAAGCTCATCCGATTGAAATCTCCTAGCCATACCAGCACTAAAGAACATTTTATGGACCGTCTCTAGTAATGTTTTACTCATCAATTCTGCAACATGTTGTGGTTCACTGGCACTAGTGTAGTGTCCCATTATACCTTCCTTCATGTAGAATTCATTTAACAGCTTCGAGCAAAATTTCATACTACTGTTAGTTCGCATATGCTTGATCGTTTTACCAGTCTCCTTTTCGATCAAAACTCTCAACCGCATGATCCTGACAACAGCATCAAACTAGTGCCTTAGTACAAACACCAAAGTCTTCCTCAAGTAATCATCCACAACTATTAGCATAAATATAACACTCTTCCTTAAAGGAAACAGCGATAATCTGCGAACATTAAAGTGAGTTAATTCAACAATTTTTGTGGTTTCTCTGACAATCGCACTGAATTGCACTCTCCGCCGTTGATTTAAATCACAACACCTGTATGCATTCAATTCGTCAACAACATAACCACGTAGCAAGTTCCTTTCACTTAGAAGCTTCAGGCTTTTCTTGCTAATGTGCCCCAAACACATATGCCACAATTCAGACTCTCGAATCGATGCATCTGACATCTCCATAGCAAATTCCGTCATTGTCTCACCTTGAAGCTCATACAGGCTATTGTGCTTGATTCCTTTCATTACCACCATGGCACCTCGAAGAACCTTAAAAACTCTACATTCTAAAGAATACCGACAGCCAGCTAAATCCAAGGCACTCAAGGAAATTATATTTTTCTTCAACTCTAGAATACGCCTCACTCCAGTCAATGTCCACACAATACCATCATGCATTTTGATTCTAACATCACCAACACATATAACATCGCTCTCAGCATTGCTCCCCCAACTGCACTTTACTACTATCCGTACACTGATAAGTAGTAAACTAGTTCCTATTTGGTGTAACATGAAATGAACAACCACAATCCATAATTCATTAATCAAACGATGAATACTTAGTGACAGACAAGACAAAGTCAGTAGTATCCGAATTACCATCAAATATATCTACAACATCATCCTCAGATTCAACTCTAATTTCCTTACCCTTTTTGTTTTTGAACTTAAAGCAATCCCTTCAAAGATGCCCTCTCTTACCACAACTCCAACAGACAACACTACTAGTCCCAGACTGACTTCATATATTCACGTTTATACCACTTCTGTTAACATGTGTACCAATTTTTCTCTATTCTCACCTACTAAAGCAGCATATATATGTTCACTAGATTATCTTCTACGGATATCTTTACTCAGAATTAAATTTCGAACACTATCAAAAGTCAAGCTTGTTGACCCAGAGGAATTACTAACAATAGTATTCCAACATTGGGCAATGAGGAAAATAGAATTAAAGCATGTACCTCGTCTTCAAAGTCAATCTCAACCGAACTTAATTGACTAACGATCACATTGAATTTATTAATATGATCAACAACTTACGCACATTCGCTCATCTTCAAATTAAATAGACATCGCATCAAATAGACCTTGTTGGTTGTAAAGGGCTTCCCGTATATATTCGATAGGGCTTCCATCAAACCCGCAGTGGTCTTTTCTTTTATGATGTTAAACGCGATCATGAGCCAATGTCAGCCGAATAACACCCAAAACTCATCTATTTAGCATTTCCCAATCAGTTTGCTTCATTGTGTCTGGCTTCTCCCTAGATAGGGGCAAGTGCAATTGCATATGATATAGATTATCCCCGATTTGCATCTTCAAGAAACCATAGTCATTCTCATCAAATCTGTCGATTTTCACTTTTCCTTCTTCTGTTGCCATTAATTCGCTTTAACTCAGCCAAGTCTAGCTTGATATCAATTGTTGCAAAAGCAAGCGATCGATTAGTAAAATTGACAGAATAAAGAAAATAAATCGAACACTAGATTTACGTGATTCGGTCGTAGTGACCTACGTTTATAGCGAGAGCAGCACGGAATTTGAGTTACTCAAACACTTTAAGTGTTTCCCAAGCTTCCAATTACACCCAATAACTCACGCAGTGTTTAGATCCACAATTCCCCACGAACTAATCTCTCAATCTCACGAAAGAATTGTACACAAATCTTACCGTAAGATTTAATTGCTACAAACACTCAAATATCTTCATAGTGTAATTCACTAGCAGAAGCTCCTTTTTGATCTTTGATGATTGTCACAAATAACATCCTCTTCTTATTTATAGGCAAGAATTAGATCCAAATTAGGAAATCTCTTTTTAGGAAACCTCCTTCAATTAGGAAACCTTTTCCAACTAGGAAACCATTTAACTAAGAAACCTATTCAAAATAGGAAACCTACTTGAATTAGGAAACTTTTCTTTTTGAGCTCAAAATCGAGACATAATTTTAACATGGGCAATGCAACGACGACAATGGTGACGATGATGAAGATGATGGATCAAGCCATATTTGTGTTGGTGGTGGCTATTGCTGGAAGCTAGGAGTTTCAGGTTGGCAACAGGTGTAGTCCATGTGAGTTTATCCGTCCTCGTAAGATTTGTGGGACCACTGCCAACTGTTATAAAAGTTTTAAGATGTTAAATAGTGGCATAGTTTATTATTTAAATATTTTAGTACATATTGCTCTTCCCTATCTTGTGCTGACTTTTTACTCTGTTTTGCTCTAACCATAGACAACAAGCGTCAAGGGTATCCGTGCAAACGTTGGCCGGCCCTCATTGATGGCTCGTAGGGGCCAACAATTCTCGCCAGCGAAGTCGGAATGGTGGTGGTGCCCCTTAAACACCCCCTGCCATCGGCAATCTCTCTCTCTTCCGTTGGAATTTTCATTTTCATTTTTTGGTTAGCTTTTTTTGGTTCTCCATTTTCCTTTTTAATCTTTTGATGTGGTATTTGCATGGTGCTACATCAGTGCCACTATTTTCAAAAATCATTAATAATGTCTTGTTAGATTCACTTCATATTTTTAACCATGATAAAGGGTATATGTGTTACACGAATGAAATTTTGAAATTTTTTTACTATACAAAAAAAATTAGGATATTAGTTTTATGGTGAGTATAATTTAAGATTTATAGTGACATATTTCTATTATTTTTTTGTGACACTTGATAATCAAGCTCATGTTGCTGACCTACGACCTATTGATTGCAAAAGATTCTTATTACTTTCGAGTGCATGCGAAAATGCTCTCCTACTACGAGGCAAATGTCGTCCCCACTACTTTCTGTTTCATACGCTGTAAGGTGGGCCTGAAGCTCCACTCTAGGGCAAGGCCAGGAAGCAAATTTGAGTTTTTTTTTTTGTTTTTCCTTAAGGCCATTTTAAAAGGGAGAATATCCATATTGCTTATTTTTTTTTATATTCGTTTGGCGAATATAAAGTGGTTGAGCACACGGAATATTACCTCACTAATAGACAAAGTATGGAATTAAGAAAGCCATTGTCATAAATAACTAAACAAAAGAGACAACAGTTTCTAAAATTCAAGTTTAATCAAGGTCGACCCACATCCAATATAAGTATAGCCAAAAAAGAAAATAGTACAGTGCTCATCATTATTGGTGTATGCAAGAGACAAATTAACGTGCTTTTATTATGCGTGCATTCTTCTTGTAGCGAACGCTTCATATAAGAACGAGAGAATTATAGCAAGTGCTTCTTCTCTCTTATCTATTTGTGTTCTTCGGTATTTGTAATTGTGCTAAAAGATCAAATATACTGAGTAATAGCAACACCAAATTCTTGATAATATGATTTATCTTTTGAAAGGATTGGTGTGTGCCGATTGTAACTTGTTCAGCAAATTACCAGTGTATTCTACTCCAACTTAAGGTTGTCAGTGGTGAGAGTGGACGTAGACTCATGGATAAAGTCGATCAACTATATATCTTTGTGTGCCACTGTTTATCTCTAATTCAATCACATAAGTACACAAATCAGCTCATGATTTCTAAAGCATCATCTTAACCTAATCTTTACTTAGTACCAACTGTTTTCTGCAAAAGTTGAAAAAAGATCTTGAAACAACCTATTCAACCCTCCTCTAGGTTGTATTGTTAGCCCTAATAGATAAATCTTATATACATAACTTGAAGGATTTAGGTGAAGCGAGAAAAATCTTAGGCATCGAAATTCGGTGAGATAGAGAAGGGAAAAATTGTATCTATCCCAGAAAAGCTACATTGAGAAGATGTTGGATCATTATGGCATGAAAGATGCCAAACTAGTAAGTACTCCTCTTGCTGCTAATTTTAGATTATCAGCTAGTTTATGTGATATACAAATAATGAGATAAAATATATGTCATATGATTCAGACTCTAGTGTAGTTGATAGACTTATGTATGATATGGGTTACACTCGACCCGACATTTCACATGCCGTCAGCATGGCAAGTAGATATTTATCATGCCCATGCAAAGTTAACTGGCAAGTCATGAACTAGATTTTGAAATATTTTAAGGGTATTTGATTTTGGTTTAGAGTTAGGCAAAACTGGTGACACTTTACATGATACGTTGATTTTGATTATGCAGGCGACCTTGATAAGAGGTCTTTTTTTTTTTTGGTCGAAGAGAGAGGAGGTCTTTGACTAGGTACTTTTGTACTATTTAAGGTTGTGCAGTCAGTTGGAAAGCTACTTGACAGCATATGGTTCCCTTGTCTACTACCGAGGCAAAGTATATGGCTTTTATAGAGGCAGTTAAAGAGGCTATATGGTTAAGAGGCTTATTTGAAGAGCTTAGTGTGGATCATTGTATGACTATTGTCCATTGTGATAGTCATAGTGTTATACATCTTACTAAAGATTAGATGTATCATGTGAGCATAAAAGCACATTGATATGCGGTATCATTTTATTCGAGACATTCTTGCCGATGGTTATATCAAGATCTTGAAGATTTGTACAAAAAACAACAGTTGATATATTGACAAAGCCCTTGCCTATGGTTAATGCTTGTTATAGTTGAGTTTTACTCTAGTAGGGGGGAAAAAGATTGTCCGTTACTTATGTTGAATTCAAGCGAAGGTGGAGATTTGTTGAGTATATCTGGAATTCTCTATGGGCTAGGGCCAATGTTAGGCTTGGGAGCAATATAAATATTATTTTTCTTGAGTTATTTGATTAAGAAGTTGAAATAAAAAGAGTCCTTTATTTTTTAGCCACATTTTGTAATTGTTGAATTTCTATAGTGAATTTTGTTTCTCCTTTCTCCCGTGGTTTTTCCGCAGGGGTTTTCCACGTAAATTTGTGTGTTCTTTTATTGTTCTCAATTTTAATTTCATTGTATTTTGCGCATATGTCATAACATGGTGTTTGTTATAGTCCTTCAGAATTGAGCCATAATCCTTGATGACCGTTGAAAGAAAAAAATTAAATCTCGTCTATTAGTTGGAAAGCTTCCAAGATTTTGTGTATTACAACATTTTGAATAGGAGTTATGAAAAAAAATGCAAGGAGGGATAATTTGTTATGATATGAGGATTCATTTTTTAATCGAACATAAAACTGCCACAATCAATAAAATGGCCAACAAAAAAATTATTTCCTCCATTAAAAAAATTATTTATTCTTTAAATCTCTAATGTTATACAGCAGAATAGACGATATGTCATTGTGCATCATACAAGTTTCAGTCCTCAAGTAATAATATCATCTGATGACAATATGGATGACCCGGACAACATGGCAGTGGTGGTGACGGCAGCGAACATGAGCATGGCGGCGGCAATTGCGAACACGAGCATGGCGATGGCGACGGATCCGGCGGCGGCGGCGACGGATCCTGCGACGGCGGCGACGGATCCTGCGGCGGTGGCAACGGATCCGGCGGCGGCTGCGACGGATCCGGCGACGGTTGCGACAAATCCGGCGACGGCGGCGACCGATCCGGCGACGGCTGCGACGACAGCTCCGACGACGGCTTCATTGACGGCAACAGCTGTAGTGGCAGCTGCAACCTTATTTCTGGACCACGACGAGATTTGAGAAAGACACTGCCGCCTACAACGGCAACAATGACTATGGTGACACTAATGCTAACCCACCTCGGAGAGTCCCACCATGGAGTGTTGTTGTCTTTGAACGATATAGAAATCGGAACGTTCCCTACCGATGGAGAAGGGAAGTACGGGAGACTCGGACAGTTTTGTGGACAATTATTGTTCTCCATCAAGAAAATTCTCTGCAGTTTAATGCAAGATGGGAGTTTGCAAACATTTTTCGAAGCATCAATTCATTAAAAAAAAAGGGTAATGATTGTTCAAAAAGAGAGTACTTTATGAGAAAAGAAATACTTTTTTAGCGAGATGTAATGAGTCGAAGAAGGTGCTTGCACATACCTTAACAAGACGATCTGAGCAAACCAGCGAGTGATGTTGTTGAAAGAAATGCGAATTTCACTAAGGTCGGCTCTCCTTATAATGGCTCTCTATGGTGTTTTGGTCAACTTGTCAACAATCTTATTTAAAGTGAGGGACGCACTTAAGAAGGAGAAAGTATTCGGTGGCTGCTAAGTGCCACGTCATAGGCTGACGTGTCATGCATATTTGGCAAAACCCAATCATAAATTGACACGTGGCAGTGACGCGGACAAATAAAAAAAAATATGTCCAGATTTTTTTCTCTCTCTTCCTCGCCTCCACCATTCACAGCGAGCTCTCCTCCATCCACAATGCCGCACTCAGTCCCCCGCCGCCGAATCCATCTAGGGCCCTCGAACTCGTCGTCGTCCTCGTTGAAAAGCATGATACTGTTTTGCTGGTCTTCAATTTGTTTGTAACCTCTTGTGGGCTCATGGATTTGAAGCGGTTTACCTTCCGTGGTAAGGGCAGTGGTTGCAGTAAAGCTTCCCACTGCATGAAGCAGCCTTCGTCCGCGAAGGGTAAAGCAGCCTTCGCTCGCGGCCAAGGCTCCGCTGTTGGCGTCAATAGACGAGCGTCGGCGATTTCCAGATCTGTGGAGGGTAAACCAACCTTGGTTCACGGCCAAGATTTCAGATCTAGATGACGGCGACGACGGAAGCTTGGCCACGCGTGCCTAGATTTCCAGATCTGTATCTACGCGCTGCTCCAGATCTAGCCAAACGACACCCATGGAAGAGCGTTGGTGTCGCTTCCGAGACTGGCTCGTCCATGGACAGTGACGCTGCTGTCCATGGCTGCGAGCCTTTGTCGTCCATGGCTTTAAAAAGCAAAAAGAAAAACAGTGGAGGCAGCTCGCCAGTGGTCCATCGCCGCCGGAGACTGGATGCTCAGAAAGCATAAATAAATAAAAAGCAGAGGCAGGTCGTCGGAGGTCCATGTCCGCTGGCGATGTGTGTGAACGCACGGTTGTGGATGAAGGAGAGCTTGCCGTGAACGGAGGAGGAGAGGAAGAGAGAGAAAAATCTGGACATATTTTTAATTTTACTATTGTCCCTGTTATTGCCATGTGTTAGTGTTAATTTATGATTAAATTCGCACAATTTGCATAATACTCGTTGTGTGCAACTTTTTCGATTTTTTCTTTTATTAATTTGAATAGTTGGTATATGCATGTTGTTCTTTCGTTTACTTAGACGTGAAAAGTGAGGGCATTCGTTTAGCAGAACCATACTCAACATTTTCACTTTCGCCCCATAACAAAAATTATAAAAAAATTATATATATTTATAATTTACAGAAATTGTGCGAATTGAGAAGTGCCAAACACCTACGGACAAAAAGTCAGGCTTACTTTAAAGAATAGTGCATAGGCAAGGTTGATTTTGGGATGCAACTTTAGCAGTCGGTTGGTTTTGTTCTGTGGGAATTGTCGAATCACCTTCGCCACCCGTGGATTGACCGGTTGCTCGGGACTTTTCACTGAACCTTCCCGTGACTCTCGTTTCTATAAAGCAAAACGATGACACAAGAGTCAAAAGGCATGAAAAAAAGAAATGCATAAAAAAGACACTAGAGGTGGATGAACAGCAACACCACCACAGTTGAAGTGATTGTTGTGAAACATATTGTCGGTAAGGGAAAAGGAGAATTAAATCTTTCTGGAAGAGCTGCAAAGAAGAGTTACTTCTCCTTCCACATTCTCAATGAAACTTAATTACTACAACTAGTCTTTCATACACAGCGCGCACAGAAACACAAATAAACATGTCTTAACAAAAAGAGATACTCCAAAAATATGTTAAATGGGTACTTTGCGTAGTCTAGGCAGATATTAAAGTATTCCCATAGGATAACAGAACTGGTTGTTTAAGACTTCCAAAATTTCGAGGATGTTGAAAGATGCTTTGCGTACTCTAGCCATGTCTCAAGAATCGGTGCCTGCATCACTGTTAGACCTTAGAAATGCATTCTTCATATTGACGAAGTCTGCTTTGCTCGGTGTCCCTAACTAGTCACTAGTACACAACTAGGAATTGCTAAGGTCTTGCAAGTACTATTAGAGAACATCTACAAGGAAATTCGGCAAAGATTTGATTGTGCATATTGAATAGAGCTAACTTAGAAGAATAATATGTTAGGGGATAGATAAGAGAGATAACTTGTCTTATAGTAGTAATTGATAAGGGAAAGTGATAAATTTGAACTAAAGGATATTACAAACTAATGGATATGATTGCTATAGGAAATTGAAATAGTGAAATATTTTGTACAAATTGTATATGCTGGAAAAAACCCGTGGGTATGTTGGTCATTGTGTCCCTACATGAGAATCCTTTTAAAGTTTATGAAAAAGGAGTGACGTGCATAAAATGCATAAATATTGGATTTTGCGTTGCATGAATGTGCAATTTTTGGTATCGTCTAGTATGGGCAGAGATCTTTAAGGAAATTTTATTTATATATTTAGAAAATAGGAAATAATGAAAGAAAGAAATAATGTAGAAGCATTTATAATAGAAAGCAAATAATTTTGAAAGATTAGCAAGGAGAGTGAACTTCCTTTATCAAACTGTAGTGTTTTTGTAAAGTAATAGCAATAGTGCCACATGACAATATGAAGGAGAGTTTTCAACTCAGAGTTGTAGTGTTTGCATTAGAATGTTAAAAATCATTATGTTACCTACATTTATACAACTTTCTATCTTCGTGGAAAGAATCTCTATCCCAATGCGTATTGGTATGTATAGATATACACGTACATCTATCAGTAACTAATTTTTTCATCGGAATTAGATTCGACAATGAAATAGTTTTTCATTGAAAGTTGTTCTTTGATTTTTTTATAAGAAAAGACAAGTTCCGTGATGATTCTGGATAGGATGTTTCATAATAGCACAAGGATGTCAATAATATGCTTTGGTGGAATTTAATCAACGTCAAAGTACACGAAACTTTGCTGGAACGTAATTGACAACAAAGCATTACAGTGTGATCACTGTTAAATCAATAAATAGCAAAACTTTTTTTTACTATTGTCCCTCCATATTGTCACGTGATGCTATTGCTATTACTTTACCAAAACATTACAGTGTGATTACGGAAGTTCACCCTCCTGGCTCATCTTTAAAAATTATTTGCTTCCTCTAATAAATGCTTCCACCTTATTTATTGTACAAAAACTCTCTTGAAGATTATATAAGTGCACAATAATAATAGATAATAAAAAATATTTGAATGACAAATACCAATTGCAAAACCACATATATGTATGTTTATGAAAGATTACATCCAATTAAGTAAATAAGGTAAGTTAATGTATTGTTTAAAAAAAATTATCTTAAATGAGATGGTTAAGTTTATCTGCTTTATTTTAAAGCAATATGTCTAATAAATGTTAAAGAAAGTGGACTGAAGTTTTGTAATTAAATGGCTCAACCATTAAGCTCCATTTTATCTTACTTTCTCATTATATATATACACACACATATATAAGTGTAGTTTGGTTTCACAAATGACACATAATAAAATAGAACAAAAGAAGGTAATTACGATGATCAGAGTTAGCTGAGTTTTCTTAAGATTTGTCTGTTTACGCTTTTTTAAAATGCAAAAACTAAATATTAAAATATTTTGAAAACTTATGCATAAATTACGTGTCAATATTTAATGGTTGTGAAAATTTCATATGTTTCAAGCAACAAAAAGGGGGGGTTAATACAATGAAAAACCCTATGCTAGTGCACCTGTGATAAATTTACTCCGAACTAATTTTTTGACCCTACAAAATCTCAAATTGGTACATTTATGACAAATTGACCCTCTATTAAATTAAATTAATAGCATGAAAAGCCAAAAACTTGTACACCCTTTACAATTTGAGGATAAAAGCCCAAATTAGAACATCAATTAAATGCCACGTGTCTTCAAACTTAGAAATTTGATAGTAAAATCTAACGGAAACAACAGTTTGAGATTTTTTACGGTCAAAAAATTAGATTGAAGTAAATTTATCATAAATGCATCAGTTTGGAGTTTTTCGTGATATTAACCAAAAAAATTTATAAAAACTTGTTCAAGGCAAGATTAGATTAATATATACAGATAAATAGGTAGGTAGATCGATGACTAGCACAGCCCTTAGATATTTTGTTGATGTGTGAGAGTGCGAAGCTTGAAATTCACTACAGTGGTATCATTTTCCTACGATTTGATGTGTCTCCTTTTTCTCTTTGGCCTTTTTTCCTTACTTTTCTCCTCCTTTTTTTTCCAAAGGCAACCATAAAAAGGGTAAGAGCATCACGTAAGCCAGGCAAAACAAAAAAACAGCCTATAAGCATCTTTCAGTTGGGGCCGGATTAGACTTTGGGGGTGTGGGGGTGGAGATTCCGTTGGAACGTCGTGAATCTGGATTGGACAACACATGCAAAGACAGATAGGATGAGTTGGACCCCACGGCTATGCACAACTGAGGCCTCCTTAAATAGGGTGGTGCGTAGGGAGTCCTATCGCCATGTGCGAAAGCATAATAATTGTTAAGCGACGGACATGCCCAAAAATCAAGTTAACTCAAACCTGGTCACCCATCAACTCCACCATTTTCCTTTTTTTATTTTTTTTTCTTGCACCACCATCGTCTTCTTCTTCCTCCTCTGTGTTTTTAGAGAGAGAGAAACTGGGCGATTTTGAAACTCTAGATATAAAAAATTAAATGTTGATTTATTAATTGTCCCTCATTAATGGCCAATCGCCCAATTTATTACACGAAACATAATATAGGCACCCTACCTCAATCACTTTCCAACTATATATTTCCCGACAATCACTTCGACTATGATGGTGTTGCTTATCATTCACCTCTAGTGTCTCTCAAATGCATTTCCTTTTCTTTTTTTATAATAACGAAAACAAGAGTGTTGCAGGAAGGTTGTTTACCAGTTCCCGCAAAACTAATCGGTTGTTGAAATTGCATACCAAAACAAACCTCGTCTCTCAAGAGATATGAATTTCCTTTGTAAAGACACACCAGTGATAGTAGATGTATATCTTTGCACTGTTCTTTGAAGCTCAACTTTTTGTCCGCAAGTGTTCGCCCGCATCTCAGTCACACAATTTTAGTAATATATGTTTTGTCACATACTTTCATATATGACTTCTTTTATATTTTAATGTATGCTTTTGTTGAACATGTGCCCTTATGTTTCATGCGTCATTATCCCATAGAACATCTAAGTAAAAAAAAGAACAATTTGTATAAATCAACTATTGAATTTAATAAAATAAAGAGAAAAAAACCAAAAAGGTTACATAACACAGAGAGATGGGACGAGTATGGTGAAGCTGAGCCCCGCAGATATTCATTAAGGCTTTGTATGAAGACGTACTGGGATCTACATCATGAGGCTGACGGAAGAGAGGGCGTAAGAATTGTCATGCGACCGGCTTGGCCAAAAAGCAAATTAACTTGAACATGGTTAATTATTGACCATCACTTTGCTCTTCTTCTTCTTTTTTTCTACTGGTTCCGGGTCACGCCTGTCTACTTCCTCCTCCTATGCGGTTTATAGATAGAGAAGACATGCCCTTTTGAAACTCTAGAAATTCCAATGTTGTTCTAGATATCTCGTTGTTGATTAAATTTTAGCAAGTATCTTAGACTCTTAGTTGTAGCTTTTAGATTTTCGTCGTTGATTAAATTCCGATGTTGTATCTTTGTATCACTATGCTTTCTCATCAATTACATTCCGACAAAGTTTCATGTACTTTGACATTGATTAAATTTTGTTGAAATATATTCATCGATTTCCTTGTGTGTGAAATCACCATACATATTTCATATTCGAATCCAGTTCCGGCGAAACAATTAGTTACTAACATATATGTGCGTGTATGGTCATACGCAAGGGATAGAGATTTTTTCCGTGAAAATAGGAAGTTGTATAAGTGTAGGTAACATAATGGACTTATTGACGTTCTAATGTGAACACAGTTTCAATTCAAAACTTTCTTCCATAGTGTCAAGCGATGCTATTGCTATTACTTTACCAAAACAATACAGTGTGATTAAGGAAGTTCACACTCCTTGCTCAACTTTAAAAATTATTTGCTTCCCCTAATAAATGCTTCCACCTTATTTATTGTACAAAGGCTCTCTTGAAGATTACATAAGTGCACAATAATAATAGATAATAAAAAATATTTGAATGACAAATACCAATTGCAAAGCCACGTATAGACATATGTTTATGAAAGATTACATCCAATTAAGTAAATAAGGTAAGTTGATGTATTGTTTAAAAAACATTATATTAGATTAAATGAGATGATTAAATTTATCTGCTTTATTTTAAAGCAATATGTCTAATTAATGTTGAGGAAAGTGGGAAGGACTGAAGTTTTGTACTTATATGGCTCAACAATTAAGCTCCATTTTATCGTACTTTCTCATTATGTATGTATGTATGTATGTATGTATGTATGTATGTAGTTTGGTTTTACAAATGACACATAATAAAATAGAACAAAAGAAGGTAATCACGGTGATTAGAGTTAGCTGAGTTTTCTTGTTTATGCTTTTAAAACTAAATATTAAAATATTTTAAAACTTATGCATAAATTACATGTCAATATTTAACGAATGTGAAAATTTCACTTGTTTCAAGCAAAAAAAAGGATTAATATCATGAAAAATCTTAAACTGGTACATTTATAATAAATTTATCCCAAACTAATTTTTTAACTATCAAAAACCCTAAATTGATACATTTGTCATAAATTTACCCTTCATTAAATTAGATTAATAACATGAAAAGCCATAAACCGACATACCTGTGACAAACGGAAAATAAAATCCCAAATTGGAACACTCATTAACTGTCATGTGTCATTTAACTCAAAAATTTGATGGTAACGGAAACTACAATTTTGAGTTTTTGGCGATCAAAAAATTAAATTGGGATAAATTTGTTACAGGTGTATCAGTTTGGAGTTTTTAGTTATATTAATCCAAAAAAATGTAAAAACTTGTTCAAGGCAAGATTAAATTAATATATAGATAAATAGATAGATAGATCGATGATCAACACAACCCATAGATACTTTGTTGAGGTATGTGAGAGCGTGAAGCCTGAAATTCACTACGGGTGGTATCATTTTCCTGCGGTTTGATGTGTCTCCTTTTTTTCCTTCGTCCATTTTTTCCTTACTTTTCTCCTTTTTTTTTTTACAAAGGCAACCATCAAAAGGGTAAGAAGATCACGTAAGCAAGGCAAAACAAAAACAGCCTAAAAGCATCTTTCCAGTGGGGCTGCGATTAGACTTTGGGGGTGCGGAGGTGGAGATTCCGTTGGAACGTCGCGAATTTGGGTTGTTAGGATGAGTTGGGCCCCACAGCTATGCACGATGGAGACCGCCTTAAATAGGGTCGTGTTATGAAGTCGTATCGCCATCTACAGTTTGACGAAAGCATAATAATTGCTACGTGACAGACATGGCCAAAAAGCAAGTTATCTCGACCATGGTCACCTATCAACTCCACTATTTTCTTTTTACTTATTTTTTTTCTTTCGCCGCCATCGCCTTCTTCTTCCTCCTCCGCGTTTTTAGAGAGAGAGACCTTGCGCTTTTGAAACTCTAGATATAAAAAATTAAATGTTGATTTATTAATTGTCCCTCATTAATGGCCAATCGCCTAGTTTATTACACGAAACTTAATATAGGCACCCTACCTTAATCACTTTCCAACTATAAGTTTCCCGACAATCACTTCGACTATAATGGTGTTTTTGATCGTTCACCTTTGACTTCTCTCTAATGCATTTCCTTTTTTTTTTTCATTACGGAAACAAGAATGTTACGAGAAGGTTATTTGCCAGTTCCCACAAAATCAATCGGTTGCTGAAATTGCATCTCGAAACAAATATCGTCTCTCGAAACACATGAATTTCCTTAGTCAAGACACACTAGTAGCACTAGATGCATATCTTTGCATTGTTCTTTGAAGTCCGATTTTTTGTTCGCAAGTGTTCGCCCACTTCTCAATCACGCAATTTTCATGATATATGTTTTGTCACGTACTTTTGTATGACTTTTTTTTTATAATTTAATGTATGCTTTTGTTGAACACGTGCCCTTGCTTTTCACGTGTCATAATCACATAGAGCATCTAAGTAAAAAAAAAAAAAAAGAACGATTGTGTTTTTGATCGTTCACCTTTGACTTCTCTCTAATGCATTTCCTTTTTTTTTTTCATTACGGAAACAAGAATGTTACGAGAAGGTTATTTGCCAGTTCCCACAAAATCAATCGGTTGCTGAAATTGCATCTCGAAACAAATATCGTCTCTCGAAACACATGAATTTCCTTAGTCAAGACACACTAGTAGCACTAGATGCATATCTTTGCATTGTTCTTTGAAGTCCGATTTTTTGTTCGCAAGTGTTCGCCCACTTCTCAATCACGCAATTTTCATGATATATGTTTTGTCACGTACTTTTGTATGACTTTTTTTATAATTTAATGTATGCTTTTGTTGAACACGTGCCCTTGCTTTTCACGTGTCATAATCACATAGAGCATCTAAGTAAAAAAAAAAAGAACGATTTGTATAAATCAACTATTCAATTTAATAAAATAAAGAGAAAAAAAAAACCTAAAAGGTTGCATAGTCCAAGGAGAGATGGGGCGAGTACGGTGGAGTTGAGCCCGATGGATATTCATTGAAGCCTAGTACTAGGATCACGTGTATGAAGACATATTGGGATACCAATCACGAGGTTGACAGAAGAGGAAGCGTGATAATTGCCATGTGACTGACATGGCCAAAAAGCAAACTTAATTCGATCATGGTTAACTATTGACCATCACTCTTTATCTCCTTCTTCTTTTTTTATTGGTTCCGCGCCACATCTGCTACTTCCTCCTCCTATGCGGTTTGTAGATGGAGATGATCAAGCATTTTTGAAACTCTAGAAATAATAATAAGATGTTGACTTATTAATTGTCCCCCATTAATGGTCAATCACCTCATTCGTGACCTAAAACTTAAAGATAATATAAGTGCGCGCGGTAATAATAAATGATAGAAAGTATTGAAATGACAAATACTAATAATAGCAAAACATCCCACTTCATCATTGCTCCCAGTGTGTGTACACAAGAAAGATTAAGGCTCGTTCATATATGTATGGCAAGTTAATGTTTATATCTTGTTCTAGAAATATTATATTAGATTAAGGTTTTTTTTGTTTCACGAAAAATAAGTGATTTAAAAAATATTTTTCAATTAATATAACTTATATGGCTTGAAATAATTAGTAGATAGAAAATATTTCAATTATCGATAACAATACATATCTAAATATTTTCATAGATGTTAAAAATATTTTCGTCTTTCATTTTTGTAAGCGATTTAAGCAATCATTTTTACATTAGACTCTTTTTGTGACATAAAAAGCTTCAAATTATGCCTATTGTGCCACATTTACTCTAAACTTTTTCTTGTAATATAAAAAATCCTAACCTTGTAGCCATGTGTGTGATATATTTACTCTCCATCAATATTTCATCAGATAATTTTTCAATTGAAATTACATTTTTATTTCACTCAAATCACATAGACGCCATGTCAACACCATTTACCTTACGTTGTCCATGTAGGTAGATTTTTTAACGGTACTTATTGAAGGAATCATGATGGAGGGTAAATGAATCGTATAGGTACAATTTGAGATTATTGGTGTCACAAAAAATATTTAGGGTAAATATGTCACAGTGCTCATAATTGGAGGTTTTTAACAACTTTTTTGCCTAAGATCAAACGAGATGATTGAGCTTTTTTCTACTTTATTGCAAGTAATATGTCCAATTAATTTAAGAAAGGTGAAAGAATGGAGTTTTGTGATAATGTGACTCAGCCATTTAAGTGCACTCTACCTAACTTTCCTATCATTGATAGATATGTATATATATTCATAGTTTTGGTTTCACAAATGACACATAATAGCTTAATTTTCTTAGCACTCATTTGTTTGTGTTTCTTAAAACTCAAAAACAATGTTTACTTTTATGTTAAAATTCAAAATATTATTCAAATACAAAATATATACATAATTTGGTTTTACAAATAACATATAATAAAATAAAACGAAAGAAGGTGGTCGTGATGATCAACGTTAATGGAGTTTTTTCAGGACTTGTTTGCTTTTTTAAATGCAAGAACTAAATTTTAAAATGTTATTTAAATATTAAAAGACTTTGAAAAAAATTATGCATAAAATCCATATCAAGATTTAACGATTGTGAAAATTTGACAGGTTTCAAGCCCAAAAAAAAGTGTAAAAATTTGTTCAAGACAAAATTAGATTAAATATATATATTATCTATGAACATAGCCCCTAGATATTTTGATGAGGTTGGTGAGAGCACAAAGCTTGACATTCACGATTTGTGGTATCATTGTCCTATGACGTGTCTACTTTTTCCGTTGTTCTTTTTTACTTACTTCCCCCTTTTCCAAACATAACCATGAAATGGGTAGAGATCACCCGTTGGAGATTCCATTAGTTGGTACGTGGCGATTCTATATCGGACAACGTGAACCGAAACAGATAGGTTAGGTACAATGGAGTTGGTTCCCACGGCAATTCACTAAAGGCCTAACTAGTGGGGTCCATGCCTATGATGCCATACTATCATCAACAATCAAAGGCCGGTAGAAGAGGAAGCATAATAATTGTCATACACATAAAGCAACTTAACTCGATCATGATTAATTATTAACCATCATCTTGTTGTCGTGTTTTTGTTCCTTCTCTGCGTTTTAGAGACAGACCACATACTTTTGAAACTCTATAAATTAATAATCAAATTATGACTTATCAATCGTCACCATTAATGAATGAGCTTTCTTTTAGCCAATTCCAATATGATGATAGAAAAATTGTAAAGATGAATAGATGGGCTTCAGCAACTTAATAACATATGATCTCGGTAATTAGTTGTGGGTACTCCAAGACTAAATCACGATTGTTAATCTCATTCTTCGTGTTGGTCCTCTCCCCTTATCCTATAGTGTAATTGTCACTAGCAAATTTCCACACGAGAAAAAGGGAGTACCATGGTTTGTCTTTCAAGAGAGGGACAAAGCCTTAAACCAATCTTGCCGCATACCAACTATCCCAAAAACATACACATATGGCCCGCAAACTCACGCCAAAGGATATATAGCCCAATAATCCATAAGTCAAAGCTTTTAAGTGACTTCATTCTTGTAAGTATCCACCATTTTGTTTTTAGAGTTCTTTGCGAAGTTAGGCCATTCCAACTTGAGTTCTACTATGTGAAATAGAGATGCAACTTATCGACTTGCAATATCACCAGCTGAAGTAGGAGCATGCAGCATTTTCCATGCATCTATGGTGCGAAAATATGTTTCAAGTTCTAATGAGGTCACTTCAAGCTGCTATTTTTTAAGATAAACATGATTTACGACAAGTAACTGGTTGGTGTTGTTGATTGAAGGGATAAGTGGCGATGCATCTCATCGCTCCTTACGTGAAGGTGCAATGACTAAATCACATTAGAAAAAAAGTGACTTGAGACTTGAGAAAGATACGAAACGAAGTATGCGTACTCATTCCAAGGTTTAGGTTTAGCAAATTTTGACGATGAAATTTTGTTAGGTGGTAGATTTTAATATTTCAAACCGAAAAGGGAATTTCGTAATGTTGAAAAGAAAAGAAAAGACGAAACATCTGGATTATTTTGATAAGGCAAGGAGCAATTTTGGGAGGTAATTGTGGAATTAGTCTTGCATAGCTCGGCTCGGTGCCTTCTTGTCCTCTAAGGATTGGCATTTGCCATTATCACCCAAAACTAAAGAGAGAGGCAAGAGGGCAGACAAGACGGTGACGCCGGAGATCCAAGGTTCGCTAGAGAGAGTCCTTCATCCCTAGAAAACCACTCTCAATGGCGACATCCATGGCTTGAATTGATATTTTCTTTGGCATCGGATTTGGCATTGCATGATTTCCACGTTTTGTTTGGAAATTACACCCTTCCAAAATCGCAGTTGCAGGCTGGTAAAAAAGTTTGTGTTTCTTACATAAACACAATCTATTTGGATCACTTTCACGGTCAATCCTTGTTACAAAATTGTAGTATTACATGAGGTCTATCCAACGACACAAAAACCACTAAATTCAATTATCTATAGAGTGAGAATTGAGTGCACAAAGCGAGCACCTCTTGTGATCCAGGTTTTGCATGAGTACAGTTCCTTCCAACAGCTCCTATGGTCCATCCTGAAGTCGTATTGCAACACCGTTTTCTCCATTAAACTCAAACGTAAAGACTAATATATTACGTGAAATTTTCATTATTTTTGAAAATATAAAAATTTATGTTATTGCTCAGAAATTAAGAAAATTGTGCAAATTATGGAACATGATTTTCTAGGCATCCAAAAATTTTCAAGTCAATCTGGTTAGTTTGAATATAGATTGGTTGTGAAAAATTCTAACTCATTTGAAAAGTTCAGTGCAATTATTGAAGAAAAAAAGTTAGCACGCTCAATATTGGAAACATCTTTTGACCAAAAAAATTATTGGAAATATCTAATTTTTTTCGGTTTTCTAAAAAATAATATAAGCTATTTTCTGCGAAGCATGATAATTTCAAATGATTCACAGAGTCAAAATATTTTTTGGGTCATGTGGTGCGTGTTAGGGCCATGGACTTGAAAATGAGTGTCGAAGGGCATTTACGTGATTTTTCTGCTGTACAGGCTTTTCAACCCAAGTGCATTCCACCATTGTTTAGGAACGGAGGAAATTTGAGATTGAATTGTGCGGGGTTTGAATTGGTGATTTATCGCAGCAAGTAATTTCTAGCACTTCCTTATTTTGTGAAAATTTCATGACATGATTTACTGAGAAAAAGCTATATTGTGAATTGACATGGCATGTATTTTCAAGGTATATAAATAAATATTATTCTCTAGCGAAAACTTGATTAAGCATTTGATACTTTTGAGTCTTTCATGAATGTTTTATAGTAATATTTTAGATTGAAATGCTATTTATATATATATATATGTATGTATATATATATTGTGTGTGTGTGTGTGTGGACACACGGACCAATATTGTTTTGAGGCTTGATCACAACCAATGTTATTTACAGGGTTTATTCATAATTGATGCGATTTTTGGAGCTTAACCATAGCCGATAATATTCTTCGGCCTTGTCAAGGGTGTAGTGCCACCTCAAGGTGAGCAAACACATTTACCTCAAACTAATTTTCGTATCACAAAAAATCTCAAACCGATACCCCATGCCACATTTATCCCCATATTAATTTTCATGATACAAAACATTTTAAATTGGAACACCCGTGTCAATTTTATTCCAAACTGTTTTGTGTATTACAAAAACTCTCAATATTTGGGATAAATGTGACACAAGCATACTGGTTTGGGGTAAATATGACATGTGTATACTAATTTAGGATTTTTTGTGATATAAAAATCAATTTGGCATAAAATGTGCAACGGGTAACGGTTTAAAGTGTTTTGTGATTAAAAAAATAAATTTACTGTTGAGATTTTTGGTAATATTAACTGTTTTTTTTTTTGTGTTTTCCTTTTTTCCTTTTCAACCCCTCACCTCATATATGTACAACGACGAGTTTCTCAACCCTCTCTCTTTTGTCCTACTCTTCACACCTATCTCTTCCCCCACGGAATGTTCACTTGGACGAACCCCTTTGATTTTTCATTCTTTCTTTATTTTTTTTACTTCTTTTTACTGTTCTTGATTTCTTCCTTCTTTATTTATTTGTGCCCTCTTTTTTTTTTTAAAATTTTGAACTCCTACAAATTCATGAACGACTCTCTGTTTTTATTCACCATCCACAAAATGCCTCACTATTCTCTGTTTTTGCTCTCTACCCGCACCTTCCAATGATTGTTGATTGTTGTTTTCATTTCAAAAGCTCAGCATTATTAAGCACCATCGTCAACCAAAAAAAAAAAATTCACTAAAGTCAGTCGTTAATTAATTAACAAAACTTGCAATTGAACAAGAGTTCCTACATCGTTGAGTAAATTGGATGATTGGTCCAGTAAACTTCACAGTTGGATTTAACGGTTGTGAACAACTAAATTGGAAAAACTAAATTTTAAAATGTTATTTAAATATTAAAAGACTTTGAAAAAAATTATGCATAAATTTCATATCAAGATTTGACGGTTGTGAAAATTTGACAGGTTTCAAGCCCAAAAAAAATTGTAAAAACTTGTTCAAGACAATATTGAATTAAATATACATATTATCTATGAACACAGCCCTTGGATACTTTGATGAGGCTAGTGGGAGCGCAAAGCTTAAAATTCACGACTAGTGGTGTCATTGTCCTATGACGTGTCTACTTTTTCCCTTGTCCTTTTTTCTTTACTTCTCTCTTTTCCAAACATAACCATAAAGATCACGTGCTGGTGATTCTATCGGTTGGTAAGTGATGATTCTATTATGGACAACGTGTACTGAAATAGATAGGTTAGGTTCGGTGGAGTTGGTTCCTACGGCAATTCACCAAAGGCCTAACTAGTGGGTTCCACGCCTATGATGCCATACTATCATCAGCAAGTTGATGAAGCATAAGAGTTGTCATACCAAAAAAGCGACTTAACTCAACCACGATTAATTATTAACCATCATCTTGTTCTTTTGTTTTTGTTTTTTATTTTCTATGCCACGTCTTTGTTCCTTCTTTGCGTTTTGGAGAGAGACCACGTGCTTTTGAAACTTTAGAAATTAATAATCAAATTGTGACTTATCAATCGTCCTCATTAGTAAATGAGCTTTCTTTTAGTCAATTCCAATAGGATGATACAAAATTGTAAAGATGAATAGATGGGCTTCAACAACTTAATAACATATGATCTCGGTAATTAGTCATGGGTACACCAAGACTAAATCACAACCGTTAATCTCATTCTTCGTGTTGGTCCTCCCTCCTTATCTTGTAGTGTAATTGTCACCAGCTAATTTCCACACGAGAAAAAGGGAGTGACATGGTCTATCTTTCAAGAGAAGGATGAAGCCTTAAACCAATCTCGCCACATATCAACTATACCAAAAACATACACATATGGGCCGCAAGATCACACCAAAAGAATATAGCCCAATAATCTGCAAGTCAAAGCTTTTAAGTGACTTTATTCTTATAAGTATCCACCATTTTGTTTTTAAAGTTATTTGCGAGGTTAGGCCATTCCAACTTGTGTTCCGCTACGTAAAAATCGGAGACGCAACTTATCGACTCACTATATCACTTACTTGAAGCAGGAGTACGAAGCAATTTCCAAGCGTTTATGGCGTGAAAATATGTTCCAAGTTCCAATTAGGTCACTTCAAGATGCTGCAATTCAAGGTAAACATAACTTACAACGAGTAGTTCGTTGGTGTTTTTGATTGAAGAGACAAAGTGGTGACGCATCTCATTGCTTCTTATGTGAAGGTGCATGACAAAATCAAATCGGAAGAGAAGTAACTTGGGACTTGAGAAAGATAAGAAACAAAGTATCCGCACTCATTCAAAGGTTTACATCTAGCAAATTTCACAGATGAAATTTTGTTTAAGTGTTGGATTTTAATATTCCAAACCAAGAAGGGAATTTCATAATATTAAAAAAAAGATGAAACATGTAACAGTCCGGATTTTGGCTCATTTTTGGGAATTATAAAACGTGTAATTCGTCAGTGCGCTTATAATGAAATTTCGCCCGGGAACTGATCACTCTCGGGTTCTTATTTTTAAAATTAGAAATTTTGCTAGAATTGCACTCGATCGAATTTGGCCGTTATTTATACCCTGAACTTAGCAGTCGATTTCCGGGAGTTTCGGGACGAAATAAATTGGACGATGTCGACATTAATGTAGCCAGTATCGAGATTGTCAGGAATAATGGAAAAATTGGGATATTTGACCAGGTGTGAATTTGGACTAGTAGACCCCTCTCGTTAAATTTTGGTCTAATTAATTTGGCATTTGTCCCTTTTTATGTGCGAAGTCTATTTTGGACTGGTAGACCATTTTCGATTTTTGATTTGGACCACCGGGTCGCGTTAAATATTTGAAATTCAAATATTTATTTTAATCTCTCTCTCTCTCTCTCTTCCCCTCGGAACCGTGCACGCCCCCTGTCCCGTCCGTCCTCTCCCCCACCTGCTCCCTCTCTCTCCTCTCCCGTCTTTTCTTTTTTCTTTTTCTTTTTCCTCTTCTTCTCTTCCTTCTTCTTCCTCTGGCTTCGGGCAGTGCATGTCTCTTCTTCCTGCTTTCGCCCAACCTCCCATCATTGTTCATTTCCCATGTAATCATTGTTCACCCCGGTGAAAGCACTATTCATTTCCGGCCGGTCACTGTTCATTTTCCGGCGAGCACTATTCACCCGAGCCCGTACTGTTCATCCGACCCGTTTTAAGCGTAGGACACCCGGTGAGTTTGACCCTAAACCCTAATTAGGCTAATTTACATTTCTAGACGGGTTTAGGGGTTAATTAGGGTATTTTAGGGGTTAAATTGTGAAATTGATTAGGAATTTTGATTGAGGTCGATTTGGTGGATTATTGTGATGATTTAATGGAGGATTAGTGGCCCGAGGGGCGCGATAAGTGGGCCGGACAGTTTGGATTAAATCGGTCCGAGTTCGAGAATGTTCAAGTTTAATATGTGGATTATAATACGCGCCGTATTTGATTTCGTGGTGGTCAATTAGAATGATATTTGGGGAGTGCAATAGAGTATTTTGGCGATAATTATTAGCCTAGAAAATTACGGCATCATGGTCGCCCATGACGGGATTAAATTTGGGCGCGGCGCGACCAATTTGAGGTTTAGCCGTGAGATTTCTGGGAAGGATTGCACTGTGTAATTGACTGGCTAATTGAGCCTTGGTTGTGGTTAATTTGATGATGCCATGTAGCGGGTTTAGCGTGGTTAGGAGTGGAATAGCACGGTGGACCCCTAATGCGTGAAATTCGTTGACTCGGTTGAGTGATTCTGTGCATAAATTGCATGTCAAGCTTGTGCCATGATTGTTTAGGTTAATTATCGATTTGAGCATATTGATTCATGAGATTGAATTTGTGTGGTGCAAGTGAATGCCAGGTTGTGAGCATTATAGCTCGGATTGTACATCATGAGCATTGGCACGGCATGTGCATTTATAAGTGTGCCCGAGTGACATGTGCATTGTGATCACCTAAAATGCCCTGATGCATATTACGCGGGGTTCAGATAAAAATTGGTGCTTGTGAATGTGTGATCATAATAAACCCTGATGCGTGTTACGCGGGGTAGTGAACCCGCCCTGAGGCGTGTTACGCGGGACGATGCCCGTTTACCGGAAGATGACCAACCTGATGCGCTTTACGCAGTAATGTGTCATGAGCCCGGCGCGCTTTACGCGGGCCAGAGATCGATCTCGAGGTGAATGACCTGATGCGTTTTACGCGGGTCGGACCTGATGCTTTTAACGCGGGTCGAAGGAGAAATTGGCAAATGGCAGAGTGCTAGTATGCGAGTATGCGTTGCTGCATTATTGATGCATGACATGAGTGCGATCATGAGCACGTGCATTGCATACATCGGAATTAAATTGTATGTGTAATTGTACTACGATTCGAGTGTTATGGTACGATTGTGATTTATATAGAATGCCTAGCCTGCAAGGGTCAAGCAAGATTAGATTTAGGCCCGAGGGCCCAAGTCAGTTATGTTTTGAATCTTGTGTTGTTCAGTACTTGTCAAGAGGTGCACGTTAGCTTAGTTTAGGTTTAGGGAATTACTCGCTGAGATTTATTCTCACGGTTGTTGAAAACCGACTTTTCAGATCCCCGGCCTTGAGGATGACAGGTGTACTAATGCATTTTTGGGAGAAGCCCCGGCTAGTTGTAGTGCCTAAGCCCCGAGCCACTTATCCCTTTTTGTTAGTAGTGGCCTTGAACCGCTTTTGATTTTTGGTATTCGGGCTGTACTTGGATATTGTAAAGGATTTCCAGTATTAGTACAAGTATTGATTTAGTGGTTACCCTTGGTTATGCATTTATCTATGTACGGGTGGTTTTAATTACTTCCGCATGCGTTTTGAATCTCTGTGTTGGGTTTGGGTCGGCGACGCGTCCTGGGACGTCGCATACGAATCGACCTCTGCGAGGGACGTGGCGCACCGAGAAGTGCGGGGCGTGACAAAACATCTGGATTATTTTGAGAAGGCAATGAGTGATTTTGGGCGGTAATTATGGAACTTGTCTTGCATAGCCTGGCTTGGTGCCTTCTTATCCTCCTAGGATTGGCATTTGCCATTATCACCCAAAACCAAAGAGAGAGGCAAGAGGGCAGAGAGGACGGCAACGCTAGAGGTCCATGGCTCGCTGAGGAGTGTCCTTCATCGTCGAAAAACCATTCTAAATGGTGACATCCATGGCTTGAACTGATATTTGCTTTGACCTCAAACCCTTGGGATTTGTCATTGCGTGATTTTGACATTATGCTGGAAATTACACCCTTCAAAAGTCGCGGTTGTAGGCTGGTAAAAAGGTGTGACTTTCTTACATAAACACAATCTATTCGAATTACTTTCTGGATCGATCCTTGCTACGAAATTGTTGTATTACATGAGGTCTTTCCAATGACACGAAAACCACTAGATTTGATTATTCGTAGAGTAAGAATTGAGAACACGAAACCAGAACCTCTTGTAATATGGGTTTTCACTAGCATAGTTCCTTCCAGCGGCTCATGTGGTCCATCCAAAAGCCATATTACGACACTGTTTTCACCGTTAAACTCAAACGCAGATACTAATATGTTATGTGAATGACTTTTGAAAATATAGAAATTTCTGTTATTACTAAAAAATTATGAAAATTGTGCAAATCATGGAACATGGTTTACTAGACATCCAAAATTTTTCAACTAGATCCATTTAGTTCGATAGATATTGATGTTGAAGAGCGAAAGAAATTAGGCTAAATAAAAAAATCGAGACGATAACGAGGAACAAACTGTTCTCTCAATTGATTAACAATCAAAATATCCAAAGTCTGATCAAACGAAACTCTTAAACAAGATTATATATCCCTAAACCTAACCCTACTAGGATTAATAAACATCAAAATGCAAAATTATTAAACTACCCTTTACTAAATTAACCCATAAAAAATACTAAAAAAATAATAAATAAAAAAAACCCATCTAAACGACCCCGAATCGCGAAAATCCATCGTTAGTCATGGCTAATGGCCGTGAGTATTGATCAGCATGCCGTTTCGCTCCGACCAACCAAATTTGAGCTCAATCCGAGATCGTTGACTTCAAGCCCGTCGGTTCATCTAGTTGCATAACAAGTCCGCCGGTCCCTTAGGTGCATCATCCTCCCCTGCTAGAGAAAGATTCATCCTCGAATATGCTTCGTCTTCATTGTTATCAATCTCTTCAGGATCTTCTTTCTTTTCAGCGTAGTAAGGTGATAAATCTGCTACATTATAAGTTCCGGATACATTATACGTACCCGGGCAAATCGATCTTGTAAGCATTGTCACTAATTTGCTCCAAAACTCTGAAGGGTCCATCAACCCTGGGTTGAAGCTTGCCAAACCTACCTGCTGGAAATTGTTCTTTCCTAAGGTGAATCCAAACTAGATCACCTTTCTTGAAAACGACTCTTTTTCTGTGTATATCCACGCGCTGCTTCTACTTTATGTTCTGCCTGTTGATCTGATTATGGATCTGGGAATACAGCTCTTTGATATGCTTTGCATGTTCTTCAACTTCTGAACTCTGCATCTCCTCATGCTTTTTAGGATTCATTCTGTAAGCTGCCTTATTGGGAATAGCAGCTCCTGGAACGAAATCTATACAATGCTGAATGTCCCTCATGGGTGGCAATCCAGGTGGCAATTCCTCTGGTACGACATCAGCAAACTTCTCAAGTATATGCAGAACTTGAGTTGAAAATTCTGGACTATCAAGATTTTGCTCCATGACTACAACAGCAAAAAGCTTTGGGGCATTCACCGCCTCCTCCTAAAACTCTAATTTGGAAAGCAGATTACTTTTCCCTTCTTTTCTGAAATCTGAAGGACCCAGAGTAATGGTCCGACCATCCTTCTTGAAGGTGTGTGTATTTTTGAATCCGTCATGCTGTGTTTTTCTGTCAAACTGCCAAGGTCTTTCTAACAGAATATGACAAGCATACATTGGAATTACGTCACCCCACACTTCATCAGTATATTTCTTCCCAATCGAGAACCGCACTAAACACCACTTGCTCACTTTTACCTCATTCCCCTTCCTGAGCCATGACAGCTTATATGGTTGAGGATATTTGACAGTTTTCAACCCTAACTTTTCTACCATAGTGGTAGATATCACATTCTCGCAACTTCCCCCGTCATTTATCATACCACACACCTTTCCCCCACTAGTGCACTTAGTATGAAAGATATTATGCATGAGCCACGATTCATCATCTACCTCAACAATATTTAAAATCAGACGCACAACTAAAGACTCACTAGAATCGGCATATATAATGTCCTCCTGATCTGGATCCGCATCTTCTTGCTCTCCATCAAATTCGTCATAAGTTGGGTCTTCATCAAAAATTGAATTATCTACAAGTGTCACAAAATGTCAATTCAAACAATCAGCAGCAAAATGCTCGAATCCTTGACACTTGAAACATCGCTTGATTGTAGCTCCTCCCCTGCTAGATCCAACATTACCCTGCTCTCTTTTTATTGCAGATTTTGAACCATCGCTCTTAACCACCATCAGGGCTGAAGAACTCCCTGCTTTCCCTCCAGACTCTTTATCTGACCACTTGGAACTGCTACCTGACTACTTAGAACCGCTGCTAGACCACTTGGACTTACTATTCTTTCTTTTAAACTGCCTCTCCATCTTTATGGCTAGTCTGCATACATCCTCATATGTCAAGTATTGTTGTAACTGGACAACATCAGAGATTTCATATCGCAACCTTGCCAAATATTGAGCAATCGTCTGCTCGTCTTCCTCCGCCACATCACAACGCATCCACAAGCGATCAAATTCCTTAACTATTTTATCACATTGCTTAACGTTATGATACTCGATAAACGCCTCTTGCCTATAATGGGTAGGCAAAAAAAATTTTTGCAACAACTTTTTCATCTTCTCCCAGCGATCCACCTTCGGCTTCCCCTCTCTAGTGCGTTGCCTTTTCACGTGTTCCCGCCAAATCGAAGCATGTTTTTGTAGCCTAATAGCCACTGACTTCACTTTTTGCCCCTTAGTTAGGTCTTTAAGATCAAAAATCTGTTCTACTGTATGTAATAAATCAATAAACTCATCAAGATGAGCCTTACCATTAAACTCGGGAATCTCGATCTTCATCCCGAAATTTTGAGAAGAGTGCTGATTTCCAGGTCGTACTCCTCGATTCCGCCCCTAGCTCAGAACTCCGAAAGGGTTTACGTCCTCCTCTTCATCATCGGATGGATCCTCAGATTCTGCTTCTTCTTCGGATTGATACACATGTCACATTTACCGCAGATGATGCTCGTATATTCTATGGCAATTATGCATCACGAGTGGGTTTTAGAATAAAGTCTGGTCAATTTTATCGATAGCGAGTGGATGGATCAGTTTGTAATAGGAGATTTGTGTGCTGGAAAGAAGGGTTTCAGATTAATTCAAGGACAGGATGCCATGCATTCATAAGGGTGAAAAATCTGATTCTAGCAAGTGGGTCCTTAACCAATCTGTGAAAGATCATAATCATGATGTTGACGCTTGTGAGGAGAATCATCCTGCCAATTCCCGGTGTAGAAGTTCAGCAGCAATTGCTAAACTAGTTGATTTGTGCCGTAAGCTAAGGATAAAACAGCTTGATGATGTTGATAATGGATGCTCATATTCTTCAAGTATTGTCAGTGCCAGACACATTAAAGCGGGGGCAAATGAAGGACAAGTGAAACTTGAGCCCTATGTTTGTCTAAGGTTGGATTCAGCTAACGAAGCATACCTATATTATGATACATATGCCGGGAATGTGGGATTTAGAGTTCGTATTGGTCAGTTGTTTCAATCAAAGAACAATGGTTCGATTACTTCTCATAGATTTGTCTGCTCGAAGGAAGGATTTCGACATCCATATAGGGTTGGGTGTGGTGCTTTTATGAGGATTAAGAGGCATGATAATGGAAGATGGATTGTCGATCGTTTTCAACTAGAGCATAACCATGAGCTTGAGATGCAAATGAAAGCCAATAGAGGTTCAGCTTCTAGGAAATTTTTGGATGAGATTAATGAAACATTGGAAAAACTAGAAATTGCTAAAAAGCACAATGGGAGCCTCATAAAGAAATATCATGTGAACAACATAATTAGTGATCGGTATACCGTGCTTCATTAATACTTTCAAAACTGACACGCTGAGGACATCGGATTCTTTTATGCTGTCGATGTGCAGATGGGTTGTTGTAAGAGTCTATTATGGGCAGATGGCAGATCTAGGTTCTCCTGCAGTCGATTTGGTGATGCCATCATTTTTTATACCTCCTATAAGCAAAACAATTATGTGATGCCATTTGCTACTTTTGTAGGTGTTAATAACCACAAGCAGCCGTTTCTTCTTGGATGTGCTCTAGTTGCTGAAGAATCGAATGAGTCATTCATATGGTTGTTTGAGACATGACTTAGGGCAATGGGTGCCATCCCAAGTCGATAATAGCTGATCACAATGATTCCATTCTAAAGCAATTGCACAGGTTTTTCCAGAGTCACCATTGATTCTCAATGTGGCAAATTACGACAAAAGAACGTGAGTATTTGAGTCCACTGAGTAGTGATTGTAAATATGAATATGAGAAGTGTGTTTACCAAAGTCATACAGTCAGTGAATTTGATGCTGCATGGGATTCTCTTCTCAGCAAATATGGCTTGAGTGAAAATGCTTGGCTGAAGGAAATGTCTGAAAAGTGTGAAAACTGGGTTCCACTGTATGGACTTCCCATCGATGAAAGTCTGGATGCCTTTTTTGATCCATATTTAAATTCTCAAACGCCACTTGAAGAATTTGTTGTGATATGAGCAAGGTTTGGAGCAACGTCGTGGCAATGAAAGGAAAGAAGATTATAACTCATTCAACTTGCTAGCATTTTTGCAGACAAATGAACCGATGGAAGAGCAATGTAGGAGACTTTATACCCTTTCCATTTTCAAAGTTTTCCAGAGGAAACTTTTACAAAGCTACAGTTATCTGGGTGCCAAGATTCATGAACAAGGGGCCATCAGCAGATATTTGATCTGTAAGTGCGGTAATGAGAATGAGAAACATATGGTTACCTTTTGTTCATCCAATCTCAATGTGAGTTGCGGCTGTCAAATGTTTGAATCAGAGGGTGTATTGTGTAGACATGCTTTGAGATTGTTCCAGATTCCAAATATTGGGGAGCTTCCATCTCACTACATCTTGCGTAGGTGGATGAGGAGTACCGAGTATGACACTGTACGTGATTCTGAATCAGCAAGTAGCTCACAAGAAATTAAGGCAAAGATGTTCTGGAGTCTTCATGAAATTGCTGCCAAATATGTAGAGTTTGGTGCCACATCTTTTGAGAAATACAAACTTGCTTATGAAATTATGCATGAGGGTGAGAGGAAACTTTGCTGGCAGAGGTAAGTTTAGGATAATTTTGTAGTTAAGAGTGCATCTATAGTGTCTTTTCTAGCAAGCCTGACTTTTGTAACTAGGGGGCATCAATTTGTTTTATACAGTATAAAAGCTTTCTCAATCAGAAGTGAAATTATTTTAATAGGAAAGTATGCATTCTGTTAGTTCTTTTTGTTGGTTTCTTCTGTTTATCTCACCTTAGAGGCAAGGGGTAAGGGAGGGGATAACTTGAGGAGAGCGAATGAAGAGCTATGCTTAAAATTTTCTTGCAATAAAATTGTACCTTCAGTTTCAAAAGGCAAATTTCAACAAACGTCTGCCGGGGGGGAAGCCACCACAAGCCCCTTGAGTGTCTTTGAGAAGCTGACCTGATTTGATATTTGCAGGACCTGTAGACCTGTGCTCTGGTGTAATTTCCTCCAAGTTATCCACTCTCTCTCTCTCTCTCTCTCTCTCTCTCTCTCTCTCTCTCTCTCTCTCTCTCTCTCTCTCTCTCTCTCTCTCTCTCTCTCTCTCTCTCTCTCTCTCTCTCTCTCTCTCTCTCTCTCTCTCGTAACTTTGACAAAAGGAATAGGAGATATGAATGACTCTTAGATTTGGGGAGATATGAATGACTCTTAGATTTGGTGCAAAAGTTAGCAAGAGGCACCTGCTGGTCTCGCCCTTGAATGAGCTTATCATAGTGAAGTTAATGATATACACGAGTTGTGGTGATTTGCATTTCAATTTTTTTCTCATTATGAATAATCTGACATGAACATAAAAGGAAAAGTGAAGTTTATCTAATAGAAACGTCTGATTCAATAATCAATCATACTCCAGCACCTCAGTTGCAGTTGCAGAAAGTTACTCAGTGGATATGATTTTGTATTTGGTAATGATTTTTCCAGCAATATTTGAAAATGCCATATGACATTACATGATGTGGCTGATCTCTTGTATCATTTTTCGTATTTAATCTTATTTCTTGGCCATACATTTGCTTTCCCTATGCCGCTTTAATAGGACATATCATAACTGACAAACTTCTGTTATTCAACAATGTTGAAATGTTCTACTAATTGGAGTGTGCTGAATAACTCTCGTAGTACAGATTTGAGTATGAAGGGCAATACTGATGAAGTCCATGCAAAATGAAATATCTCGCAAAAGTATAGTAGAAAGTCTCAGTTATATGTGTGATACTGGCTCATGAGGCAGCATAATTTGTTAGTAGCTCTTTAATGGATATCTGTTCATTAGCACTTGAATATATGAGAGACCTAGGGCAATCACAACTGTGCTGGCAAATAGATTTGTCCTTATGGCAACAGAAATGAGCTTCTTCTTGCTACAGCAAGTTAGGCTACTCTCACCAGGAGAAACCATGAGAGATTATTCGGCCAAGGGACCAAGTGGTGTGTATAGCTCACCTAGAGTTGAACTTACTTGTGTGCAGATAAGTAGCTCAAGTCTGCCATTGATGTGACGCCCCCACCTCGGGGTTCTTAACGTGACATCCCGTTCATTATTATCTTTCTTTAAACACAAGCGGAAGCATTTCTTAGGACAATCACAATCAATACACACACAGCAGAAATTTAGATCAAGATGATTTATGGATACTCAAATTTGCATCTCTTTATTAATGTGCCGCAGACTTTTTCTAACAGGCATCTCAAATTACTTACTTAATGAGATGTTGGTTAATTCATTCTGAGATGGTATTTCACCAACCATACAAGTAAACTTCAAAATTGACTTATTTAATGGGATGTTAATAAGCCCCTTATATGTTTGGTAGTTAACTAACCACACTTATAAAATGTGAAAGAATTTCCTGACTCACTAATTTATTGGGATGTTTGGTAAATTTGTTATAGGATTGATATTTTACTAAACAGACAGGTAAAATTTGAAAGAAATTGATAATTTTACAAATTTAAAAAAATATTGCTAAATTCTCTATGGTGTTGATAGTTTATTACGCGATCTTGTAAAATTTCAGAAAATTTGGTAAGTCAATTGTTTCATAGAGGGTTGGTAAGTTCCTTATAAGGTTGGTATTTTGTGTAAGTTTTAAAGAAGTTGAAAATTTATTAATTCAGTGAGGTGTTGGTAAATTCCTTATAGGGCCGATATTTTACTAGAAACAATTGTGGACTTTAAGGCTCCGTTTGTTTCACAGAAAATAAATAATTTGAAAAATATTTTTCCAAAAATGATCGCTTACATCGCTTATAAAAATCAATAAATGAAAAATATTTTCATCATCCACGAATATATTTAAATATAAATTATTGTCGATAATGAAATATTATTCATTTTAAGTGATACAAGCAATCATTTATAGGAAAGTAATTTCCAAATCAATCATCTTTCGGACACAAATGTAGCCTAAAAGAAGTTATTAACTTACTAATTTATTGGAATATTGACAAATTTCTTGTAGGATTGATGCTTAACAAAATACACTTGTAACGATTCAAAGAAGTTGATAAGTTTCTAACTTACTGGAATGTCGTTGAGTTTATTATAGTGTTGGTAATTTACTAATGGTTCACCTGACATTCGAGTTGCCACGGTCATACTTTTTTTACCAGTGTCATTAGAAATATACCAACAACTTCAGAAGTCTACTAAATAAGGAAAATTTTCCAGCTTTTCCCTTAACCGGACCTTGGAATCGTCTAAGAAGTCCAATTAGCGTGTCTTCTCATCCATAATTCGAGAGAAACACCAATCCTAATTCTCAAATTTTTCAATATGCTAAATACGGCATGCTAGATAAGTCCAGCATTAGTATCGTTGCTAATTGTTTGTCCAATTGTTGAATAGAACGGTTGAATTGGTGTGAGAAGAAGATGGAAAAAAAGGACCTGAGTAACTTTCCGTTCTGTAACAGACCAAAAAAAAAAAAACTTTCCGTTCTGTAGAAGCAAAATGGTAGGTAATGGCATTGCCAAACTTCTGTTTTTATGTTTGTGCTGCATTTTCCATGTTCATGAGAACAGTTCTTTGCGTCAAAAAGAAAAAGGAATTGCCGAGTTACACGGACAAACTTGCGTGGGCCTGAGGATTGCGGTCTGTTTATACTTACCAAAGTTCTCTTGATAAGGCATTGGAAGAGATGAAACTAACTCGTGCATCTCATGTTTAATGAATCAAAAGTCAAACTGTCAAACTGCCTTTTATTAAAAAGAAAGTCGGACATGCCAAATTGAATGAGTTTAGCATACGAGGACACTGAATATGTGAATGAATTGCGCTGAAAATATTGAAGTAACTGAAAATTGCAAGACAGGAAGATATCCATGACACTAACGGGTAGGGGTGAACTCAAATGCTCAGAACGTTGAAACTACTTGCAAATGCGGATGAAACCAATGTAAAGGAGACCAGGTCTGAGCTTGGACACCTAATTTTCTCTCCCTCTGGGAAGCTTTATTTACATGAGGATCTTCTCTCAATGACCTAAATCTAAAGGAAAAGGGGTTCACAGTCTCTCAGCTTGTTGGTCCTCACTGATTTTAATTTAAGCATTTGGCCTTTCTTAACCAGCAGCTCGAATTTTAGACCTTCAATGCTAGCTTCTGAGCAGCAAGAGCTTCAGCCTCAAGGGTGGGCTCCCATAAAATGGTAGTTTCAGCAAGTAACGAGGTCACGACATATGGGTCCATGTTTGAGGCAGGACGCCTGTCTTCCAAGTAACCTGTTTATCATTTTAAGCCATTAAGTGATTGAGCAAGGAAGGTCAACTTTGTTTTATCGATATGCAAAAACAGTGAGATGTCCAACTGAGATGTCAAAGTCTTAAACTTCGATCATGTTCTGTATATGTTGGATGAGTAAGGACTGATATGAAGATATACATTTGTCGAGGAAGCAAAACTCTGGGAGTGCTCTATGATTATTAAAAGTTAAAAAAAATTTGCAAAGTAGAATTCATGAACTGAGATCAAAAGACAGTACTATCTGTATATTATTTTCTTAGGTTAGCGTTTCTTGAATACTCTATGAAATTTAAGCATCTCCAATTTGATATTCAGACAGAGCACAAAAGGGAAGTGGTATGGTCATTGTTATAGTACCTTTTCTTTGCTTCTCGGTGTCACGGCCCACACGGATTGAGCAACCACGATTGGCAACTCCCTGCATAACAGAATTTTAGTAAAGGAATTTTAGTAATTCAGGCATCACAACAAAATTTGAGTTCAATTTAACTGGTAATCTTCAAATTTGACTAGCAGCTGGCAAGATTCTTCCCAGCATTACCCAAGAAAATGTGTCGATGCTGGCTGTTTCATGCTTTCCCGTCAACCTTCTCTCATTTCCTTCTCCATAGGCACTAATGTGCTCCTTGTGGAGAAGTGAGAGATTCAGAATTGCCTTCTTTATCACTTCAAAGCCTCCCTCTTCTCTCATGCTTTTTGTACTGCAGAAAAGGAGTTCAGCATACCCTTAAAGTCCTTCGATGAACAAAAATACTCAATAAAGTCCATGTTATTTCTATGGTGTGAACCTGTAGTTAGTGTGGCATCCTGCACCATTCCAGTCACCCTAAGAAGGAAGAGAATATTTAATCAACTTTGGAATGATATGTTGCGTAAATGGTGATAGTGAAGTCAGCTACCTCTATCGGCTTCGGATCTAACGTGAGGACAACACCAGCTTGCTCAGTTATTCTCTGTTATATAAGCAACATAAACAATTAAGTATTGAATATTGTAGAACGTCTGTATGCACCTATGTTGTTTGCAGTTAATTCGTATATTTTCTAGAGCAATTGTAATTTCACCTCGAGAAGGTATCTTGAGCACCACATATGATCTCCCGCTTCAATTCCCACACTCGGTCCCACTTGGTATTCCCACTGCACAATGGAAGCCAGTGTTTTGGCAACAGTCCTGTGCTTCTAATTCCATAAAAACAGGGAAGATGGAGGTGAGAAATTACCTGGCCCGGCATCACCTCTCCATTGGTGCCACTAATGTTGATACCGGCATATAAGCAAGCCTTGTAGTGAGCATCGGATATGTCTCGGCCGAATGACTTATCAGCCCCAACACCACAGTAATAAGGCCCCTAAATGAACATAAAATCTCACATCACAATACAAAATTTTCTCATCAACTTAAAGCCTATTATCCAACGATATATAGGAAAATTCATTGTGAAACAAGTTCTCACCTGGGGACCTGGATATCCTCCAACAGGCCAACCCAGTGGCCATTGAACATTTGTCTGCATTATGGTGTACTCTTGCTCAATCCCAAACCTGATGTGAACATTTAGCCAAAAGTTATAAACTTGTCCATCTCAAAACTTTCTAATTCACAACAGAAAAACCGTGTGTTTGGATCTCCTACCATGGAACTTCATTGATAACCTTTTGCTTACTGAAAATTTCAGCAGCCCTGGCACGTTTGTTCGTTGGGATTGGCTCACCAGCTGGTGTGTATGTATCGCAAATAACCTGCACACGAACAATAATTATCCATGCACTGATTCGTATGTACTTTCTCATTTGATCAACCTGTTCAGATGATCTAGATGGACGCAAAAGTTTTGACAACATAATACTGGTTTGGTGGATGATTACCAAGATATTGTTGCCGCCTCGGAAAGGATCCTTGAAAATTGCTTGAGGGCTGTTAAAAAATCAAGAACTTGATCGCATGATGTGAAGGAAATATAGTAAGACAGTTTCGGGTTTATGTCATCTTACTATAAGATCACTTCACTATCCTCCCCTGGAGCTTGACCGGTACTTGATCCATCATAGTTCCACTTCGGAAGTTCAGATGGGTGCTCAACAGGTCGAGCGATCGTCTGATTATTCAGAAACCATTAGATCAGTAGCATGTAAAAACGAAAACTCAACATATTGTTGCCATTCATACCTTTGACTTGCTGCGCAGATCTGTGCCAGATCCTCCGATCCTGTCTCATAGGTAGACCAATATCAAAATGTGAAACAAGATATGCCAATGCAGAAATTGACAGAAAAATGGTGCCGCTTGTTGAATGTTGCTTAAAACGTATGACATACTTATTCTCATTGTAGATTGAAGAAAAAAGCGAACAGAGTAGTTCTAGTATTTCCATGCACCGCACTTAAAGGTTTCGGGCATTAAAACATACCAAATGTATTCTGCAATTATCTTATCAGTGTAGGGCTGGACGTCCAAGTTGAGAAGATTCTCGAGCCTGTTAATAGTATCATTCTCGGACTTCAAAGCATACACCCTGAACTTAGAAAGGATCTTGGTGTTCCCACTCTTCTTCTGTTTTAGCAAGAGAGAACTCCATGTTTTTGCTGTCATGGGACTGGCAGTCAGCGAGCTCTTTGTGATCCTCATCTGGCATTGTGTCGTCGGTGCCAAAATCTGCGCCATTGCTGCCTAGTCCGAAAAAAAAAAATGAGTAATAGACATATCTACTGACAACAAAACACCTGGGAGCTTATCACATGGAAGATGGTTCAAAGGACGAGCTCTATTTGTATGACTTGCCTTTCGACATGCTCAAGAGTTTTAGTTTTGAAAAGATATGGACTAGGTACTTCAAAGAAAGGGTCTCTTTTGCATGTGCCAGCGCCAGAAAACAGAAATGCGCTTCTTGATACACAGAAAATTGAAAAGCTACACATTTGTTTTCTTTAAGAACAAGACTACTTTCATGTAGGAAAAACTTGCATTTTTTAAGCATAAATAGTGAGTCATATCAATGGCCCTAAGGATGCTACCAAATTCTCCTTTACAAGAAAAATAAAAAAGGTAGCATAACTATACTTCTTTCAGAACCGTTTCAAGATTATTCTCAGGCCTCTTCCCAAAAGAGAGATTGTGGGTAAGTAATATACTGAGGGCAGTTACATAGTTGAAGGAAGCAGACTGCAGAGCGCAACTATTTAAAGAGAGTAATGGAATCCCAACTGACAAGGGTCAACCAACAAACATGTTATTCTAACATTTCATTAGATATAACGAATGATCAACTCCTGAATCTTGACAGTGCACCTAATTCCTTCCTCTAGCAACCCAAAAGGCAATCTCATTGAAGTAGTTACTTCTTTTACAAACTTGGCATAATTGCAAATTACTCTTGCCAACCGCTTTGGCGAAAATATCCATAAGATATCACCATGGCAGAGCAAGACTAATGAACACAGCAATAATTAGTATGACCAACTGAAGTAATAGAACAAGAAAAATCTGAGACTCGAGTCAATACTAGAGCAATTGATTCCAGATGAGGTCCACAACATCCACTTTATAATTGCCAACGATTGATTTAGTTATCAAAATAAAAGAATACAATGACTACTACTCCGTTCATTGCCACACACACAACTTCTTTTGCAGACATTATCGTCACAAAGAGATGAAGTCCATGTCAATTGTGAACCAAACAAAATGTGGCAGGACAACCTTCAAGTGATCAAAATGGAGACGTCATGGATCAGACCTTCAGTCCAACAGTCAAAAGACCTATTTTAATGCCAAAGATGTACTCAATTGCTTAAGATGGTGCTCAAAATTGGCAAAGGATTTACCTGAGAACCTCTGCAGAATAGCTGAACAGCAAACCAAGAATGTGAGAGAGAGAGACAGAGACAGAGACAGAGACAGAGAGACAGATGTAATTTGTATGAGGTGCAGCTTCTTGTATAGACTACAGAGTAATTTGGAGGGCGCAAAAATGTTGGTGGCTTTTCCTTAGCAGATAGGGCTATGTTTTGAGTGGCGGAAAAAAGTTGGTGGTGTCTCTTTGGAAGCTCCAAAAGAAAGTGTAGATCACCTTCACCACGACAATAAGATAAGGTCTTTTTCTTTTTTCAAGGACTCTCTCTCTCTCTTTCTCTCTCTTTCTCTCTCTCTCTCTCTCTCTCTCTCCACCATTCAAACTCTTCACAGAGAAACTCTAGAAACTCCAATATAGGACACTTCCAGCTTTTAGTTCATAGAATGCTGCTGTCAAATGCTACCAAAAGGTCTCCAGATTCTCATAATAAACGCTTCTCTTTTGAGCTGAAACAGTATTAAATCCTTCTTCGATCAAGATCGATCATTGGTCAATGTGAAATCTTTTGCAGTTGAGTCCCCAAAGAAAATCTTCAAGAATTTGCCCTTTTCTTCAGCTCTGCTGAGCGTGCCGCTGTAGATTCCCAGGGAAGAAATAAAAAAGATTATATTTATTGTTTATATCTCCACAAGTTGCATTGCATGTACGTCAAAAGAGTTGACTAGCATCATTTTTTATGCCCCTACTAAATTCAATTTTGTTTTTTATGAGCGGCTATAGAGTCGTGCTATCATATTAAGCGACCCCATAGAAAAGTGTCCCTTCATAGATATGAAATCGGGTTCAATCCGATCGTCCAATTAATAATTGATTAAAGCATGGAGAAATCAATCGCTATGCCATATGGTTTCATGCGCAATTTTTCTTCTCTGCATAGGAGTTCATGCATTAATATTGAATTCTCTAGGGTCAATATCGAAATTTACTATTGTTAGGTGAATATTGCTTGTTTTGGCCAGATTTGTTAGGTTAGCTAAAGTGCAATATATGATTAGGTGAATCTTTACCAGCTGCAATTTGAAAAGACTGCAATATATGATTAAGATGCACCCAATCTTGAACTAGAAAAGATCAATTAAAGCAAGCAAGACAATCGACAACCAGATAAGATATCACTGAAGGAAGATAACAAGGTCATGGCTTTAAGAAATTTGAAAGATAGAAAATATCGCATCTCCATCCGAAAAATCGAATTCGAGAAGCTCGGGATTGTCCTATCAAGAAGGGAGAATTTCCTCGAAAAAACCCAAAAGAAGACGAATCTTTTAATTGGTGACAGAACGACAGAGGTTGCTTGGTTGCTGCTAAACCAGTCCTCATCAAGATCACAACACGACCAAGTCATCTTACACCAGTAACCCTTCGCCACGCAGGATGTCTGATTAAGAAGGACCTAATCAAAATTCAAGATGCCGAAAGAAAAATTGAAAGGAGAAAAAAATTAAGACAAAAGACAAAACCAAGAACCGAAACGAGAAGCGTTTGAGTCCACCGATTTTCGCTCCTCTGTTGCCTCTTTCTTTAATCATAATTATCGTAATGAATTGAAACGTGCAGAAGTGGGGACGATTGCAAACAAACGAGAGATGGCGACGGCAACGATTTCGTACTCGCCTTGCGCTTTTGGGACCTGCGGATAAAGCAAAGCTTCGAATCAGATCCACACGACAAGGGCCAGTTTTAGCCGTTGCTGGTCCTGATCCAACGGCTCATCCTTTTTGCACCAGAGATAGAAACCACCAAAATCATAAATTATACGCAATGTAATATCAATATTTTAAACTTTTTCGTGTCACGAAAATCCTAAAACCTTTACTGGCATGACATATCAATACAAATTTGGGCATTGGCGACACGAAGAAAATTTTTGAGTATCGGTATCACCATGAGCAAAGTTTAGAATTTTTTTGTGGTAGGCAAAGAGTATTTTTGTCGTATTAGTATAAATTAGGGGTACAAGTGACCTAAACAGGTTTGGAGTATCAGTGTTACAATAGACATAGTTTAAAGTTTTTTGTGGATACTTTTTCCTTTTTTTTTAAATGTTCTTTTCTTTTTTCGTTTGAGCATATTAGTCGGATATGATAAGTTTTGACTGAAAAGTTTATACGCGAAATGGTGATAGATTTTTAATTAGTAGTTTCATAGGATAAGGTTACTTAAAATTTATTCACCAATGCTTAAACACATTGCTTTTTAGTGCAATTCCATGTACTCAATTCATTTTAATTTTTTGCTAAAAGTTTATTTTCCGTTTAATTTAGCGACCAACTTAAAGAACGAAAAGATTATTGCCTCAAAGAGTAATTCCTAACTAAAGAAAGCAATAAGACGCTTTCTACTTTCTTTATATTCCTCTCTTCTCTTTTGTGAAAAAAACAATAGTATTCAAGATCTTTTACGACACTAATATTAAAATACTCGCATTTTATCACATAAAATAAATGCACATACATATTTTCAATAAACCCTCCTTCTCCCATATAATTTTGCTTTTTATGATAAAATACTCGTTCTTGTTAAGTAAATGTATGGTAAGTGTATAAAACACGTCTTTTATACTCCACTTTTTATTGACGTAACATCTCGATTGTCATTTATACTCGTTCATCTTTTAATTTCTCGCTAGATAGCAAAATAGTATTTAAATTCATTATTAGTTGCGATACTTTAAAAATATAACTTTTAAATAATATATATAATTTCAAATGATAATAACATCATTTTTAGATTCTCATTTTTTGACGGACTTTGAAAAAAAGCCGGTATTTACCCGTCCATACGGTGTCTTGTAATTTCCATCCCATATAGTAGTATATGGCATATACTACTAACTAGACTGAGTTTGGCCAATTAAGGAAATTTTCTTCAATTAATAAATTGTCACCCTGAGAAAGAAATATTATAAGGAATATTTCTCAAGTTCTTTGACATAGAGATCTTCTTTGCCTATATATATCTATTCTGATGATTTTCGTACAAGATACATGGGGACGTTTTGGGTCATAGGAATATTTTAAGGAAATATATAGTACCCTAGGAATCCTTCACTTCTAATAGTACAAGAGAATTTTAGAAATAAATGTATTAGAATTCTTAAAACTTGTCGTGAAAAGTATAATTGAGTCGTAAAATTTATCAAATTGATGCGATCAAGTTTCTTCGTTAACTCATCCAATTTGCCTAAGGGAAAAAGCTAATGTAATGCTTTTTATTATTTTTCGGGAAAATTCTAAATAAAGGCCTGAAATAAACATTATTTCAAATAAGAAAATAAAATGATTATGTCAATTTCAAAGAAGAGGATAACTTTCTAGATGGTCAAAGTTTCAAAGAAGCGCATAATTTTCTGGATGGTCAAAAGCATTTCCGTACTTTACCTTTTTTTGAATTTTTTACCTTATTTTCTTTTTTTTTTCTTTTTTGTTGTTTTTTTCTTTCTTTTTTGCCGATCGCCGACCACCGACGATGCCCAAAGAAGGCTAGGCAAGGGTTGCCCTCACCCGATCTAGCGAGAGCCGACCTTTGCCTATGACTGACAAGGTCTTCCAAAGATCATTGGTGGTAGAAAGAGAAAAAATAAGAGGAAAAAAAAAAAAAATATATAATTTAAAATTAAAATTGTCAATGTCCTTGAACTATCGAAATATTTAACGAACCGGTGACCAGCGAGATCAGACTCTTATTTGACACAAAGTTCCCTTCCTATCTTGGACTCTTATTTACAAATTCCCCTAATTTTCCGAAGGGAGGTGCTGATGTGATTATCATGTCAGCTATTTCAAGAAAAAAAAACTGAAAAATTAAAAGCAAAACTGGGGAAGTGGTGGTCCTCCTCGAAGCAGGCGTTCCAAGATCCAGAGAGGTCCTGCTTCTCAACCGAAATCGGTGCAAACCGGGTCCCCTCACGGCCGCAGTTCCGTTCGTGCGATCAAGAAAACCCCCCCAAAAAGACAGATGGAAACTTTCTACAGATTTCTTTGAAAAGATCGAATTTTTACAGTTTACCTTCATCTGGGTGCGACGATTCCGGAACCTCCCTCTGGTCCCACAAGCAAAAAGCTTCTTTGGTCAGCTCCAACCTTCGCTGCTTCTCATCAGGATGCAGACACTCATTGAAGAACCTAGAGCCAGCCCCAAATAACTAAGAAAATGCCTCTGAGATTGAACGAATCATAGTCAAAATACAACCCAAAAGAAGAATCTGTCTGTGGTGATCGTTTTCTTTTCATCTGGGTATTGCGAATATGAAGCAAGAGATGGGGAGCCGTACGCTCTGAGTTCTTGGATTTGCTGGGGAGTGTGTGCGCGCGGCGGTGGCAGCGCTTGCTCCCCCTTGGGGTTTGTCGGAGGAGGCGCCCCGGTCATCGTCGCCGGAGGCTCCGCCTGCCGCCGAGGTTGTCGCCGCCGGGATTTGCTCCCCTCGCTCTTTGCTGCTCCTCCTGCGGAGGTGGTGAATGGAAGATGAAGAAGAGAGAGAGAGAGACGATGGTGAGGATGTGGGATAGTGCAGAGAGCGAGAGAGAGAAAGAGAGTGCAGGGGAGTTGTTGAACATGGGGTCGGACGGAGAAGGGCTCGAGGGGGTGGCCGCACGATTGCGCCCGGCGGCGGCGGGTACGGAGAATCGGCGGCGACCCTTGCCCCTCCTTCCGCCGCCGCCGCCGCCGCCTCAGCCGGTGTCAAGTAATCCCCAGGGTCACGAGCGGCACCTTCGAGTTTCTCTTTTAATTTCTTTTCATTATTTTTCTAAAATAGCTTACATGACAACCACATCAGCATTATTCTTTTAAGAAAAATAAAAAATGGCTCCTCAACCTTTTTCGTTAACTTAATTAGACGGGGCTAGCGGACTTAATTGCACTAATTTAATAAATTTTATGATTTAATTATACTTTTTGAAAGCTTTCACTACTTGATTGCAAATTCACAACAAATTTTAAGACTTTTGATGCACTCATTCCAAAATTTTAAGATTGTATTTCTTCTTTGAATCTAATCTATTTAGAAAATCAAATAATATGCTAAACTAATATACCTACGAGTTCTTCTTATTTTCAAAATTGTTCTCATGATTTGAATAGTAGAGATTTGCATATAAACTCAAGGAGAATTACTTCGATATTGGAATACCAAAGTGCTTATGTAAGTTCACAAGAAATACCAACGTCTTCGTACCTTAGTGCTTATGTAAGGGTTGAAGTATTTGATTTATGATCCGTTTGTTTTCAAAAAATGAATAATTTGAAAAACATTTTTCCTAAAAATGATTGGTTATATTGTTTGAAATAATTGGCCAACAAAAAAATATTTTCATTATCGATAATAATTTATGTCTAAAGTTTTTCATAAACAATGGAAATATTTTTCGTTCCATAAATTTTTATAAGCAATACAAACGATTATTTTATAGAAAAATATCTTCCAAAACGTGGGTCTTTTCGTGAAACAAACTGACCATTAATGTTAATTTTTCCTCTAACATTAAAGGCAGGCGATATTGGTTACCAATAGTATTTAGGGTCCAACGAGATGGAGTATTGTGAAGAGAAAATTGATAAAGTAAGTAGAATAAGACACGTGTTTTAAAAGTCTTATATATTATAAGATCATGTGTTTGCTTCTATAATGAGATCAAGAAACCGCAAATTTGTGAGATCGCTTAGAGCATACATATGAGTTTGTGAGAATTTTGCATTTGTGAAATCTCTATGCTTAAGGCACAGAGAGATATGGTAGAAATGTGGAGAAATCCTAAAACTCGTGTCAACAGTGCATTTGAGTTTTAAAATTTTCATTTCATTAATTTGATTCCTCAAAATTCCATTAAATCACAAAGTCCAATTGACTGACAAAAGGCATTTTTTAATGGGTTTATACCACTAAAAATCCTAAACCAATACCCCATGACACATTTACCCCAAAGTAATTTCTCTCTCATAAAAAATCACAAAATGGTATCGTTGACTCAAATATACCCTGCGTTAGCATTCCGTTTAATATCCCATTATAATGTATATGTGTTAATACACGTCTGCAAGACGAATTTAACATGGAGAATGACAATTTCAATGTGGAAATCATGTATGTATTCTAAAAGAGGGTGGATTTAGATTAGGTTTACTAATGTGGAATTTTTTGTGAAATGAAAGTTAGTTTGGATAAATGTGTTTGGCGATGCCAGTGTGGGATTTTGCGTAAGATCAAAGTTAGTTTGGGGGTAAATGAGCCATGAGGGTATCGATTTGGGATTTTTGGTGAGATGAAAATAAGTTTTGAATAAATGTGTCATATGTCCCAATTTGAGATTTTTAATGGTATTAACCTCTTTTTTTATTAGTTTTAAGTGAATGGAAAATCCTAGAGGACCTCGAGTATTTCCATAATTTTGTGAAATATTGATCCACGTACCTCCGTGGCAATATGTACCAACATTAAGATCAAAATTGAATGTTTTTTAGCTATCAAAGTTGATAATTTGTCAATCCTTTCGGTTTTTCCACATCTTACCCTAATTACTGCACAAATCGTGAGCACTTTTCCATGCGAAAAGGTTGGCCAAAAAAGGACATGAAAGTCCGTCTATGTTATTAGCCAAAGGGTGTCTATTCTTAGTTTATATTAAATCTAAAATTAGCTTATGCTAAAGATAATAATCATTATTATTACTAGAATTTAGCAACTGATTGAGCAAGCTCTTATTTGGAAGGCGATCATTTTCTGCATGGTTCCACTTTTTCTTCACATCCAACTTAATTTTCAATGTTGTCTTGACTAAAAATTTAGAGGGTTAATACCACCAAAAACCCCAAATTGGTACACTTGTGATAAATTTACCTTCTGTTAAATTAGATTAATGCCACGAAACCACAAATTGGAACACATATGACAAATTTATCCTCCGTTAGTTTCCATTAAATTTTTCTGTCAAATTGTTAAGTTGGATAACACATGATAGTTGATAGGTGTATTGGTTTGGGGTTTTACCCCTCTATTTGTCACAGACGTACCAATTTGTGATCTTGTGGTATTAATCTAGTTTAATGGAGGGTAAATTTGTCACAAGTGTACCGATTTTGGATTTTCGATGGTCAAAAAATTAATTTATGGTAAATTTATCACAAGTGTTCTAATTTGGGATTTTTTGTGGTCAAAAAATTGATTTGGGATAAATTTGTCACAAGTATACTGGTTTAGGGTTTTTGGTGATATTGACCCAAATTTAGAAGAGCATTAACTTTAAAACCTAAACTTTGGGCCCGGTATTGACCGAGTGATGTGAGTAGTTAGATTTAACAGGTTCTATATGGGATCCACATGATTGACGATTCAAGTCATTAAGTCTACAGTGGATCTAAGACAAGGCAAGAGTTTGCCATATGTACCGTATCATATGTAAATTTTATCTTATTATTACAGTACGGGACTTAAAGGTACTTGCGTCAAAGTGTTGAAGAAATTACGTCATAAGCCCGCCCATGAAAAAACTATGTTAAAATATCAAATAAGAAAAATTTAGAGTTTCTAATGCATCAATTTTTTCACAATGTTGGTTATTAAAAATATTTTACGGGTGACCCGTTATAATTTCATACTATTATTTGATGCAGAATATCAATTATGACTTTTCCACTTCTAGGTCAACACGAAGAGTTTAACTTTTCTCGATTACACGTCAATATCTGGACAATTGAATATTTGTCTTGTTATTCTAGTCTTCGACTTTTTTTTTTTCCTGCCAATTGCTATACTCTACATAACGAATCTATTTTCCCAAAAAGTGTTGATGAAGTATCTTTCGAAATATGGATCACTACGATAAAGGGTGTGAAAGGACTTTTGTTGGTTCTTGGATAGGAATCGAGAAATTAAAAGTACTAAAACCATAAACAATCATATCAAGCCATGTAAAGGTATTGAAATGTAAAGATGAATTGAAGATAAAACTAATTTGTGTTCTCTGACTGATTGGTGGACCCTTTTACAAACTACAATTCAAGTTTTTCTACTACCAACGACAATTAACAACGGTTCAAAGAGAAATTAAGCACAATGCTCATGTATCCTACAATTCAGTGACTTCTACGTACAAACAATTATTCACAAATAACCGACTCCACCATTTCGACGGCTCTTCTTCCACTACTTCACCGGTCGTGTCATTTCTTCTACTTTGACAATTATATTTTCTCCACATCTTTGCATCAATTGCTCACGAGCTTCTTGTCTCCACGATCTTCTCCTCTCAACTACTCGACAATTATGTAAATTTCTCCCTTTGCGAGGGTTTCTCCTACAGTTACGCCTAAGGTCGCTGACTTCACCATTTATACGGTTACCTCATCTTGCCGATGGTTGTATCAATCGTGGCTTTTATCATTTGAGTAAATCTTGATTTGTCAACATTTCCTATTGAACTTAGCCATTTTCATTTATATCTTCTGTCGGCTAAATTGGTTTTCTAATAAACTGAATTTGCCGGCTATCCTTATAAACACTTAGCCAATCTTTCCTCCATCGCTTCTTGCTCGGTCTCATCTAGTTTGGGTCGACAATAAAGAACTAAGTTTTTTTTTTTATATTAACATATGCTTCTTTAAAAGAATCAAATGGTTTTTCATTCTTTTAATATCCAGGCATAATTGTTCTGTAAATCGAAGAGACGTGCATTTAATCACCCTACCTTTTCATCTCACACCTTTTCACCCGCTACTGTGCACTTCTCTTGTCACGTCTTTCATGGAAAAAAAAACCCCATGTCATCCTCATTTAGGAAACCTATTCATTGAGGCGACATGCATATAGCCAAAAACCGCACCTTTTCATTTGCTCCTTTTCCCTTTGAGTTTGGGAGCCAGGTCGAAGATGATATTTGATCAAATCATTTTTTGTCCTGTTTTAAGTCGCTTCCACTTTCATCGGTTTTTGAAGAAATTCTTCCCTCGCCATCATAAAGAGATTCTCTCTATCCATCGGGATTTTATCTCTGAACGAGCCTAATCGAATGTAAATAATCACTGCATTTCCAATCTTTGATGAGAGATTTTTGCAGTGGTATATGAGGTTAAGGCTTTATATATTGTCCACTTGGAAACAAATGCGAATCGATTTGGCTTTAGAATTCTGCTGGCTTAATCTAGACTTGCAAATGCCATATTTTAACATACATTAACATAACAATTTGAAAGAAAAAGATACTTTTATGATGACATAAATGAAACTAATTATAGATTTAGATTTGTTTGTTTTACGAAAATTTCTTGTTGCTGAAAAGTAAATTCAAATTTAGAATAAGCAAACTACTTTTGGAGTTTTGATTGAACTAAAAATGAGTCGAAAAAATTGATTTTATGGTATTTGATAATAAGTGAATCAATTAAATGCATCTTGTATATTAAATATGACATATAATGACTAAAAACTGGAATCAACATCTTCTTTGTGTATTATGTAATCCATAAAAAATAAACAAAATTGCGAAGAAATTAAGTAAAAAATTATGAAATCATATTCGTTAACGATTTTATGTATTCAAGATGACGCGGGCATTAATGAATTATATTTAAGAGATGGTAGACAAGATTTATGAAAAAAATAGATGAGGCTTAACGAAATAAAGAATTGATGAGAGATAGAAAAGAGAAATAAGGGATCTATTCATCCCACTCGGATGTGCAACAAGAAATCAAGAATAACGATTTCCTCCTTTTTAGAAGACGAGTCTCTTTCGCCAATTTAAACTAGTCATTTTTTGTCCATGGAAAACGCTTTTCGTAGATCGGCTAATTTTTTTTTTTTTATAACCAAGGTATCCATGGACTATTCCTCGGGGTGGTGGGGTACAAGACCAATGCTATCGGGTAAGCCCTCAAGATGTGATCGGCGAGAGTTGAACCTGGGACCTCATCAGTTTTACTGTCAGAAGTCAAGAACTCTCAACCACTCGACCAATCATGTTCAAACACTGGAAAGTCCGAAAACAATTTTTGATAAAACGATTTTTCCATATCGAACAAACCTACCCTCAAGATCAATCGGCAAGATGCCCGCAAGAGACGACCAACTCGGTACCAAGATGGGAAAGAAAGGAGGATGGAGCAGTTATGTGGTCTATTTCGAATTTGGAATGGGACGTGGTTGAAACCAAAGAGAGAAACGCCGGATTTTAATTGGCGGCTGAAGGCAGTTGTGCAAAAGCGTCGTTCATCTCCTTCAGATTCCTAAGAAAAGTGCTCCCTCCCTAATTAGATTACTATTGTAGCCACTAATTGCCATGAAGGAGACACTAATATTTCAAAAGTTGACGGCATAGATGATGTAGATGCAGTGAATTCATCATGACCATAAGCCTATTTTCCTTAGAGCTTGTAATTTTCACTTTTACTGCGCTGAAAAGTCTACGGTAAACATGAAGAGAACAGATGGAACATCAATGATTAATCTGTGGATACAAATTCGACACTGTTCCCATCAATGTCAGCAATCCTGAAATCCACCAACCGGGTGATTGCAATCATGGAAAAAGCTCCCAACTTTTCACGAACGTAACATACCCCTCTTGATCCTTCCACTTTTCACGAACATAACATACCCCTTTGCGTTAACATCAATTTTTGTGCTATTGTACAGTACACTTTGCAATTCACAGAGAGAGAATATGAGAGGGAATTACTTCTTTTTTTCGCAAATGTTCCCTTCTTCAATGGGAACAATACAATTTCGTGGGTTGGGTTTGGTCTAGCTCATCAAGAGGCAATCCATACCCGATCTATATATAGTCTTGCCATGGGATAATAATATTACGAGTGTCATGATTTCTTAAAAAACTTTCACTTAAGTATCGTAATTTTCAATCAATCACTTTTGCGCGCATAAACAAGTGGTTATAAAGAAATCATTCATTTTTTGCGAAACAATCGAAGGTCTAATTTCTAAAGAAATCGATTACTTTTTCTTTTCAAATTTCCAAAGGAGAAGAAACCTTTCTTATTGCCAAATTTCCTTAGCTCCTTTTCTTCTTCTTTTTTCCCTTAGTTTCATACACATGATGGGAAAATGATATAAATGGTCCTTGAATTTTGGCATAATGTACAATGTCATTTTTGAATTTTTAATTTGTTCATTATGGTTTCTGAACTTTCACCAAATGTGTAATGTTATCCTTGAACTTTTAATTTGTTCAATATGATCCATGAACTTTTGATACATATTCAATTGAGCCCCATAAATTATATGAAAATATTCAATGTTGTCCTTGAATTTGAATCTATGGAATGATAACATTAAATATTTTCATATAGTTTATGGACTAGATTGAACATTTACCAAAAATTCATGATCATATCGAATAAATTAAAAGTTCAGAAACGATATTGTGCATTAAGCTTATGTTCAGGGACCGTATTGAACAAGCTAGAAGTTTATAGACAATATCACATATTGGGTTAAAGTTCAGGAATCATATTGAACAAATCAAAAGTTTAGAGATGACATTATATGTTAGGCTAAAGTTCAACGATCGATTATGTAATTATCACCACGACGAGAGGCTCACTTCACCATCTTCGAACACGTGCAAGCAAACCGAGGAGTGAGAAACCAGAAAACCAATAACTTCGATTGTTGTTTGCAAGGGACAACGAGTCACTTAGGACCCAAAAATTAACAATTAACAATTAACAAACGGCAAAATAAAAAAAAATGTAAAAAAAATTAATAGAAAACAATACACAAAACAATCAACGAGGTGGTCGTCGTCTTCTTTTTCCTCCTTCCTCTCTCTTTCGTTTCTCTCCTTTACGACCGCCGTCTCTCTCTCTCTCTCTCTCTCTCTCTCGAGCTCCGCCGTCTCCCCAGATTCGTCCCCGTTTCTTTTCCCTAAATCGGAGGCGGGAGCAGCTACCGTAGCGAAGGAGGAGGGACGGAGACATCGTCCGCCGCCGCCGTCGTCGCCGTGCGAATCCATGGAACAGCTCATCAACTTCATAATTCGGCCTCCCAGGTGACGGATTTGCGACATCCCCCCGGCTCTTGATTCCTCGTGTCTTGATGCTCTGCTTGCTCGCTTTCGAGTTCAATCCGATTGGTGGGTTGGTGGGTTTGTGTTCTTTTCGCTGCCCGTGAGCTGTGATGGCGAGAATTTGACAAATCTTGCGGATCGTCTAGCTATAGTAGGAACAATCTGGCCATGTATAGAGTAGTTGTCGTTAACCGGTTTCGCGGCAAATAGAACATCTGGGGCTATACATATTGTTTTCCTCCTTTGTATTTAATGCCTTTGTATTTGGGGGTCAACTGTAATGCCTATCCTCAAGTGTCAGCCGTTTTCAGGATCTTCAGATCGTTTGATGTTGAAAGTGTATGATAGCTCAGCCTGTGAAGCTTGTGTCCGCAATTTCGCGAAAGTATTGCTAGATATGTTATTTAAGAGTTCTTTTGGTAGTCTCTGCCGCGGCGCCGAAACCACATCGTCCGAAGCACGTGAAAATTTGTCAGACGGGCGTAAATTATTACCTTTTCAAAATCTGTTGCTGCTTTTGTTCAGTTTTACAGTTACCGAAAAGTTCCTAAGCATATGCTTCCGCTAGAAAATCTATATTGCATTTACACTTGTTCTGAACATATTACTTATCAAAAAGATAGCCACCAGCTTTGCTGCATCGGAGCTAGTAAATCTTGGTTATGATGTTTGGTATGATAGTAACCAGTTAGGGACTGGAATGTACTTTGCAACTTGCATTTAGCTCCTTGAAAGTTGATATATCTGTACTCTAGTCTGTCCGATTGTTTAAACGTCAACGTTCCATGACACTGAACATGAAGAGAAGTATTTGAAGAAGGAGGATGTTCACCCATAAAATCCTATTGAGTTCTGAAAGTACCAATCTAGTCCCTTCACTGTAGTAAGGCATTCTAACATTTTTAATGTGACTGTAAGGTTTATTTACCCGTCATTCATTAATGTGCATGGACAAAGATGTGGAATCTAAACAATCTGTCAATTATTGAGTTTCATGAATTAATGGGCCCCAGACCTCCATTATGCAGTGTCCTATCTTCTGTTGAGTATTTTTCTCATAGATTGGTTAATTTAAGATTGTCAATGTCCTCATTGCTGACCTGCAGGGCTGAGTATACTGCCAAATATGATTTGTTAGATGACGAATTCATGCTGAAGGGAAAATTGTACCATAGGAAGGATCTGGAGGTAAGATATTGTTTTCCGCATTCTCTTTCTGATAGGTACATAACAGAAGCTCTTCCTTTGACATATGGGGCCTTCCACCACTTTGACTATTTAACAATACCCCTTCTTAAATTTCAATGCCGTTTTGATTAAATCGTGTCTGAATATCTCAACCACCCTTGCAAATGGAGAGTTTTCCTCCCTACTCTTATGGTGCTTTCTTGAAATTATCGGAAAAGTTTGAATCATTGGCTGAAGCTTCTTGTTCAGCAGTATAAACCAAAGTTTATAACTGCTTAAAATGCATAAACAAAAGAAGCCTTTTGCCATTTGTTATCTGTGCATGTTTACTGTCAAGGCTGCTTTAATTTTGGATTAGTAAAGATAATTCTTCTGATTTGATGACTAGTGGCGTTAGAGGAGGAATATTTCGTTAATCACTTGAGTATTTTTTTTCCTTTTATGATGAGAGATTGATAGTTTGAATGTAGTTGGGAACTCACAGGAAAGGAGTCGAGGCCTGTTATGGGTGTAAGCGATGCATCGATGTACTTCCTGAAAGTTAAAAAAAGTTAGAAATCACCAAAATGGAAGACTAAAGAAGTGTTGGAGATGTTGAACTCGATGAATCTTTTAGTGCCCCTCCTTTTTTGCTTTCATTCTGCTTATTTGTAGAAGTAAGAAAATACAAGGAAAGGTCTCATATATAGCTTCCAATTTGAGACATCTAGAGCCCATGCAAGATTTACTTTAGAGTTCAATAATGGACACTAGGTTCTATACACGTTTTGTGGTGGTGCTTTTGCTGATACTCTATTCTTCTGCATATTATGGTTAGTAAGCTGGCTTTATGGTTTATTAGTGCTCATAAAAGCTGGTTGTCAAGCCCTCTTCTTGTCAATGGCAAATCTTAGTTTACCCTGATAATTATGGGGAAATGAGGTCTTTATATATGTTAAGTAAATTGAGATTCTCTTTTTAATATGGATTGTATTGAATTTTATGCAGGTTGAGAACAGTCGAGGATATATCCTTCAGTGTAGTCATTACACACCAGTTATAAGTCCTGAAGAAAAACCTCTGCCATGTGTAATATATTGCCACGGAAATAGGTTAGCTCTCTAATGGAAAGTTTTTGTTTTTGGTAAAGAACAGAAAGTTGAAGAGCAGGCTTTTTTTTTTTTTTTTAAATATTGTCATTGTTAGGTCTTTTCTACTGTCACTTACTCTTTTTCCAGATATTTTGAATGTTCCTCTTACTGTGTTGATACTTGGAGAGAAAATATATGGTCTCTTGCTTGTCATATGCTAAAAAGGTTCCATTTGTAAGTTCTTAAGCGGAATGGTTTTGTAGTAGTGCCCTCATATGGTTAGACAGCATGGTCGTCTGATTTTCTTAACATATTTCTGCGAGCTGTTTTCATTCCCACGAGTCGGTCATAAGCATAACAACATTTACTTTAAGTAGATTTTTCTGATTAGTGATATCATAACTGTGATTGAGGGAAAATAGCATGAACAATGCTGAGCCTTTTCTTATCCTACACTTCTATTCTCTGCTTTCCTAGTGTACACTTTACACTCTGAGGTTTTGAATAACCATACTCTATACCTGGAGCCTAAGAAACTTTGTAAATAGAGGCTGCAGAGTGAAGTTGATTTGGAGCTAAAAGGTGCAAAGTAAGGTTTTGAAGTACAGGATGAAAAGTGTAACCAAGGGAAAATTTGAGGATGGTTTTTGTTGTTTTTCCCTTATGATTATTTTAGTAGAGGGACATAGATTTATAGTTCCAGATAATGATGGATTGGACATTTCATTGTCTAGTGGATCTCTTTTTGACCTTGATAAGGTTTTCATTCCCACTCATTCAAGTTTTATTTTTGGCTCTAATTTTCATTACATAGCAGGCGAAGGAATTTCTTCACTCATGTCTTGTTGTTATGACAGTGGATGCAGAGCTGATGCCAGTGAAGCTGCCATAGTTTTACTTCCATCCAACATTACAGTTTTCACGCTTGATTTTTCTGGATCTGGACTTTCTGGAGGAGAGCATGTCACTTTGGGCTGGAATGAAGTGAGTGTTTGTCTTTACGCAGAGGAATGGTCAGAGTCTCGTTTAAGAAATTCTGGTCTTTTGTTTTGTTTTGTTTTTTTTTCCCAAATAACCTTCTTTCTTATTTTTGCCTAGAGATAACATCCAAAGGTAGATTTCTTAATGGCAACACCTGTATGAATCTCTCTCTTTGATTAAGTTTTTCCCCAGCATCCTACATTGCGTTGCCATACGTGTATTTTGTAAGTCCTTCCACAAAAGTTACATATAGTGGTAGATATTCTTTGGCTTACATTTCTGCATTTCATCTGGATTTAGAGGACATAACTAAATGAATGGTAGTTTGAGGAGCTCATACCTCTTGGTGGAATCTTGTAAGCTGCTAGTTTGATTCTATATCTGTATCTTGGGTTCAAATTCATCATGTTTATTTTGGGTTTCAGAAAGATGATCTGAAGGCTGTGGTCGAATACTTGCGGGCCGATGGAAATGTTTCTTTAATTGGCTTGTGGGGCCGCTCAATGGGTGCTGTCACAAGGTATTCCTAATTTATTATTGGTTTTGATTTTCATTACTTTACAGGAAGAACTACAGGATATGTTTTCTTTTATCCTGATGATTGGAGCTAACATTCCAACAGACTTGTTGTCCTCGAGGGTAATTGCTGATTAGAATCTGAATTAGCATATCGCTTCACGTTTTCAACTTGCTACCTTTGTCCAAATTCTTTTTGTACTCTTATATGTCCCTTTCCTTCTACTTCTTTTGTCCACGAGCCCTTTTAGGATGTGCTTGGGTTGCAATAGCATATGTTGAATGTTATCATGCTTTGGACTGTATGGATTCATTGCTTCAATAGAGTTTGTCACACCGCTGCTAAAGGAAAGACAATGATCAAAGTGTTGAGGTCAGAGATTTGGATAGTGAGTGCATCCATTAGTAGATGTCTCCTTTTCTTTGGGCGATGACGTTATATGATGAGTTGTTAGTTCAAATTCACTTGTGGTGAACTTGGAACAATAAAATATGTTTGGCATAGTTTTTTCTTTTTTGTGCATATTGGGAGAAACACAGATTACGCACGTCTGAGGATGGGCCTTGTGTTCTTTTGGACATTGACTGAACTGAAGTTTCTGACATGTTGTGTTGACAAATTTATTGGCATAAAATAGTTTAGAAAAAATTCGTTGACTGTACGATCAATCCCTTCCTTTTCTATTCAAGCCAATTTTTTTATTCCAGCATTTACTACAATAACTAATTTCATCTCAGCACAATATGCTTCTTTATTTGGTGGTAGAGAACAATGTATTTCTTTGCTTTTTTATTTTGTGAACTAGACAGCTTTGGAATGTGATTAGGACACCATGATTCTGTTTTGTTTATATATATTAAAGGAAAACAGTCTAGTACATTTTTTTCCATTTTAACCTTGAAGCATTAAACAACTTTCTTAAATGTGATGCACCATTTACATAATTTAGTTGGTAATTTATTGTGGGAGTGGTTTTCAGGTGAACAGTACAACAAGCTTGGGGATAATCGTAACATTCATTGTGTTTTGGGAGTCCCTTATTAGAAGTGGTTGGGCACAAAATGATTAAGATATGCTCAAGATGGTCTTTCTGAGTTCAATAAGATCTGGAATTGTTAATCTGATGTGTAATTTGTGCAATTTAGATGTGTCACAAATGGATTACTATGGTCCCAAGTAGGCTGGGATTATGAATAGTCCATGTAAATATCATCTTATTAGAGTATTAAACAAAAACAGAAAGTTGTCATTTGGACTTGAAAAGCTTAATTAAGGCAATGTCAGGATAATCTTTTGGATCCAGCACCAGCATTATCATTTGTATTAGTTGAAATTGGCAAATTTTATGTTTTGATCTCCTACTTCGTTACTCCTTCTGTCTCATTATCTGTATTAACCGGATTACTTAGCTAGTAACTGTTATTCATATAGAATTTCCTGTATGTCTTGTTTGAAACGTGTAAATGACAAGATTTTACTGTATATTTTCAACTGCCTTTGTATATTAGTATTCCACTAAAACATAAGGAAGTTGTATGATTTTCTAAACATAGGTTACTTGGTTCAGCACATAATCGGTGGGTCTGCTCATTGGTCTTATATCTCTCTGTTGCTTCCGATGTTAAAAATGATGAATGAAAATGAGAGTTCTCAATAATACTCTTGGTTTGGATTGAGTGCTGTAGATGTTACATTGCAGTGGTCCCTGTAAATTTTTTTACAGACTGTGTACACAATCTCCATAAAAAGGATCTTCTGCTTGTTTAGTGGTAATTTATCTGTTTCTTGTTTGAAACATGTAAATGACTAGATTTTACTGTATATTTTCAACCGCCTCTGTATAAGTTTCTAAACATATGTTACTTGGTTCAGCACAAAATCAGTCTGTCTGCTTATGGGTCTTATAGCTTTCTGTGTTTCCGATGTTAAAAGTGATGGATAATAATGAGAGTTCTCAATAATACTTGGTTTGGATTAATGCTGTAGTTTTTACATTGCAGTGGTCCCTATAAAATCTTTTACAAATTTGTGCACAATTTCCATAAAAAGGCTCTTCTGCTTGTTTAATGGTAATTATCTATTTCTTGCAGCCTAATGTATGGTGCTGATGATCCTTCAATTGCTGGAATGGTTCTCGACAGTCCCTTTTCCGATTTGGTTGACTTAATGATGGAACTAGCAGATACACACGCCTTTCGCTTACCTAAGTTCACTGTGAGTTGCTAAATTCATTGTATCCTCACTGAGTCTTTGTAATTCTAGATTTGGTAAAAACAAAAGAAACAGAGATAATATGACAAAGATTTGTTCTATCTAAGTTTAAAGTTTATGCTCATAATTTGGTCAAGATTTATTGTTTGGGGGGAGAGATAGATAGGGAGACAGGGAGACTGAGAGACAGAGAGTAAGATCATCATACTTGTACTTTGGAAAAAAAAATTAACAAAAATAGCAATTTTGAATAGTAGAAATGCACAAAACTTGGTCTTTGTTAACTTATCGACAGATAAATGAAGAATATATGAAAATGATCACTTCTACGAGCTAAATAAGTCCATTCTTGATAAATTGTTTAAGGAACTTTGATTTTCCCTGTACATAGGAAATCCTGAATTTTTTATATCAGAAGTGTATTTGCTGAAAATAATATGATGAAGCTTAGCGAGGAAAAAAAGGACTTCTCATGTTTGACACATTAGTGAAATTTGGAACTTAAAAATTTGAGAAGTATTCTTGATGGAAATTATAATAGACATAGTAACAGTAAAGTTGAAGGACGTAGATTGTTGAGCAGCAGGGTTTTCCACAAAGTTGATATGTGTCCCACTAAAGGATTCCACTTGAATAGAAAACGAAAATTGAAATGTATATATGTCATGAAAGCAACATAAACAAAATTATTGAAAATGAAGGATTCTACTGTTCTGGGTTGCATTGGATTTAGTGAGAACATGTCCACCTTTAATGTTTATCCTTATATGATATAGGTGGATGTAGAAATTTAGATTTCTCAATTGCGACTAGTGGAAAAGTAGCGATCACCACCCTTAATGTTTCTTCTTATATGATATAGGTGGATGTAGAAATTTAGATTTCACAATTGTGACTGGTGGAAAAGTAGTGATGGTCATCATTCTAGTTAATGTTAACTGTTGTAACTTTGATGCTGCTTCTCAGTGTCATTGCAGCGAAATGCGCAATTTGATTCTCTATTCTGTTTCTGTATGTTCAATACAATAATGAAGAGATTGCACTTATTAGAAGGCCATAACAAGGTAGATGCAATAACCTTACCAAAAAAAAAAACAAGGTAAATGGCATTTACGTGGCTTTAGTGTTTAGGCTTTAGGGTATGTGACCTTTTTCCAGTTTTATTTCGTATTTTTCTTTCTTGCGGAACTTTCTCGGTCACAGTCTTAAGGACATGACATAAACATGCTGGACCATTGGGCTCTGTGGTTTATGAAGGGTAATCTATTGTTTCCAATAATGTATGTATATTCAGATGTTCACATATACACACTTAACAAGGAGGTTGATGGGACCTCATAAAATGAGAGTTAGAAATGTTAATATGATTATCTTGATGAGGAGATCGCAGAAGGGAAACATCAATGTTCTTCGTTCTTTTGCAAGGTGTAGCTTTAAAAGGACTTTATTCTTTTGGCTGTATTTCTTGTCATTAGTATCTTTATGTTATAGGGGTTTAATTTCATAATTTCCATTAAGAAGTCTAGATTTACCACTGACTATATATGCCAAACTACGCAAAGATTACTTGGACATGATGACAATGTCGACTTCCTAGGTCCTTTTCATGTTCAAACTCAGACCATCATTCAGTTGTTGAGGCATGTTTTTCAGTGAATTCTAGGCATGACTTTTCAACCAGTATTCTTTGTCTCTTGACCTGTAGCTCTCATCTGGCTTATCTTAGGTCAAGCTTGCTGTCCAGTACATGCGAAGACAAATCCAGAAAAAGGCGAAATTCGATATTGTGGATCTCAACACCATAAAGGTTCTAATCTGCTGTTATTAATGCTTGTCTTTTCTAGTGGTCATTTACCTATTTCATCATATTTAGCTTATCCAAGGTTTCTCTACTTACCCGGCCTTTTCTCCTTCACATATATATTTGTTTTTTGGGTTTTCATATTGCTTTTCCTTATATTCAACACTTCCTGAGTTTATCAATGGTGGAGAATATGCCGCCTGATAAGTTTATAAAATTTTTGGGCCTCATACTAGAGCCTAAGTTGAAAACTTGCATAAATTCACTTATAGAAATTACCAGCAAATGGCCGACTTTGTCTATGTGACTATCTTTAACAAAACACTTATTATGAGACTTTATCTTTTGCTTTCTGCCTATGAGAATGGATTGCCACTAACAGATTTTATGATGCATATGAGATTTACATGCTAGGGCAGATCTATTTGAGTGGACGTGGCTTGATTCTTATCACGTGCTTTACATGTCTCCCCCACAATGTTCACCCTCCCATTTGGGAAGGAAATAGTAATTGAGATCTCTGTTCAGATGTAGTTGATTAACTCGGAATGATATCTACTAGTTCATTCTGTAATCAATGTGCAAAAATGCTGGTTTATTTATTTATTTTTTGCATGGAGAAAGAACTCTTTGATCATAAAATTATTCGCATATTTTCCCTGTCAAAAGCTTTTGAGGTTCTTTTTGTAACTAAAAATGAATAAGTTAGCATTAGTCCTGCGCATAACTTAGAACTCTTATTGTAATGCAAATAGTCCTGCACCAAACTTGGGACTCTTATAGTAATACAAAACTGCAGTGGCAGTTGCACGGATTTTCATCTTGGAGTTTCTTCTACTTCCTTCACAAATTATGTATTAGATATTCTAGTTATTAATGTTGCCCACATGGAAGCTGCTAGTGACACCTCTTTGTTCTCTTACTTGATCAAACCTTTCTGATGGACATGGTTCCAAAATAGTCAAGGATCTGAACTGACTGGAAACTACTTTAAGTAACGAAATTTGTGTGGAAAATATAGCGACATATATTCTTTGACACAATAGAAGTAAACATGATCTTACTTAATCGCTTGTTATAACGGAATGTTCTTCATGCAATACGTTTGGACTGAATGATTTTTTCATGGGTTTGCTTATGTTAGGTTGCCAAGTCTTGCTTTGTACCGGCTTTATTGGGACATGCCATTGATGATGATTTCATACGTCCCCATCACTCAGATCGAATATTTGAAGCTTATATGGTAATGTCATTTCATATCGGAATTAAGAATATCCTCTTTGAGCAAAGGATGCAATGATATCTTTAACAATCACAATGCAAGCGCCTTTAATTATCCTCAGAAAGCACTTCATATTAACTTCAACATAAAGTGGAGTGAACTTTACGGAAATCCATTCTTGTTAGGATTTGGTTAGAAACACTCGTCTGTTATGTGAATTGAAAGTGGATGGGAGGGTGTTGACTGAGAGAAAAGCATGCATTCTAATCTAATGTCAAGAATTCAGTTCCCACCTTAAAATGTCAGTTACTGAATATTCTCGCCACATTAAACCTTGAATAAGTAGAAATAGCAGAATTACCTGAAGCAATATGTAAGATAAACTTGTAAAAAAATAGCTAATAGTATTTTTGGGTCAGAATTGTAATGAAATATAAACTGCCCAATAGTGCAAAATAGAGTAGAAGAAATGGTCTCTTCACTGCTGCTGCCTAATAAGGTTATCTTATTCTGGTTAAATATGGCTGGACCATAAATGCTATCGATTGGATGAAGTCTTCACAACTGATTAAAATGTTGAAATTGATGCGACTCTCACAAACTGGATAATTGTTTTACCAAAGTTTACACGCTAGAGAATCTTGTGTGAGGATAAATTCAGGGACTTTCTGGGAACCCAAGCCTTTAGCTGCAGCTCATTCGTTCATGTTGTTTCTCTCCAGATATAATTCTTTCCACTGTGACACTACTGAATGATATGTTATTTGAATTCGCCTCTTGGATTTCCAATTGCTTCTTTCTAGGTGTTTATTTAAGCACAAAAACTTGAATGCCTCCCATGTTGCCACTCGCTTGCTATTGTTATTGTTTATCCAGCCCTTAGGTGTGTACCACCTTTGGCTTGCCTTTTAACATGGTCTTTTCAGGGAGACAAGAATATCATCAAATTTGAGGGTGACCACAACTCCCCCCGTCCACAATTTTACTTTGATTCTATAAATATATTTTTCCACAATGTTCTGCAACCTCCAGAGGATGAGGTGGCAGGAACATATTTTGAACCTATGCTTGATTACTTTGGTAAGGTAAATTCAAATGCAAACAATCTCTTCTTAGTTTCCTTTGGTCAAGGTTGCAATTCTTGTCCACCCAGATCTTTACCAATGGTTCAATCATTTTCTTCAGGGAGATTGGAGTGGTGCGCATGAAGTCAGTCATGCCCTTGAACCTTCATCTGTAGCTCAAGGTAGGTTTCTGTACCGCTTCTGTTGTTGATGATTTTATTGATAGTGACTTTCAGCATTTTGTGCTCTCTCTCTCTCTCTCTCTGGCTGGAAAATTGTGAGCCCTCTAAATTCTCTGATTCTGTGAAATTATAATTGTAGGATCGAATGCTAGTACAGCTGATGCCATCAGACAATTGCGTACTAGGAGGCCTATGAGTCGGATGGAGGTCAGTAATTACTTGTATCATTTTGCTCTCATGTTTCGAGATGATAATTAATGAATGGAAAGTAGCGCACTCAATAAACATGTGCAGTTCTTGTGTAAAATATGCAATCTTATTGCCTGTTGTTTGTCCTTGATAGTCCATGAAAGAGGCTACCTACTCCTTTTCCTGTCTCTTCCTATGAAAACAATTTGTAGCCAAATCCAACTTTATATTATTTCAATGTTGCTGTGGTGTTATCAAAATCACTATAACCCCTGACAAACCACGATTCACTTACATCGTTCCTAGTTTGGGTGGATTTATATTCCATACATAAATCGGCAATCCAATCGGCCCAATGTAGTTCAAAAAATATTGACAAAAATTAGATGGTGCTAGCTTTATTCTAAAAACTTGGTCCACAGCTCTAACCTAATGTAGGCCTTTGGAATCATAGATGTTGAAGTATATCTAGTGGTGTTTGTCAGTAGTTAGCAGGTGAATCTTAATTAAGGTTCTCAGGGTTTTGGGTGTCTCTTATGTTCTATAAATAAAGCCTATCTTATGTACTCTTTCATTAAACCATTCAGTAAAGATGTAGCCTTATAATCTTTTCTCTCTTCCTCTCTCTTGAAGATCCTAGAACATTACATGGTATGAGAGCCACCTAGAGAGAGGTGCCCAAAGTAAAACCTTAGCTTTTGTTTCTTCTTGCGGTCAGTAAAAAAGAAAAAGGTTTATTCTTCGTCAATGTCGCTCCTGGTTCCACCTTCCTCATTTGACGCCATCAAAACTGTGCTCCCTGTCTCCTGCTCTCTGAGGTCGTGGCTCATTGACCACTGTGATCTGCCTTGCCAGCTAGGAGTTTTGGATCAAGTCAAATTCAGCAATCATCTTCTCTGTCAGTCACGAGCTCTCCACTGTGGGTCTGTCCACTTCTTTCTCCCCTGCCATTATTCTCTGTCATCTCTGTCAGCCTTCTGGCATCATAGCAAGCCTATCCTCCACCTTTGTTATTGGCAAGCACATCCCCTCTGTTTTCAATGTCTGTTTCTGTCAAGGTTCTGTTGTCCTTGTCAAGCCCAATCCATGCTTAATTGTTCGTCATCCTCAGCCTTTCTCCAGCATGGTCAGTGACATATCCTTGATTGCCATCAAGGAGTCGTTTGTTCAGCCTCTCTGTTCATGACTCCTCTGCTGGTCAGGCTCCTTTCTGTCGCACATCTCATTGTTATTCATCAAATTCCTTTGCTGTCCTCAATCCTTCTCCTGTGCAAACATCATTTTGCTAGTCCATATCAGTGAAGCTCTCTGTTTTCATGTGCTTTCTGGTTTGATTTTAGGCTTGTGTGGTTTTTCAATTCACCATAAGCAAAGAAAAGAAAGGCTTCTGGAAGTGGTCTTCAGCAAAATTTCCCAATTTTGGTCCTTTAAAACTTTTACAACCTCTATTGTAAATGTCATCCGTTGTGAGACTCATCTTCAATTGCAAGCGTCATTGACAAGTGAAGTCGCTGTCAAGATTCCAGGCTACTGTGAGCGCGGAGTTCAGCACACCTTTGTCGAGCTGCTAGAGTCTAGCACCATGGGGTGATGCAATTCAGTTTGCCACAATTCTTGAAGTCATTTTCTCACACGATTTTATCCTTGTTGTTTGAGGAAGAGAAGGTGTCAACTTTCCAATTCAATTTGTCACTTCAGTGCTACAATCAAATCCAGTGTTGATGTGGATTACATTCAATTTGTCGCGTAAGGTCTAGCTTACACAATCGTCATGATGTCAAATTGGCTTTGATGTATCTATATTCATTATATAGTGTCAGGTTCGGCTTACATGGCACTTGAGTCATAAATTGTCGAAGAAAATTGTATCCAGTTGCAAGCTAAATGTTCAAGCTTGGGGGGGAGTGTTGAAGTAAATTTAGTAGTGATAGTTAGTAGTTAGTAGGTGAGTCTTAGTTAAGGTAATTATGGTTTTTGGGTGTCTCTAAGGCTCTATAGATAGAGCCATCTTATGTACACTTTCATTAAGTCATCAAGTAAAAATGTAGCCTTTGAACAATCTCTCTCGAAGATCATAGAATATTTACAATAAAAATTAACTTGGAATTCAAAGTTTTCCATATCGGACTTTGCTTTGCAATTTCAAACCAAAAACAAACGATTACATTCATATATTACATAGTGAATGACCTCAAACAAGTACTTAAAAGAGTAATGTGACCATAGCAGCCAACCGACCAACTGTACCCATATTTTTTCAGGACAAGTAGCTCACTGCATACCCATCTGCATGTTACGACCTGTAATAAATCCTGATCCTGATCCAGATAACTGTATCAACTATCCAGTTGGACCGGGACATTTGCTTCTAAGGTTGCATAAGTCTCGAAAGTTTGATTGTATTTGTAGCATGAGTTAACATCAGTATCTTTGCTTTGCCTTATCATCCTTTTTTGTGCTCAGGTTCCTTCTGATATCCCAGAAGCGGACCACCAGTCTATGACAGAGGTATGTTGTTGCCTTTTGTTGTTTCCATCTCAAAAGCTTACACATCCCGAGTCAATTATACGGGCAACCTGCTATTCTAATCCTTCAGTTATAATCCAAGGACCAGTCAATGGAAAATAGTTCTATGAGATAGAAGAAATAATTGTACGACAAAAAAGATTTATTCGGTTCTATGTTCACATGAAGTAATATTTTGCTGTAGGATGCAAAGGCTGAGGAGGATCCTCGTTCCTCATCTTCCAAAATGATCAATTTTGAGCTGTCCAATGGTCATCCCTATGGTCCTCATGTTCCTGCAACATTAGAAGATGACGAATATGTGGAATACCAGCTTGATGACCCGACAGGCTTTCCATGCACTGTGGAAGAGGAAGAAAAGGTGTCTTAACATGTTCTCTCGCGTTATTTCCAACTTCATAATTAGATTTACTGACCACATGGATTGGATATTCAGATGTTGATGGAAGCTGTCATGATGTCATTAAAGGACCTGGAGATGAGACATTACAGTGAAAATGATCCTCTGCCCGACACGAGCACTGAATCTTTTGGGTCTTCACAGAAAGATGGTCAGGCCACTTCTTCCACTACGGAGCTGTCTGAGGCTTCAAAAACTGATTCCATTTCCACCTCCGCGTCAGAAGTCAATGGTCAAAATCAGACTTTTGATGCATTTCGTGATGCAAATACACCATCGAGCAGTCCGTCATGTGACAACCCACCCGCTGCAACTCAATCTGATGCAAATTCTTTGTCTAAAAGTCCACTCGAAAATGCTCAACAAGTGACAGAATTAGGCGTCGAGAAAGCTTCTTCTGTTGGTACTGAAGGTCCAACAGGCATGCAGAGTCCCTTAGATACAGATATGTCGGGCAACACGAGAGCTACTCTGACCGTTGTACGGAATCCTTCCAGCAACATAATGGATGGTTTGATGCGTCGTTGGGACTTGGCCTCTTCAGGAACAATAGGTGAAGTGAGTCAAACCTTTTTTTTTTTTTTATGTTTTTGATTGGGTTTGTGCACGTCCTCTTGATTGTTGGCATTGTTTTGTAACTAGCATGTATCAGAGAATGTAGGGTTGTAAAGATTCATAGAAAAGGAAAAAGGAACAAGGAAAAAGGTGGGGAAGAAAGTGTTGTACATACATATATGATGTCGCATTCCATCAATTAACTAGTGATTGTTCGATAGAGAGAGTGAGAAACTTTGTATTTGCTTATTAATTGGATTCCTTAGGGTACGAATTCACACACCTTGACAATGCTTGACATTCGAGCAGGTGTGGTACAATTAACCCTCCTTTCTAATATTTTCATTGAATGCCAACAACCAGAAGAGATAAATGATTGCAGTGCAGATGCATGATGGCTCATGTTTGAAATTATGAGATCAATTCTAGTCTGTTTCTTCTCTGGATGATGCTGCACTTACGGTACTTGGTTTTCCCGAACAAGAATCAGTTTTGAGTGGCAAACAATTGCCGAGATCTGTGTCCTTGTGGATCAGTTAAATAGCAGTGATTGATTATGTGAGTTTGACAAGCATTCCATAAAATCCTATTGCTGCGATTGCACCTGATCCATCGACCATGATTAAGGGTGATATTTGCCCTTTCGAACTTGCCAGGCTTTTGAAATTTGTGAACCTCCATTAAGACCTACCAATTTACGAGCGCCTACGGTACAGGAAATGTAATGCAGCAAATGCCAGGAGCTTGTCCAGTTAGGCCTCGAACGCACAATGCTCTGGTCCAAGGATCATTCTGCCGCATTATGGGAGTAGAAATTACAATGTCTACTTCATAAGGAATGCTCAGACGGAACTTTTCCTGGACGTACTGTGCTATGCAATACGAAGCTACTACAAACCGGACCATAGACGAAAAGACCGGCAATGCCCAGCGCAGAAACATGTCTGTGACATAATAGAAGACAAGCTCCTTGACACTGGCCCAGTAAGGTTGATCGATCAGGTCTAGTTTTAACTGCTTGCAAAGATAGGCCAGTGTACATGAGGCAGCATTTTTGTAATATGGAATCTGCAATAGTTCTCAGAGAATACGGCTTCCTTACATTGGTTGACACTCCCTGGTTATTTTATAAAGACTACATATCTTTGGTTGTGTCTTATCAAGTCCCAGTCTCTTTCCAGAAACTACATTTCACCATCATAGACCGTGAGTTCATAATTCAAATTCATCATCCCCAAAGTTGAGCATTGTTTGGCCACTCATAGTCATGCTTTACAATATTTACAGCAAGCGATCCAAGCGGCGAAAGTTGGAGGAGATGAGCGCAAGCCTCAACCTTGAGGAAGCTCGGAATTGACAAAAATCTTGCAGCCGCAAATCTGACCTAGAGAAATAAAAACTAGCTCAGATAATCTGGTTATACCACAAGATCCATTCAACAAAGAAAAGACACAAGAAAATAATACCAACTCGAGTAGAGGTGTACAGCTGAAGAAAAGTTGAAATTCAAGGGCAGATCCAATCTATTGAATCAAGAATTCGACTTCTTGCAGCCATTGATTAAGCTAGCATGGGCAATGAAAAGTTGGTGGTCTTTAAGCATGTCCTTCAAGGGATCATGGGCTAATCATGAGCTGTCGCGTATCAGAAGGACACGGGCTAACACCAAGCCCGCTACAAAAGGGTTGGGGAATAGGCCAAGCTAACTGCGTGCCCGGTTATGTGTTTACTTTTGGAGGGGCAGCCGTGCCATGGCCAATCCAAGCTTCGAAAGCAGCGCATTCTCTCATCTGCCGAAACTGAGTATATTGCATCTACCAAAGCTTGCAAAGAGATGATATGGCGTATGAGATCCATGAAGGAGTTGGGTCTGAAGCAAGATGTATATCTGGTGCGTCGTGATTGTCAAAGTGCAATCCATGAATCCCACTTTATCATGCTAGAACAAAGTACATCGATTATCCATATCATCGGATTCAGGAACCTCTCTGAGGAAAAAAATCGATGAAACTTGTGAAGATTGCGAAGAGCGGAAATCCATAGGACATGATGACAAGCACGAAACTCTTAGGAGCTTGGTTGGTACGCATGCCTGTTGAGACGGTTGTCTTCTTTTTCCAAAAAAAAATGCTCATGTCGCACCCACATTCAAATTGAAGGCACAAAACCTAAACACCAGCACAGCCACCGCGGCTCCACCGCCCACCGTCAATGTCTCCGACACCCGCTCACCCCACTGCCCCCCGACACCTCTGATGCCGTAGCCAAGCCGGCCTACCCCCTTTGTCCCTGTCCCGATCTTCTTTCTCGTACACGAAGCTGATCGGCCACACTCGCAGGCCTCTTTGATATGGAATTTTATTGCTTATAACACGACAATTGCTAATGTCATGAACGTTAGGAGAATTTAGGATGTCATATCAAAGGAATTGCTGTGCAAGTGCAGCCAATGTATTGAGATACTCAGCAGATCAAGAATTTTCAATGTGTTGAATCATATCAACACTCAAGAAAACAAGATCAACATGTTGCCAACAAAAGAAAGAATCTCCTCTCATTTGTGTATATGCTTAGGTATTTACAAAGTTCCATCTCTCTTGACTTAAATTTAGCCGTCCGCCAAAAGCTTCAACGCCAGCTCGACCAAGGAGTGGATGGTCATGTGATGCCGGCTCACGCCGACCGTGCCGGAGAAGATGTTGAAGCTCTCGACCTCCGACGTGGTCTCCAGCACGCGCTCCAGCTCTCCCTCCATCCCGAGGTCCTGGAAGGTGAGCACGTTCGTCTCCTTGTCCGTCATCATCCAGATCGCCAGCTCTATGGCGAACCGCCGTATCCTGGGTACCTTGATCGGCGGGTACCGGTACTTCCTCAAGATCTGGACGAGGGTGTCGGCCAGCTCGGTCTCCCGTATCCCGGCCCTCTTGAACACGGCGCTCGACTCCTTGCTCGTCATGTATCTGAAGACCTGGGCTGCTAGCCCGACCATCACCTCTTGCGGCTTGTTCTCTTCGGACATTATTGCCTTCAGAACCTGAAAATTCGGACACAACTTTGTGAGAGAAATATATTAAAATATTTTTTTCGAGTAATAAATTTATCCAAAACTAAAATCGGTACACTTGCGATAAATCTATTTTTCGTTAAATTAGATTAAACGAGTAATCCAATTCGACAATTTGACTGTAGTGGAAGTGACCATGACCAAGAAGAGACGCTCACCGTGGGCGCGGCGGTGGCGGCTCCCCGGAGCATCTCGAAGCAACTGTCGCAGCCGAACGCGCACAAGTTCCTCAAGATCCTCGCCGCGTTTACCCGCAGCAGCGGCGCCCCCAGCGCCTCCACCAGCCTCTCCAGCACGCCCAGCCTCAGCACCCTCCGGCAATTGCTCTCGCTCTCCAGCACCAGCATCGCCACCGCCTCCCCGGCCGCCACCCTCACCCTCCTCCCTGCCTTGTCCTCCGCCCCCGCCGCTCTCCCGCCACCGCCGCCGCTGAGGAAGATCCTCAGCAGCTCCCTCAGCACGCCACCCGTCCCCCGATCCGCTCCGTCGCGTCCTCCTCCAGCGCCAGGCTTGTCAGGATCTCGATCCCAAGCCTCTGCATCTCCGGGTACCTCTCGCCGTGCCGGAGGATCTCCCGGACGTTCCCGATTGTGAACACAATCTCCGATATCTCCCGCCGGAGCTGCTTCCCGGTCGCCCCCGCCGTGCTCGCCAGCATCCTCACCACCTGGAGCGACCGCTTCACGGTGAGGACCTGAGAACTCGCGGCGGTCGCGTCCCTCAGGATTCTCTCATCGGCATGCATGAGGTCGATGATCTTCGGCAAGAGCCCCCTCGTGTTCCCGATCTTGCCGCAGTTGTCGTGGTCCCGGGCTAGTTTCTTCAGTATCAGAAGCCCAAGGTGGTTGAACGTGTCAAATCCGTAGCTCATGTGGCCGCCGTCAGAAGCGGCGGCGGCGGCAGAGGAGGAGACTATTGTCTTCTCTGCGATCTCATCCGCCGAGGCGGTGGAGGGCCGGCTCGTCTCGAGGAGCGACGAGATCGATTCCATCGCGCCGGGGATTCCGGAGACTCGGAGTGCGTTCCGCTTCTTCCCGGCGAGTTGCGACAGTATCTCCGCAGATGACCGCCTGATCTCCTCCTCCTGTGGGTCCTTCCAGTTCAGCATCTCGACGAGCCGCTCGATCACGGATATGTTGGTCCCGATCTTGCGGAGGGTGTCATCAGAGAACCGGCTATTCGTCGCGAACTGGCGGAGGATCCTCACCCCGATGAGCTGCTCGTCAGGGGAGTTCGAGTCAAGCAGCTCCATCGAGAATGTGATCATGTCCATTCCCAACCCGTCGAAGATGCTCCCGTTGACAGACCGCGAGTAGGAGTCGTAGAAGAAGCGCCGGACCGCGATCAGGCCTGATTTCCCCAATTCGCACTCCCGGGTCACCTCCTCAAGGATCTTGCAGAAGCTCACCTTTAACTCCCAGTAGGCCTTCTCCATCAGGAACAGCAGGGCTTCAGCCAGGGCCAGCGAGTAGAAGATGGTCAGGGCGGCTTTCCGGTTTCGCTTGTCAGTGTCACCTTTCGCGACTTCGCCGTAGTTGTGCTCGATGAGCTTCATTAGGGATAGGACCACGCAGGCCGTCGCCGATAGGAGCTGAAGCCAGTAGAGCAGTTTGCTCACGTTCCTGGCGAGGAACACCCATTTGCCGTAAGGTAGGAGCGGGACGTCCGAGGACGTCCACATCCGAGTCAGTTTACGATGGATGCCGTTCGTGTTTGGCGAGCCTGCAAATTGTGCCGCTATGCCCCTGCTCTGCTGCTGCCTTCTCTTCTGAACCGCGGACGAAATGGGACGAAAAGCAGCTTTGAAGCTCTTGATCAGGAAGTGCGAGCTCGATTTGAGCGCGCGGAAGCTGTTGATGCCCGCATCAGCGATCGACCAAGTCGCCTGGTGTTGCCACTCAAGCTCGTGGCTGCGGCTGAAGATCCGCGTCCCCTCAATCAGCAGTATGATGGTGATGAACCAGAAGTCGGTTTTATCCAGAGTGATGGCGAAACCGCCGAGGAGGACCACGGTCGCCCAGATGAACCCGAGCGTCCCCAGGCCAGTCGCGGCCTTCTCGAACACCGCGAGGCGAAGGGCGAACAGCGTGAGCTTCTTTTCCGGCGCGTGGAACACCGGCCTCACAGAAGAAACAGATTCTGCATTGCTGCTGTCTCTCTTCTCGATGCTGTTCCGCGGCTCAAAGATGGTGGTGCTCGAGCTGCAAGCGTCGCCGAGCCTGCAAAACTCAGAAATCTGCAACTTGACGCTGCCTTCGCTCTCTAGCGAATCGTGCTGATCCATATGACCAGCTTCCCAGCGTTGTGGCCTGGAAACGAAATGCTCAGTTGATCAATCGAATAATCAAGTCTGCGAATGCGGATACGAGTTCGGTTTTCGCGAAGTCGATGCTGGTTCGAGCTTTTTGACAGAGGACGGGGGGAAGTGTATTGGAGCTTTTATAACGCCAGGAGATTGAGAGAATGAGCTTAGGAGGCACGTTTGTGGCGCGGAGGAAAAGAGTGACGTTAAGTTTCTTGCGTTTCCGTCGCTTTTCCCAGGAAGCCAAGTCTCTCTGTTACTTATCACTTCCTCTACTTGGCCGACAATCTTCCTCCACCCTTATCCCCTTTCATTTCCACGTCCGACGACGGTATATGAACATTCGATAGACGCGTTTTACAGATGCATGGCGGAGCCGGTCGCGACGTAGAAGCTGCGCGGAACTTGTGCTTCTGAGCTGAGGATCGGTCATTGGGTTAAGTCCACAGAATGACTTCCTGGTACATTACCAAAAGAGTACTAGAATGTCTCACGTTAGATTCATCGACAGTTGTTGTCACCTTTTCACTTTTGTGTGGGAGATAAAGCTTGGGCGGGGTTGGATGTGGGCGGCGACGTTTTGCTTTCGTGGGTTACATTTTCATGGAAAGGAGGAGTCCTAGAAAGCCAAGAAGGAAACGTGGTTGGTTCTCAATGCGAGCTTTTATGTGCACCAAACTGATGAACCAAATTGGTTCAAGTTCACACGAGGAGGAGGCTACTATGCTTTGGCATCAAACAAGTCACGCGGTCCAATCCTAATTCCATGACTCAATTTTGCATATGCAATGCACCCCCTAAGTTCCCGTTATTTGTCGCGCAGATCCTGGGCCGCCCGTGTTCCGGTACTGAGGAGGCAAGGGTGCGGTCTTCTTCGACAGTAGTAGTCCGTCTTCGGGACGATGCCGGGTTCAGTTCCAATTCGAATTTTTGTGCACGCAGCTCGGCGGCTGCTCGAGTTCGGACTATAATTTCAGGGGTGTGACATGGGATATAAGGCTAGTCCAAAGAGAAATTAACCAATAAAAAGATCTTTCCATGCGTTTATTTTATTCCATATTCAAACCCTAAAATCAACTCTCTGGCATGCACACGGTGCTCTCGATTAGTTTATGATATCTCCAATCGTCCCGACGGAGATTAAACTACGATTTCTTGTCCAGCCGAGGAGTTCCTAGAAACGAAATTGGTCAAGCATCCAGCAATCCAAGATCACGTAATTTCACGCCAATCGCAGCTCATAATAAACTAATGATTACCTTAGGGAGCAAGCCATTAGGGGAATGTCAAAGCCCCCATGGGGCACTTGGAAATTTGACTTATCCATCGTTCCATGTCTATTCTTGCTTTGTCGTCGTCCCTTATCAATAAAAGGAGATTGTCATGTTGTGTGTGATTAGGGGGAATTAGTTGGGTCCAGTCCTTTGCTTCCGGAAGAAAAACGTATCGAGGATATCAGTTTTGAGTTTTCTTGTGTGAAGCTAAAGGCTTCCAAATGGGACCACAAATGCTCAAAGTCTCTCTCTCTCTCTCTCTCTGTCTCTCTCTATCCCTTTGGGTACAAGAAATACCAGAAAAAAAAAAAAACCCAATTTGACCCCATGATTCTAGATCTCTCTTCTCTGGTTATTAGGGTTTTGCTTGTTTGATGATATCGTTTTCGGGAAATTGTTTTCGGACTTTTGAGGGTTCGGATGATGGAGAGGCACTTGATCGATGAAAAGCATTCTCTACAAACTTGAAACGGCAAGCTTAGATCGGAAAAAAAAAAAAAGGACTTTTTCTTCTGGCAAGAAGGAAATCATTTTCCAGAATTCGTATTTTCCTATCCACTTGGTTCTCAATTGCTCGTCAATTTTTTTTCTGTTTCTTTCCTTCTATTGATAAGTCCCATCCGCTTTCTCAATAAATCTCGTCCACCTCTCCTGAATATTATTCTTCATTAATGCTCATATTCTTCTACATTCCCAAAAGCACGATCATTTTCTTTCTTAATTCTTTCGTAATTCCCTTTATTTCGATGGGATTACAGAATAAACAAGCATGATATCGGTTCCAGTTAGTCATTACATATCATCTTTAACTATACAAGTTACCTTTAGTCAATTCACTTATTATCGAGTGACATAAAACCAAATTTTTTCGACTTTGTTTTCGGCACAAACCAATGCCAAAATGTAGTTTATTTTTATCTGAAATTAAGTTTCTAGTGAAATAAGCGGACCCAATACTCCTAGCTTTCCAAATTCAATTGACACCCCTGATTTTTCCTGGAAGGTGGGTCTGTTTCTGGAGATGCGATGCTTTATGAGAGATTGGACAAAACATTTGCACAGCGCGTCAATTTCTCTCTCCCGTGGCTTTGGACCGGAAAGGTTGCTTTTGCGTGTGGTGATTGTGACCAGCTAGCTTTTGTGTCGTGTTCCCCTGCAAAGTTCGATCGTGCCCTTTTGAGGACTCCCATCTTTTTCTGCACCGCCTCTCTCTTTTCCTTCCAAGGAAAAATCCCCCCCCAAAAGAAAAAGGAAAAAGAAAAAAGAAAAATAATTGACTAAATCGATCATTCTAATTTGGTAGTCCACCGCTTGCAAATTTAGCACGCAAACATTCATCGAAGAGCTAATTTATCGACACTTACCTGATACAATCGATGCTGAGGTGGTTACGACTTTCAATAAAAGGTCCAATCCAAAGAGAGAGAGAGAGAGAGAGCGCATGCTTGAGATCGAGCCAGGCGCTGAGGGTGGGCAATGGGAGTGATGGCGGTGAGGCATGATGCGACGACAACGGTTACGACAGTAGCGGTGACGGCCGGTGTAGTGGAGCCGCCAACCGTGATGAAGAAGGAGGAGGTTTCGTTTCAAAATCAATTTTAATTGAACTAGACTCTATCATCAATTACAGATACCTTTTGTCGAGATAGTGCCATGGTTGGCAGAAAATAAGGGTAAATTCACATTGATCCGATTTCAGAAAGTTTAGGTATTAATTGAACAAAAACAAAGTTCGGGAATTACGTCGAACATCGAAAGAAAGTTGAGGAACTGCTCATGGTATTACCCAACGCTAATTGATGTTTTGGTGCTCTCAATGTCTCTTCTAGCCTCGCCCTCAACCTCCCTTCATCGTCCTCTCCCTCCCCTGCTCTCGTTCTTCCGATGAATTCTCCCAACTCTTTCTTGTTCTTTGACTCTTCAACCTCTGCATCACAAGATCTCCGAGTTTGCGAGTTACACGAACAGGAAAATTTTACTGCATCGGAGAATCTGAAAGTCGAAAGCATTCGAAATCCTCTCTTCGAAGCTACCCTCAAGGTTTGCTTGAAGAATTTTCTTGAGTGTGAAAGAACAAAGTGCTTCATCCAGTGGCTAGTTTTTTGGAGTGTATACAGCAAGGCCAACGAGAAGTTTGGCTACAAACAATGTAGCTAACAATGCAAGGCACCTCCTCGCGAACCCTTTTATCACACAATTGCGACAGCAGCCACTGGACTCAGTCTCGATGGAGCCATTGCGATTGCTAGAGTACTGACTCAAAGTTTACCGCGGAGTGGACAATACTCCATAGAATTGCTCGAGCAGGGGGCTCAATGGCGGTCGACCATACAGCGCCACACACAAACCTTCTCCCATGAAATGCAGCGAATCCTAACTACCTTGGTTCATACCAATCGCTCCTAAAAAAGAATTGAAAATCTAAACCCAAAACATACCAGTCGACAAAAACAAACATGACCAAAAAGTTATCAGGTAAGAGTTCCTGGCACAGAAGTAACTCACATTCTCCCGTCCCAATCGACAACCCTTGTCTTGTTTAACATTGAGGCAACGCTTATATAATGGATGAGCTAACTGGTTGAGCACGCTGCCGCAATGTCACCAGTCTAAATTCAAATAAGCCTTGCAACTTGGACAAATGTAAAACCTCAAATTGCATGACCAACCAGTCACCTTAGATCGTCCACCAGGCAAATGCCCCAGTAGCGTGGGCATTGGGTGACAGGGAGGAGACCCGGGTTTATATCATGGGATACCCCAAAGCTTTGGGGATAAAAGAGATAACCAAACCAAAAAGACGAAATGAAACCCATCATCATATATCATGTCAAGGAGAAGATGGTTGATGCAAAACAAACGCAAAGCAAAAAATAAGATGAACAGCAAGCAAATGCAATAAGCAATACATTGGACATGACCGCGAACAGGACATCAAACGTCTCAAAGGACCAAGCAATAATCGTACGTGTTACAGACTGCTTTCCAACTAACTACGAAAATCTTGCTGCTCCCGCAAACATAATAGGGAAGAACTAGGGGAGAAAGAAAGCTAACCATAAGTAAAGAGATTCAGATTTAGCAACAGTAGCTTATTGATGCTGTGCCCTGAGGAAGCCAAGAAAGATGTTGGATATGGAGGCTCTTCAATAACTTCCACAATTATTTAGGAGTTCATCGTGATGTTTTTTTTTCTTATTCTCATGCTCTTCATTGACTAATCACACCGTTCAAAACTGCAGATATGCATGATTTTACGACATAGATCCCTTTTTTTCCATGTATTACATCAGCTGAAAAAAAAAAGCTTGGCCTGTTCTACGTGCAAGATTCCATCCTGCAACTTCCTTGAGAATCTCAACGAGTCAAAGGAGAATAATGAAACTCAAATGAAAGCTTATCAACCTTCTGCGTCTTATTTTATTAAATAAATCACAGATGTCTCCATCAAAGCTCCCATAAGCTAACTGCCAAACAGCAGATGAATGCCTTGATAAGAAAGACCAGGGCTTTTTAAGCTCGCAGTAACAAATGCACATTCTTTGAAAATGAAGTTAATCTATGTTCCCTATATCACAGCAGCCTTTTGTTTAACTTTAGCTTTCTCTGCATCGATGATGGACTCCACCAATTTCACAGCATTCTCCAGCTGTCCTTCTTCATTCACAACAACATAATCAAATTTATTAATATGTCTGACCTCCTCACGTGCCGTCGCTATTCTGACAAGAAGCGATTCTTTAGTCTCCGTCTTCCGACCAATCAACCGCTGAACAAGTGCCAGTTCGCTCTCTGCAACCAGAAATATAAAAACTGCAGACTGTCCAAGAACCCTCCTCAAGGTTTCTGCCCCTTGTATGTCCACCCTCAACACGATATCGTGCCCCTTCGCCATGTACTCACGTATTTGCTGCTTTGGAACACCCTTATAGTCACCATACACTAAAGCATACTCCAGTAGTTCATCCTTTTCAACCATGGAGAGAAACTCCTCTTTAGTGACAAAGTAATAATCCTTCCCATCAACTTCACCTGGTCGCATTGGCCGGCTAGTCGCAGTAACAACAAAATGGAGACTGTCTCTAACTTCCCTCAGTCTTTTAATGACTGCATCTTTGCCCACTCCACTTGGTCCACTAATGACAATAATCAAAGGTTTAGGAACAGGGCGCAATGGTTCAAGACTAAATGAAGAACCCACTGAGGCTTCAAGGGCTCTTAGCAATTCGTTCTTATCAGCTTTGTCAAGCGATGGAATGGGTACAGCAGGGGGTCTTCGTGCATCACCCATTTCGCAATTCGACGAAACAAAACGAGTAGCCACAGAGAGTTTCTGAGATGCTGGCTTATAACAGTTCTGAGAGAAAAAAGTCAGACTTGACCTGGTAGAAGTAAATTGGCACCAAATTCTTTTGTGAAAGGTTGGCAAATGGAGGTCAGAATGGGCAATAGAAAGGCAAAGTCTCCGAAAAATCATTGGAAGAAGATGTTGATAATATCGATGTAAAGAACAAAAATTTCTAACTGATGCAAATTATACTCCGGGGAAGATGAATGCCATGTTCCAGTGTCTCACCTGCAGATTCCAGAATCCAATACAAAAATCAAGCAGATGCATTCTAGGATGCTAATAGGATAGTTAGCAATGGTACACTGTGACAATAGACACATAACCAAGGAATTATCAATTATCTATTGCAGATCAATTATCTTGCATGGCCAATATTAGATACAGTAGGAATGAAATGCTGATAGCATCACATAATCAGTATACATCAATTAGAACCAAATAACCAATAATGCACCTATGGGTATGGGTATCCTCAAAATTTTAAAATAGGGTTTACCATCTAATCTTTTGATGGTACGCCATTCAACATTTTAAGCCTAGATATGCATAATAAAATTAAAGCAGTACTCCGAAATAATCTTTTGTCTTTAGATCTATCAAAGATTTTATTGCCTAGACATGGAGAATGAAACTAAGCAGCACTAAGAGCACCTAAGTTTAGATAAGAAAAACTGCTCCTTTTTATATTAGACCATCCATCAAACAGGTTGTGTGCATTCAGTGGAAGTCGCAACCCGCTACTTCCGGTGCTCAAGCGAGCCCCATCTAACACCAGCTCGATGCTCAGATTAGCATTATCGAAACCGCATCACTTCAACCCACCAGAAACTCGGGCATTGTCACAAATGGCGTCAAGAAACCAAAACCGCAGATCAAGAAAGTCGAAAAAGGCTAAAAGCAGAAGCATTCAAGAACCCGAAACTCTTCCTCGGACGCATCTTCCACACGAAGAAGGAAACAAGAAAACATGGCTCTGCACAACCGAAGCACAAGTTCGATTGGTACCCACGAAATCCATCAACCCAATGGAAACAAAAACCCAGAAAAGGAGGCCCATTTCCGATCTCGGGCAACGACAAACGGAGCCGGAATCACCAAGAACAGCACGAGACGAACACCATCTACGCCGAAACTCAAGACCCAACACTCGGCGATTAGCATAGGAAGCGAGGAACGGGAAAAGATTGCACTCACCAGGCAGAAAATGGGAATTCGATACCGAGTGTCATGGATTTCTCCGGGCGATTCGAGCGTGTCTCGCCTTGGTAGAGAGATTTGCTTTATGGAGCGAGGCCGAAGCAAGAAGATGAAGAAGCTATTCGGTGAGAAAACGCTTTGCTTGTGGTGAAATTAAAGTCGGAATTATTCTTTGCTTCGGGATTTTGTTTTCCATAAATATGCGTTTCATTATTGAATGAAAATATTCCGTTTCTTTAACATTAATTTTAGATGCCGCGAATATAATCAGTGCACTAAAAATTGTAAAATTATTTCTTCTGTTATTTAATAAGGTTCGAAAGCAAATTTTAAGATTTGAAATGCGATATTGAGATTATGGTATGGTCATTGAAATTTGACTCGATGTGCAATATCGTGTCGTCCCTGAATTTTTAATTTTCCAGTGTGATTCCTGAATCATGTAGTCTTTTCAATTGCTCAAAATGACAAATTAGACGTTAATTTATGACGTGAATTATTATATGATGAGCTGGATCATTAAAAATGATGAATCAACATACATCTTCTTATCTATCTACTTTAAAAAGGAAAAAAAAAATCAGGGCATCAACATGTCCATTATTATTTCCTGTGTATTATATCTTGATTTGAGATGAATAACTTACTTTAATAATTCATGTGTAACCTTTTTTTTATTTTCCACCATTCAAACTCAACAAATTGGAAGCTAAATTAGCAGATTTCATTATCTTAAATTAGTGAAAGAACGATGTTGAAGATTTTAATATTATCTAAGAACTACATTTATTTATAGTTTAGGAACCATATTGAACAAATTAAAAATTCATGTATAATATTGGATCAAAGTTCAAGAACTATTTGTGTCATTTTCTCTATCTTAAATTAGAGCAATTGACCATTCAACTAATGGAAAACAAATTAAAATAGTGATTTTTTATTTGCAGTCACTCATTTAGAAAATACATATTAAACTCAACCGTTTTCTTAAACATCATACTTTTTTATTCAATACAATTTTTTATTGGGGCAATTTTACAAAAAGTCTAAAATCTATTGTGCGGATGCCTATTCAGTCCTAAACTTTCCAATTTCATCAATTTAGTCATAAACCTTTTCGCGAAATTTCAATATAATCATTTGGACTAATTTTGGCCAAAAATTATTGACATGGCAATGTGCCATGGAGAAAAGCTTGTGATCACCATATTAGTGATTTTCAGCAAAAATTGATCAAAATGACTGCATTAAAATTTCACACAAATTTAGGAAAAAATTGAAAAGTTTATAACTACACCATTAGAGAAGAGAACGCACATATAATGATACAAAATTTCTGTTCCCTTGATCAATGTATCTTCTGTAACCTCATCTTGTTTTGGTTCAAATGGGCACTCTGGAAAAATCCTTATCCCTCCTATCTTGATCACGTATGTAATTATGGATAGTACAACATGCAATACAATATGTGCTTGTTTTCAAATTATAAATAAAGGTATGTGTCTCAAAATGAAGAAGCAATTATTTAATGTTGCAAATGATCTCTTAATGACATTCCTAAGTAAAAAATGCCTACGGTTGAACAATTCTATTATATTCTAGTTTGAACAACCGTTTGGGTTATGGCTTTGAGGAGGCATTCTTGTCCTTCAATCCGTTGAACATCCTGCCATTCTTGATTGCCGAATCAGTTTGTTCTTGTGTCTCTTCTTCTTCTCCTGCTTCTTCATGTTCTATGTCGGTGAAAGTAGGGTGAGTGAGGATGCTATTGAGCAACCAAATCCCTCTGGTGAGTGGGAAGTGACTCTCTGAAGTGTTCTCCTTAAGCTCCCACATGAACTCAGTTGGGATTGACCTGTAATTGTACTGCTCAACCTCCATGTCCACCTCTTGGCCTTGTCACACAGCCTTTTCTAGATGATGTATCCAAAGTGGTCATTACTGTGGTGATGCCATAGGTTGTCGATTGCCTTGAGGTCGGCTGTAGCGATGAATTGGACCTTGAAGAAGAAGACACAGTCGCGCTTGATGGCAGCGTTATCGGCCGGGGCAATGAGAAGGTGGCGAGTCTCCTTGTCGGCTTGCCAGAAGTTCTTAGTGGCAAAGTGGCACTCAAGGAGGTCGAGGGAAGTGGAGGAAGGGGAGTGGGTGGTGGAGGTGGTAGCATCGGTAGCAGATAGGGGTGTGCATGATCCGGGTGGGCGGTTCCCACCCCGGAACCGTGGACCGTCCATTCACATGGGACGGTTCCAAAATTGGAACCGAGAACCGCCCGTCGATTCCGTGGACCCGTCGAGAACCGGACCGCCGGTCCGCGGTTCTTGGACGGGTCCATGGAACCGGTCTCAACAAGTTTTTCTAGACAAATAAAAAAAAAAAATTTATGGACCAACATCGGATCAACAGAACAAAAGGAAAAGAACATAACTTTTTCGTACAATTCCTACACTATAATCAATTGTATTAACTACATCATCTATAAATCAAGTGGGTATCCATTAATTATTGGGAAAAATGAACATGATATCCCAACTACACAAGAGTTTCAGACATGATAACAAATTTTCTTCTTTTTTTTTTAAAATTTTTTGGTCGATTTTTTTAATTAAAAATAAAAATATATATATTATTATATTACCGGTCAGGTTCGGGTGGGTGGGTGGATAGTTCCACCTTTGGGATGGGGAACCTGCCCAAGCAAATCCGGTTCCAAAAATTGGAATCGGGGAACCGAACCGGTTCCCTTGGAAACCACCGGTTAAAGGCGATTTCGAGCGGTCCAAGTGGTCCCGGTTCTTTTGCACACCCCTAGTTGCAGATGAGGAGGAGGACGAGGTAGGGGAGAGAGAAAGGGGTGGTGGTGATGGAATAAAAGAGAAATATAAAATTTATACTTCTTATTTCTGTTCAAAACTTATTTTTGAGTTAAAAATTTGTGCGTAAATAAAAAAAAAAAAAAAAATTGCGTTCCGAGGCGCGGTTTGCATTCCAAACCTGTTTTAGAGAACAGAAAAATAGAAAAAAACAGAGAAACATAATGGTTATCATACGCGTTTTTAGAATCACAAACTAAAATATCCAACATAGGTTTTGGGAAAAAGAAAGCTAATTAGGGAGGGAGTTCTTTCTTAGCCTTAACCACTCAATCTGCTAGCTTGTTTGCCTCTTTTGGACAATGGTGTTGGGAAAACTAAATCTAAGCACACCGCTGAAAGGCAAAACCATAACTACAAAAGCAAATCTCAACATGTGCTCATCACAGATGATGATGTGTGATTCGATATCAGCCGCCAAGTCTTTTACTTGGATGCAATCACATATCTATTCTTGAAAGACAAGCACACACTTACCTCTACCAACCATACTCCGATGATAGGCCTTGATTTCTGGATTTTGATTTGTTTTGCATCTTTATGGGCTTGTTTTGTTGGGATGCTTTCTAAGATTTTCAATAGATCATTTCATGTATCATTTTGGTTACGAATGGAAACTTTTTGAGAAAAAAATACTGAACTCCATACTCCAGTACTGACTTCTAAGACTCTAGAGACGACTTATTTAGTCAGAGAGCTACATCCTGCAAAGGAATGTAGAACAGAGAGAACCCTCATGAGACATGTCCCTTCGGCAATTTCTCCGCTCTTTACGCATCAGCTTCTTCCGGTGACTGGCGACAGGTTTCATACTCGCACTTGAATTGGTCGCAATGTTAGCATAGCGTCACGCATCTAGTCTTTTATGGCACAACAACGAGTGAAAACCGACCCAATCAGTGCCTTCACGGCAACATTCCCATAACTTCAGGTAAGCTAATGATACTTCATTTTTACTCCGAATACAATATCTGTCATTGAAAGCAGCCCGATTCGCGGGTCCTTATTCCGGAAGTTACAAAACAATGTACAAATAACAAATACCACAGTCCCATCTGGAAATAGAAATCTGCCCCCGAGAAGAAATCAGCAAAACGAAGTCCAAATAAATTCACCTCGGACTCCTCCATTACTTTGCCGGTTTCCGAGGAGAGCGTGATCATAATTTTTGCTTATACCACCCGCATTTCACAGTAACCTGCAATCAGTAGTTTACCAGCAGAAGCAGATTCTGATCTCCCCACACGCTATTAGCTGTATCTGATAAATAATGACAGTGGCATGTTAATCTTGAGATTCTAATCAATGTGTTGGCCCGACCGAGATACGATGAGCCAGCATGAAGCTGGACAAGCGTAATGTGTTTGTACTGGAAAAAAACCAGTACTGGTCTTCCATTCAGTACCAATTGTTTCCGGGCCCACCGTGAGCGGCAGCGACTTTCCTCGGCATATACTGAGGCTTAGGCTGCACGCCATTGGGAATTCCAATACCTTCCTCTTCGGCTCTCTCGCTCTTACAACCTGGATTCCTTCTTGAATACGAAGAGCCCGTAGAAGTATGTTGAGCTGCAATCGCGGGATTCCTTACCGTCCTCCTTTGCTCGACCGCCTCTGTAGTCACTGCTGCAGCTGCCCCACAGTTGTAGCGCAACACAGAGCCGATGACTTTCCCCGGCCTTGCAGCTCCACCTGCAGTGAAAAATATTAAGAAACGATCACAAGCAAACACCTGTTTTCCACGCTATTGACAGAAGAAGCATAGCCCAAAGTGGGGATGACGGAAAGAAAGAAGTTGCGGGAGATGTACTTTGAGGGACTTGAAGAGGAAGCCTTGACATTGGGATTGTAGAGTTCCTCTCAGTAAGAGACTTATCAGTTTCTTTGATGGAACATTTGGCCAGATCTTCCGACACCTCATTTGAGCTCTGCACTGAATCAGAGTACAGAACGCATGGCCTGCAGTTACGTAACTTTGTAAGTCCCAAAATGTGAAAGAAAAAGCCCATAAGATATTATTATCAAGAAAATGAATTATACCAAAGTGAACTAGAAAATATACCTAGGCAGTGAAGCATGCTGTCTTTCGGGTGGGGGAGCGTTAGAACCCTTCACATAATGCTCCTCAAGGAAAGCAAATTGCTTCTTGAAATGATCAACAGCACTGCACAAAAATTGTTTGCCTCAACTCTCGAGGAAATTCATGCAAGAAAGATATACTCCGAAAACTGTAACAAGAGGCTTTGTTTCGTTGCATGAATTGGTAGTGGAACGATATTTATTGCCCAACAGCGGCTTGTGTAATGAATGGAAAAAATATTGTACTTCCTAGCAATTCATGAAGCATTAAACTTCCAAAAATGAGATCAATATCACTAAACCAAATGCTGCAAAAACAAGATGAGTATGCACGTAATCTAGGTCTCCAGTACAAAAGATTTGGAGAGCAAGCATACATGAAACAGTTTAGGTTCTTCATCCATCATCCCAAGCATAAGAGAAGAAAAAGTAAGATTCTTTTCCCTATAAACATATTGAGATTTCTCAAGCATAATGACCTTGGATCAAATGAACATATGTGCTTCACAACACGAAATCTCTTATATGAAAGGGTTTTGTCGATGAGTGGCCCGAGGCCACTGATTAAGAATGCTTAGCTAGGAAATTTCAATTTTCAAAAGAGTGATTCCACATAACACAAGAAAAACAATGTAATAACTTAGCTTAACAAGTGCCTTAGAAACACTCGTTGACAACATCCATTATATATTCAAAATGTGTCAAACTTCCGGCTCTAATGACATCCATTATTATTCCAGAATAACCCAAATTGTACCATAATTTATGAAGCTTGTAGCTCCACTTCTACCCATGGCTTCGAGAATATGATCCAGCATACTTTTTAAAATCAAAAGCCAGTTAGAAACTATAACAAGAGAGGAGTAATGAGTAGAACCAGAAACTGTTCCCCTCATTCTCCCATCCTCTACACACAGAACAAAGAAAACCACTGCCACCTATTGACCTTTTAGTGATAATAATTATGGAAAGTGGGAACTTGTCCTTTAAGGTGAAGTGTAGAGATTTAACATGTTCGCCTATACTTCTGTTCTTTCTTTTTCCCTTTGATAGGTAAAAGGTTCAAGTATAGGGCACCATGGGTGTGCAAACCCATGTACAAAATGAGCCCAAAAAACCAAGGCTCGTCTATACTTCTATTCCTTTTGGAAGAAATGCCAAAAAAGACTAGAAATTAAAGTTTTCAAAGACAACGTTACCAAAAGTAGCAAATAAAATGAAAAGACATAGCTAAGCCAAAAAGTTACAGCTAAAGCTCTAAGCCTCAGGCCACTTGGGGCCCTAACAGACATAAGTTTACTAACTCAACATGAAAATAATATTAATCAATACTACTGGCCAACAAACCAGAGTAATGCCAAAATCGAGCACTAGGCTATATATCAAACTGAAGATATGCTTAGGGAAAGAATATAACCCCAAAGGTTGTGAAGAACAGGCAACAGAAACATGACAAGCATTCATGCAAATTAAAGTCTCTCATTGAATTGAATGAACTGGAGCATTTATTCATTACCTTGGATACATGAAACCCGTTGGCTCAGATCCTTCCAAGAACTCCTTCAACATCTTCGGATGATACTCTAGTATCTCTCTGTATATCAGCTCTCTCACATCTTCTTTTGTTATTCTCCGCCTTTCAAACTCAAACTCCATCTTTGTGACAGGTTGAGCAGAAGGTTCTCTCTCTACCTTGGCCAAGCCCTTAAAATAGGGATCAGCAAGAGCCTACTCCCAGCCAGCACATGGTATCAGTCAAGGAATTAATACTATAAGCAAGGTTAACAAACAGATACAAACTCACTTCTTCAGCATTCGGACGATCCTTGGGTTCAAATGCCAACATTCTTTCTAACAAACGAAGTGCAAGTGGATCTGCATTGGGAAACTTCTGTGAGAAAGGTATAGGTCTTTTCTTTCTCATGCTACTCAAATATCTACGGGCTTTTTCATTGCGTACCTGTTCATATAAAGTCAACAATTCATCAAAGGGAGAGACACTAAGGGTAAACGTGCAAACCAGATTGAGTCTAATGAAAAAAAGGCATCATTAACAAGCACATTTCCTGAAAAAACTAACCCTGGCAATGGCTTCGGCTGAAGGTGTTCCCAATAGATCGGTTATCAAATCTAACTGGTGGACTACATTTTTCCCAGGGAAAAGGGGCTTTCCAGTCAAAAGCTCTGCGAAGATGCAGCCTATACTCCAAATATCAATGGCTGGAGTATACTGAAACAGAACAGATATTACTTAGCGCACAGGAAATAAACACTGCACATGGAACAGACTACTATGGAAAGAAGCTGTGACACGGCAGCAAAGGAGCATGAGTTGTCACCTACGACATATATATCAATGTGTCATATGCACGTATTCTCTGAGTGGAATTGCCAAAGTAAAAGAAAAAAATGGAAAAACGTTGGGGTAGTGTACAGTAAAAGAAAGATTTTTTAGGCATGTGACTAGTGCTCAAGAATCAACAACAAGAAAACAAAGATCTTGGTTTCAGCAGGTGGATCAAGGTTTCCAAAGCTTCTGAAAAACAGCAAGCAGTGAAGAATATCATAACAAATGAGCAGGAGTTAATTCTTGCACCTTTGAAAAGAAGGAACCACATAATTCAGGAGCCCTGTACCATCGTGTGGCAACATAGTCCTGTGCAGGGAGAATTCAAGTAGTTAAATCATAGTAAGGAGTCATTATCCCAGCAAAACAGCGAAAATTTCACGATTGGATAGAAATGAAAATTCAAATAGCGAAAATGCTTACCGTCCAAAAGATGGCTGTTGGGGTATCATTAAAAGCTACTCTAGCAAGGCCGAAGTCACAAATCTTGAGTTTACAGTCAGCATTTGCCAAGATATTTTTGGGTTTCAGATCCCGGTGAAACACATTTGCTGGATAAACAGTTGGTAACATATCAGATCCATAATTATCATTGTAAATTCAGCATCTTTTAATGCAACAAGTTTGACTAGGTGTCGAGATCTTAATCTATTTGACAGAAGACAAGATAATGAATCTCAATGCACAAAGTTCAGACCTGTATGAATGTACTTGAGTCCTCGAAGAAGCTGGTACAGAAAGAATTGGTAATGCTCAGGTGTTAAATCATCATTTGCCTTGATAACCTGGTGTAGATCAGACTCCATCAGCTCGAACACAACATAGATGTCCTTAAATTCCCTCCTGGATGGAGGTAATAGGATATGCTTAATCTCCACAATGTCCGGATGGCGCAAGAGCCTAAGAAGCTTGATTTCACGGAGGATGCGGGTGGCATCAGAGACATGTTCAAATATATCGTTGATCTTTTTGATGGCGACTTTTTCACCCACGTGTGTATCGTATGCAGAGCAAACAACACCATAGCTACCTTTACCAATGACTTCCTCTATTTTATACCTGCTCCCTTCACCATATTCCGTGAAAAAATCTACATCTGCAGATGACTACATCGCCACATGAAAAAATAGAAGTTTGTGAACACAATATTCTGATTATGACTTATAAATTCAAATGAAGTGCAAAAATCCCACAAGAAACAATGACTCGTGCCACGAACTCTCACATTCAGCTGATAGATAGCATAAGCAACATGAGATGTATGCATGAGAACGTGTGACACTTAAAATTAAAAACCATCCACAGGAATTAGAGAAAGTTCTGCGTCTATGGATCTAGAGATGGAAACACTCGCTGCCTTATGTCGAAGGTTGGAAAATGGAAATCTCCATTACAATCTTGCAACTAGCATTTATGAGCCATATATTCCGCCATCCCAATCACATATTCAGAAACTTTTATCCTTGAACTTGACTCAAATTAAGTTTAGATGGGTAGAATAGGGAAGGCATCTACTGCTTTATAGCAAAGACAATTTCGGTGAAAGGAAACTGCATTTTCTGTGTAATGGAGGCAGACCATGACCACAGCAATTGCACAAAAATAAAAAACAAGACTCGGAAAAGATCAAACTTTCCACCGCACAAAAGGCACATGATCCTGTATCTAATTCTCAAGCCGCATATACTCTGATATCTCAGAAGGGAACTTCTAGAACTAAACGACAGAAACGAAGACGCCCACAAGAAACCATTCTTCTGGCAGCGAAACTTTGCCCGAGACCAAGCATTCAAATCTACATCGGGCCATCTAATTCCCATTGATTCAAGAGAGAAGAGCCAGTTAGTTGACTTTGGATATGTAACACGGTCTGTGCCAAGAGAATTGGATTTGCGAGGAGAAGTAACGGTTCTTGATCCAATTTCACGTCCCGAAGAAGAAAGACAAGTTACATCCAAACCATCAATCCAAACGCGCCCAGTGGGACCCAGGACGCAACAGGGGGCGTTTAAAGCATATGGCAGAGAAGCTGAGAGAAATGAACATGACAAACCGTTCTGTCCCACACGGTCATCCAAGCATTATGCTCACCACAGAACCAAACCCAAAAAGCCCAGTAAAGATAGACCGCAGAAAAATTCAGAGACCAGCTCCCAACATTGGATCGAAACGAAAAGACCCCTTCCGATCCGCCATAAGACATTTACTCGACGAACTCGGATTTCCACGAAAATCAACACCCGAAACACGAAACACGTAATCATATATGCATGTTGGGAAAATCCCACCTTTTTCCGCTGATCAGGCTGCATCTCGGCAACAGCGCATCAAACAAACCTCTCCCCCCCTCTTCGAGACGACCCGCGAGCCAAATCCTTGCACACCAGTGATCGGACTCCACCTCGAAACCCACCGCAAAAATTCCCCCAAAAGGGTACAGAAAAAACCTCGAACTTCCAAGTGTGAAAAACAACAGAGGAGCGCCTCAATCTCGAACTCCACGGCGCTCGGGGACAAAAAGAGGCACGAGGACAGCAACTTTCCAACAGGCTCGACGCAAGGGGAATTTTTTAGCGGGGGTATTTTAATTTTTTTATTCGGAGCAATGGAGACGGGGGAGGAATCCACTCGAGATAGAAAAGGCAAAAGGGGGCACGATAGTGCGGCCAAGAAGTCCCTGGCGGAGGGGCGACTGAAAACGCGAAGCTTTTCGACAAGACAGGCGCTCCCCCCCGGATCAAACGTTTTTCTTGAACCAATCTCCCTGCCCCCTCTCTCCGGATGGGGAAATCCCCGGGGACCAAAAGCCGAAAGAAAGAAAACCCACTTCGGAGGATCTGAGGCTGGCGCAGGAGATCTCTAACCAGCTCTCAAAAAGTTTCAAGCGGTTGCCGGTGCCGTCGTCAGCGAGCAAGAACCGCCGCGAGAATGGATTGTGGGGAATGCTCTGTTTCTTGATGAGATCAAAGGAGACGGAGGAGGAGGCGGAGGAGGAGGAGGAGGAGGTGGGGAGCTCGAGATCAAGAAATGGGTTTCCTTGATGTGAGCTGGAAGGGGAATCGGAAGGCACGGAGGTGCGTGCGCGCCGCTTCGAGTTGAAGCCTCTTTTGGGGCGCCCGGGAGAGAGAGAGAGAGAGAGAGAGAGGAGAGAGGGGGAGAGATAGAGAGAGTGGGAGTGAATTTTCATTTTCTTTTTCTTTTTCTTTTTCTCTCTCCATTTTTTTCTATTTTTTTGATTTTTTGAGGGGAAAGTAAATGGAACACGGGGAACGACAGAGGGAGACGCGTTGATGAAACGGTGCGCCCCCCGTGAAAAGACGCTTTTGCCATTGGATCTCGCCCATTTCCTCCGTAAAGGGACTCTCTTGCTGAGCTCCTTTTTTTTTTCTTTTTTTCTTTTGGATTAACTCCCGCACGAAACCTCAAATCGATACACCTAGTTTTTTACGCCCATGACAAATTTGCCTTCCGTCAGGGTGCGTTTGTTTCACGGAAAACGTAATGTTTTGGAAAAATATTTTTCGAGAAAATAGTTAGTTTTTTTCTTTGTTTGGTGATATTTAATTGAAAATATTTTCTGGTGTTTGGATATTATTTGGAAAATGGTTTCAATCCCATGATTTTATCTCAGGCGAAAAATTAATTTCGAATTTTTAAATATTTTTATTTTTAAAAGTAAAAAAGAAAAAAAAGAAAAAAAGAAAAGAAAGAAAATATTAAAATATTAAAAAGTAAAGGAAAGTAATTCCGAAAAGTGTTTTCACTTTCTTAGATTAGGAAATTCACTTTTCTAATTTTATACATTAATGTTTTTTTTTTGAACTGGAAAGTGTTTTCGGTTAACTAATCATTTTCGGCGAACCAGACGGGTAAAAGTTCGGAAAACGGATTCTCGAAAAACACTTTCCATGAAACAAACACACCCTTAGTTTTCGTTAAATTTACCATTAAATTGCTGAGTTGAATGACAAGTGTAGCGGTTTTGGGTTTTACCCTCCGTCGATTTATGATTTTTCGTGGTATTAATCTAATTTAATAGAAATTAATAGTAGGTAAATTTGTCACAAATGTATAAATTTGAAATTTGTTGTGGTAGTTTTTGGTAGATTTGTCACATGTATATCAATTTGGGATAAAAAATTAATTTAAGGTAAATTTGGCATATATACACTAGTTTGAGATTTTTCGTAATATTAATCCTTTTTTTTTATAACAAGAATTATTTCAATTTTCGATTTGACTAATCTTAATTGTCGAATACAAAGACTACAAAGACGCTAGTCCAAAATCGCTTTGTTTTGGTTATTCAAGTAAAGCTCTGCCCAAAAAAAAGGTGACAATGTGGCCCCCAAATTAACTTTGTGATTGAATTGTTTTTGAACTTTGCAATTCAAATAGTAGAGTGACATTTTTCGAAAATATTTTTTTTCTGGTAAGGTTACATTTTTCGAAAATATTTCATTCCACCATAGAGTTTTTTTTAAAGCAGTTGCGTTTTACTTTCTCACAATTTATTTTAAGGGTTAATACCACGAAAAACCTCAAATTGATACACTTGTGACAAATTTACTCAAAACTATTTTTTTATCACAAAAAATCCTAAACTGGTACACCCGTGATAATTTTACCTCGAACTATTTTTTTGACCATCAAAAACCCTACTTCAGTATACCTGTAACAATTTTACCCCCGAACTAATTTTTTAGCCACCAAAAATCCCAAACCGGGTACACTGTGATAAATTTACCCTCCGTTAATTTCCGTTAAATTTTACTATCAAATTGCTAAGTTTAATGACACGTGGTAATTGACATGTGTACCGATTTTGGGTTTTACCCCTCTGTTTGTCACAAGTTTACCAATTTTGTGATTTTTTGTGATATCAATATAATTTACCGGATACTAATAGAGGGTAAATTTGTCACAAATACATCAATTTGGGGGTTTTTTGTAGTCAAAAAACTAGTTCGGGGATAAAATTGTTACAGATGTACCAGTGTGGAGTTTTTGGTGGTCAAAGAAATAGTTCAGGGTAAAATTGTCACAAATGTACCAATTTGGAATTTTTGGTGGTTAAAAAAATAGTTCGGGGTAAATTTGTCACGAGTGTACCAGTTTGAGATTTTTTGTGGTCAAAAAAATAGTTCGGGGTAAAATTGTCACTGGTGTACCAGTTTAGGATTTTTCATGGTATTAACCCTTATTTTAATTACATCGTTGGTGCTTTGTTAACCATGTCTTTTCTTGATCTAATATCCTGAAAAAGCACAAATTTATGTGTTTGAAAAAAAAACTCAATCCTAGCACAAATTTTCATTTTTTATTTCATTTTTTTCTTAAAAAATGCACAAACTTCTTATTGGTGTCCAATATACCGTCCGTTGGACTATCATTTAAATCGAAGATAAAAAGTTGACATAGTGACTAATGTGGACCGTGCGAGTCTAGAGTTTTTTTTACTCCGCTTCCAAATCGAAGAAACAATGCCGTTTCTTTCAAGTCTATGTAACAATTCATCTCTCTCTCTCTCCATAATTGAGGGAAAAAATTAGGGTTTATCACTTGCAATGTGGGTTGTCAATTACAGGGCAAAATTGGGGTCTCGAGTTAAAAAAAACTTAGGGTTCTTACCGTTGGTTTTGATGAAGGCTTGAGAAGATGGCATTGTTTCTTCGATTTGGACGCCATGTCAGCAAAGACTTGAGGCAGACAGTCCACGTCCGCCGCCACGTCGACCTTTTCGCATTTGATTTGGAAGGCAAATTACCGTGCGCCAGACTTGGGCTACGTTTATATCATTTTTAGACAAATGAAAATTCGCGGCAAAGTTGGGCTACACCCATAAGTTTGTATTTTGTCTAAGGAATTAGGCCAGCCTTTTCTCTATCACCACCAAACAAAAGTTATAAATATATATCGTCTTACATTTTTTTTTCCTCCAATTGTATTTCCTTCTTGTATTTTATCCTAGAAAAGCTAGTTTGCAATGTTAATTGCTACAAGAGCTCGAGCTTTGCTAAAAATACATTTCGTCCTATTTATCCTCTTCAAAAAATGATATTCACCCTGGTGTGCCGTGCCTCGATCACCTTCCACCAGCCGTTTCCACTTCTTATGATTTCTCAGTTCATTTTATTTCATTCGAACAATAATGAGCGGCCAAACGACTGCCGGACAACCTCGAAACACTAAATTTCAACGAGGGTCTACTAACAGAAGTTCATTTTTGCACGGTTTCCCCTATCACGTCCCGTATTTACAATAATTTTCGTGCCACCTTATTTAAAAGAAACGGTATGTTTGCTAAGCTCGAAAAGAGTTTCCAACTGCCTTTTAATTATCTCTTCTTTCTAGAGGAAAGAGAGAGAGAGAGAGAAAAATGCATAAGATTTCAGATGCAATTTATGATCACCGAGAATTTGGGAGATTTATAGTTGATCCCTCTAAGTTTTTGTAGTCTAGTCATCGCGGATCATAATTAGATCATTAGCTCACCATGAGTTTTGGCTGAATCTCGCTTGTTCATTAATCGTGACCTTTTGTTATATCCACTTCTCAAAAGTACCATTTTGCATCTACCCACAAAATCTCGTGACCAAGGAGAACAAATTACTCTCTTAAACGACACCACACCTAATTCCCAAATTATCCTAACCCCCCAACGTAACAAACGCTATTTCATAAAAGCCTTAACAGGGAAGATAAATGATTGATATCCAAAGCAATATTCCCTTATTTTTATTGGGAGGAAACCATTTCAGAATGAGTCTGAGTACATTTGAGTTGTCTTAATTATCATACCAAGACGGACATAGATAATCTAGAGTTATCTTAAATAAGGCCTCAGGTTTTCTTAATCGAAAATTGGAGAAATCGATTCACTCAGATCTGTGAGAGCTTTTATGCCGTTTACATTTTAAGGTTTTAAAGCTAGTTGCGTTCGGTGCAACATTTTCAAAGAGCTTTAGGCCTCCGGATCTCACACGATGCTGCAAGCTTTGCCCAGGGTTAGTCTATGTCGGCATGCTCCGTGTAGGTGAGATCCACCCCTTGGGTCAGTGACCTCTACTCTGCCTTGGCTAGGATCACATAACCGCAACAATCCTTGTCGAGGTCTCATGGCCTTTGGTTGACTCTCTCCAATTCCCTTGCCACGATGCTTGTCAGCCGCTAATTGATACTCGCTGGCTCCAATAACTCCCTACCCTCTTTTTTTTTTTTTTTAATTTTACTTTATTTTAAAATTGCTTTATGAAAATGTACTAAAAGGTTGTGCTTTTTCCGCTTCTCATTTTGCTTAAACACCTCATTTTCTTGTGTTTTGACCATACTATTCTTGCGGGGCCCACCACTTTTGGCATTTTTTTTTTGTTTTGTCTTACTCTAATTCTCAATTTACTCTCGAACTTTTATCTTACCCATCGCAGAGAGTGGGAGTGAAAATCCACACATAAAACTAAATGTCTCCACCCTCATTTCTTGAGAAGGTGGGGATTCGAACTCTCCACCTTCCTTTTTCCATATGAGAAGGGTGGCCACTAGGGCAACCCACTTCTGGCATAACTCTATAAAAGTGATTCATTTTTCTATTATTTAGTCAACATTTTTTTTATTTTTTCGACCAAAAAAAAAACTCCTTTTGTTTTGCTTCCTTTTCTTCCTTGCGGGTCCTACTTTCCTTTTTCTTTCTTTCCTTCCACGCCTTTGACGTCTCAATTTTCCACTCTTGAAAATGGTCTCTCTGTTTTCTCTCTTGCAAACCATTCTCTTCTTTCTACGTCTCCCACTTCTTCTTCTTCTTCTTCTTTTTCAAACCCATTGTCCTCAATTTTCTATCTATGATGTCAACTCCGCTGTCCTCCACACATTGGGCTCACTAGTGACCTCCCAACAAGCCCTTGTTCTCCGCCACGTTCAGTGGAACAATAGACCACATTGCTGTCGATTCCGGTATAGTAGACCACATTTGTTCTTGAGATCAAACAACCAAATTAAGCATATCTTACATCATTATTTCAACAAGTCAATTAATAAGAAGTAACGATAGCATCCCAAAATTGATGATGAAGAATTTATGGAAACCATAGTAAGATATTGAACCTAGAGTGAGCAAAGTCTATAGGATGCGATTATGCTACAGACTACAAAGCAACTACACAATTAATTCATAAAACACTATTTTGATGCAGTCTACACTCTAAGCATGTTATTGAAACACAAGATCAAGCATTTCCACAACCCAAAACTCAAATTCACTTTTAACAAAAGATATCCAAAAACACCTAATAGCGACCGGAATGAGCATGATTCGAGACCAAGAAAATAAAAAAGGAAAAAAATAAGCTTTTGCCGAAACAGTACCTTTGATAGCGAATAAAGAGGGCGCGGATTGTTGAAGTAAGAAGTTCTTTTAAGGATTGCATATATAGGAGAGATTTGTGGTGGAAGAAGAAGAAAAAGGAGTGAGAGGCATAGAAATAAGTGAATGGCCTACAAGAGAGAAAACAAAGATACGATTTGCGAAAATAGATAACTGAAACGTCAAAGCGTGGAAAGAAAGAAAGAAAACAGAATGAAAGTGGGGCCTGCATGGAAAAGAAAGAAGAAATAAGAAAAAGAGTTGATCAAATAATAAAAAATGATCACTTTTGTAGAATTTTACCTGAAATGGTGGGCTCACAAGGGATAATATGGTCAAAATACAAAAATGAAGTGTCTATGTCAAAGGAGGAGTGGAAAAATCGCCATCCTTTGCTTTTTATAAAACATTTTTCAAAATTTTTTGTCTAGATGTATAGTTATTGGCCAAAAGCTCTCCTAAACGCACCGTACGCCTACCGAGGATGGGTGCTCTAATGTTAAGATAGTAATTGTGTCAAATGTATTACTAAAGTCAAAATGTTCATATCTTTATTTTCCTAAAATAGATTATAGTCACATCATAAATCCAAACGTGTGCTTCTTATTTGATACTCTTCTTACAACGAGGAGCTCACTTGAATTAATAATTCTTGAATTCATGAAATACCTACATTAACCTAATGGGGCTAAATGCAAAATAAGACAAAATTTAGCAATATTTTCATCCTTTGTGCTTGAACAATTGTTTGATCAAGCAAATTGAACTCTTGGCGGGTGTCATTAGGACGGAGTGAAGTACATTTCAAAACTACATCCACGGGGTAAGTATGATGGAAGCCCTATACGTTTCAATCCTTTTGTTAATTTAGTCTCAAACACTGTTCAAAATATACAGCTAAGTTTTTAACACATCCATCGACAAATGCCACATTGCACCTATAATGAGTTAAGATCCCGATTGCACATTTGTTGAACGTCCGCGACTCAAATTATGAAATTTTAGAGGTTTAGAACTCAATCGATAAGCCCCTAAAAGTGAGAAGAAAAAGAGATTAAGGGACAAAAATGAGACGAGTAAACTAGAGAGCTTGGCCTGTGTTTTTTTTTTTAATGTTTTCTTTTTGGGGAATATTAAACTCTCCTGGCGGTTTTGCTGTTGCCAGCTTTGTGCAACTGCTGACCACGTGGCACGTTGTGGTTGGCATAGAGCGAGGAGACAGCATACCAGCTCCACATGGATTCCGACTGATGCCATGGATTCCGAGTGTCTCCCAACTGCAATCCGTTAAGCAAACAACGTCAAATCAGTCAACCGTCCCACTAGACTCCGACTTTAGTTGTTAAGAAAGGATCTATCGGTTGAACGAATGCATACAGCATGAAATCGAATTGCGTTTGTGTATTCGCATTGCAAAATTTCGAGCACTCTCTGGAAATTCATACAATTTGGATCAATTTCCTCCCGCTTGAGCCGTTTGATTTCGAATTTGATTTGTTATTATATGTATATATATGCCTGTATCATATATTTCAAAATTTAAATTAAGTAAACAATCATTTCAATTGGTTTTCAGTTGGATCGTTCTGTTGTTGCTTGTTCAAAAAATTAAACAGAAGCTTGATGTGCTCGAAGATAATCGCCGACCTCATGATTTCGTTTTGCCTTCTTTATCTTCATGATCTTTTTGTTATATATGATTTTGGTTACTTTTGAATATAATATAATTATATTTGATTTAGAGTTCTGTCGGGATTTTCATATTATTTATTCTTGAATGTTCAATTTAAAAAAAAAAAAAATAAGGTTTGCCCGTCTTTTGAGAATTAATCGAATCTTGAGAGTTTCTCTCCAAATTTTGTGATTTCTACTTTTTTTTTTTAGTGGGATGCTTTTGTTTGAAAATGCAAATTGCAAATTTCCAAAAGTAAGAATGTCACTTTTTTTGTTTGGTCGACAATACTTCAAACTTCATCACTTGATGTGGGTACAAAATTTGGATAAAGTGCATAAAATTGTCCCCCTTTTTTATATTGTGCGTGCTAAATCCCATATCCATGTGCTTCACATGGGCTATGTGGAAGATAAGAAAGATTCTCTGCTCTATGTTTCAAGAGATAAAAAGATTTATTTAACATGTAAAAGCCAAACGAGTCTCAACATGTTGGCAAACACATTTCTTAAATTTTTCATTTTCTTGGAAATGGGAAGAGATGGTGCACGACAAAGAAAAGTTCGATGAAATCGGAACGAGTACAACCCAAGAATAGGGGTATTATTTTAATTCATGCATGTTCACGGGGGTATCCAAGCAATGATGGCCGATTATTAATTAAAGAGGATTAACCCCTAAATCATAAGCTTTGTCCTGCCAATTACTCGTAGGGTTAGGTTCACATGGTGTATGATTATCCCTTAAAAGGAAACTAAAAAGCTGAGAAAGGATCATCCCCCACATAATCATCACGGTTGAGAGAAAAGCTGATCTAAGGCATCACTTTCTATTGACAGGGAGATTATCCATGAGCAAAAAGTTGCTGACCATGTTCGACTTCGACCTTAGGCCAGGCGATGAATCGTTGAGAGGAAAGACCTTGACTTCAGATCTCGACTTTGTCACTTCGACATCAGATCTCAACCTCGGTGAGTCACCATGTGACGACTTTAGGCCTCGACTCCGACTTTGACCTCAGGCCAAGCTAGGCGACGAATTGACAAGTTGCCATACTTCAAGCTGTAGGGAAGACAATGAACATTACAAGTGAGGAAGACAGTGAACAGTTTAAAATTAAGGGGCAAAAGTGGAATACGAAAAAATTGATGAGGGCAAAAATGGAAGAAGAAAAATTCATTTATTAGGGACTTCAATAGTTCAAAATCAAGGGGCAAAAGAGAAATACAAAAAATTGATGAGGTGAAAAATGGAACAAACAAATTTCATTTATTAAGGACTTTAACATTATGCAAATGCTAAAAGTTGGAGGTGGGGACCTACCTTGGACTAAGGGACTTTGGAGAGCTTTGAAAATGCATTTACATTTCCTCAAAACTTTCCAAAAAAAAAAATTGCCAAATAGTACCTCTTGGCCAAGGGCCTTTAGAGCCCCAAAGGGCTTTGGCAAAGTGTTGCCAAACGCACTCGAAAGCTCGTGGCATGCACAGACTATATTCTTATTGACCTCTTCCCACTTTCAAAAAGAATTTTATTAATTTGTAGAGAAAAGAACTCTCAAAAGATTTAATAGTTTAGAAAACAAATTTAAGTGATGAGGTAGATTGAAGTTCAAGTATCGAATACGAAACATTCATAGAATTAGTTAACGATTATCTCGACCAATTAAATTATGACTTTACCTATTTCCTTCTTAAATATGATTATACTTCATTTTATTAAGGGGCGTGAACTAAGAGAGATAATTAATTTAATACTTCAATCGTAGGCCGATTTTTGTTCATAGGGAAAATTCCAAATAATGGCTTGAAGTACTTTCATTTTCCCAAATAAGGGCTTGAAGTGAACATTATTTCAAATAAGAGTCTAAAGTGTCTACGTCAATCTCAAAAAAGGACCTGACCTTACTGGGGTCAAGGGCATTTTCGTCTTTAAATTTTTTCTTTCCTTTTTCCTTTTTAGTTTTTTTCTTTCCATGAAAAAATTTAAAAAGAAAAAAAAAACAAGCAGGAGGGTTGGCCGCCGCCCATCGTTGCTGGGGCAGCGACCTCATCGAGGGCTAGCGACCCTTGCTGACCAAAAGTGAGGGCCAAGCCCTCACCTCTGGCCGGTTAGGGTCGTCGACCCTCGCCGAGGCATCGGCTACCCAGCCGGCCATCGCCGCCACCCCACTGGCGACGGGACAGCGGCCGCTTATTTTTTCCTTTTTCTTTTTAAAAATACTTTTATTTTTTTAATTTTTAATCTAATTTAACTAAAATTTATGTTAAAATTATTTTTGGACGAAAATGCCCTTGACTGCAGGAAAATTTAGCCGGCCGGCTGGGTTAGGCCCTAATTTGAAACTGTCATAATCACTCCATGCCCTTATTTGAGAAAAATGAGGGCACTTCAGGTTTTTATTAGGAATTCTCCCTTATTTTTATTATCCTTGGTTGGTAAAACTTTAAAAAGCTCGGAGGTTCCCATGTTTAAATTCATTTTTGGAAGAAACGAGCATGGAAGCATAATGGCAGTTTCGTAATAACGCAAGGAACGGAAGGGTGATGGCGTAAGGAAAGTGGAAAAAGAAAAAAATAAATATAAAAAAAAACCCAGAATATATTTAAGAGGGAAGAAAAAAGATAAAGAGAAGAATTAGTGGACGGGTCTTCTCCACGCGCCTTCGTGAAGACCCGCAACGGACGGATATAGAGTCTTTGTGGGGCCCAGGACGCGTGTCAGCCACGTGACCCAAAACGCGTCCCCAGCTTGATCTTACGCGGTGGTGGAGACATAATCCGCCGAGAATTTGGGGGCATCTCCATATAAATGACTTTAATCTATATTTTGTCTTTTTTTTTTTGGTAAAGATAAATTTTTGGCATGGTGTTTATGAAAAGTTTGATTTTTTTTTATCTATATTTTGTCAGATTATTGCATTTCCAAATAAAATTAAAGATGATTATCGCATCGCGAGAACAACGGTGTGTGTATGTAGAACGTTTTTTTCCCAAGAAAAATTTCTTTTTAGAAATGATTTTTTCCATTTCGATTCTCCGGACGAGTTTTTAAGCTGAAGAACGCGTTTGGTAGCTGTACAAAATTTTTATTCCCGGAATACAAAAAAGGAATAGAAAAATGTTTGGTAGGAACCTAAAATATTTTCGTGACGTGGAATTGTTTTTAGCTTTTTTAGTTTTTTGAGATTCTGATTTTTTTGATTTTTTTCTTTTCTTTTTTTTCCTCCTCCTCCTGATTTCTCTAGTCGATCGCTGGGCCTCAACGATGGCTGACGATTGGCTAGAGAAGATGGCCATGAGGTTGACCTCGACTAGCCGTGGCGAGGCTCGACCTCGCCTAGTCATCGTGGAAGTCGAGCCCTCCGAGGCCCAGGCTACCGACTAGAGGAGGAAAAAGAAGGAAGTTAAAAAAAAAGAGAAAATAACCTTGTTTCGTAAATTGTTTTCGGCAAAAAAAAAGTAGATTTTTTTGACTCTCTTGTTTTGGTTCCAAATCTATTTTCTGGCTACTTTTCTATTCCAGATAATTATAGAAAATTAATCGACATACACAAATAGATTTATGTTCCTTTTCTATTCCAAGGAACAAATGAACAGAAAAATAGAAACATTACCAAGCGCCGCTCTAATTATCCTATCAGGTGTTTGTTGCACGCACTCCGAACTCTAATCACCCTAATAAGTTCAAATGTTGTCGATCTCGCTTAACTTATCCGGGCTGGGAAGGTTTAAATATTTTCTCCCATCCGTGCAAGGCTAATTGAAAGAATGAAATCGATTGCACAATGAGAGTCACGGTGCCAAACCGGTTAATTAATTTGACATTCCCTGTGATGTAATTTGTGCAATGTTTTTTAAATTAAAGACTTACTTGTATTTCATTTATACTTATTCTGAGAAGTATTTTTTCGTTAAATGTCCATAATTAACTTTAAATAAACTTTAATAATTAAAAAAATGTAGCCGTTGGCCACTTTAGATTAAAAAAAACCACACATCTCGGTCTGCCTATGCAGAGTGTGCCAACCAAAGAAGACATTCACAGATCACGGTTCAAAAACTATCTTGTGAAACGGCGCCCCTGGGTTCTTCAAACTCTTACACTCTACACATTACGCAATGTAACGGCACAGTAGATGGCCGATTTGCACGTCAATGTACCCGAGTCGGGTAATGGACCGAGATGAAGAGGCACCGGTACAAGAGAAATTGCTCGAGACTAAAAAATCCCGGACCCGAGCCGTCTTTTTACGTGCAAATTGTATAAAAAACTTTTGCCTATGATCCAAGCGACCTCGCGGGACATTCGTGGTGGTATAAAGAGCGCAATCGCCATCAACAGGGGCATGTGGTAGGCCCGGGTCGGCTGACCAAGTGTATCCGTGCACTACAATATTTCAATTATTACAAATGTACTAGTACGTCATGATTTTAATGTATGCTGTACTGTCATTGATACTAAAAATCACGTTTCAATTTCTTGCAATTTTTCTTTAATATCGAAATTTATAAACTCAATTTACATTTGCATTTTTTTTATAAGTCAATTTTGCCATTTAATTAAAGAAAGGGCTTGGGCACACTGCACGGCTCGGTGCAACCCCGGGTTGCGATGATCACGAGTGACCACCATGATAGAGGTGACCACTACTGTGGTGGTTGCAATCCACATTGTGATCGTTGTTGCGAAAGTACTCCCAAATTGGATCGCATATTCAATCTAGGATTCCGTTTCAATTTAGTTCATTCTTTTTACCTTATCCTACTTTTTGTTAAACTTTTAATTACTTATTTAATAGGGTAAATCTGCGCCCGACTTTCCGACCTAATATATAAACTTGTGTCCAATTATTAAATGAGGTGCACCAATCATAAGTATTTATCAATAGTTCAAAAGAAAATCTTTTAAAAAGGTCTAGTTAATGACACCGGCCATTATAAGTATTGATTGGTTATTAAAAGATAAAAAAAAAATCTAATGGATAGGAATGCGAGTAAAAAAACCAAACCGACTTAGCAAATGCACGGATGTGAATGTCTCAAAATTCGAAAAGGCACGAAGACCAAAATTTTTTTATTTCTCTCCTGCTTTTAAATTCTCTAAAACCTGCTTATGTAATCAATGAATGACTTACAAGAGAAAGCCAGATCCGCTTGGCAAGATTGGTGTGGTCGTCACCCTTTTGAATAGTCCACCCAATTAAACAACCTTGAACTTGGCATTCTAAGTGCCACAAAATTTCGAAACAAAAGTTAACTTGGTGTTGTAATGACTCGACGCGATCCATGTCGGTCCCCAGAAAGAGTTTATAGAGTAACTACACGAGGTGATGAATATTTGGGATGGATGTTTACTCATGAATCAACTCAATTGGACATCTTCCATCTGGTATGGGACTTGAGATGTTGGCAAATCATCTAAAGATTTAGAACTAAATTGGCATAATTGAAAGGTTTAAAACTGAATTAGCCGCTAGAGGTAAGCGGTTCTAGGTTCCTTATAGGTTCTCTTTGGAATCGCCCTTAGGTACAATTTCCTTATTTTTTTTTTGAAACTTGGAACTCACTGCCGGAACCTAGAACTTACCCTATCACAAGTTCCAAGGTAGGTTCTAGGGTCTAACAGATTCTTTTTTTTTTTTATTATTATTATTTCATTTCATTTTTAGTTAAATAAAACGAAAATGAACGCAATAATATCTTGAACAAATTTGCTATTTACCAATGAGAATACAAAATATTAGTTTTCTTGGCATTACGGTTTAAATAGATATAATTAAAGTAAGAAGTCATTATGTAAATTGATACTAGGGGTAAATGGTTTCATATTCCGTGCGGGTTTTACTTAAAACCCACCCATGAGAATAAGTTCATTATTTTTGGAATCTCAAACCTCAGGTTTTATGAAACAACTTTAATGACTTCGGCGAGGAACGCCAACTTTGCTGGGAGTGAACATATATATTAGAATTAAAAGAAAAGATACTTAAAATCAAATCAAAGAATCAAAAGAAAACATATACTATAAGCATTAATTTTTGTGCCAATATTCTTTTTAAAGATCATTACATTCTTTTTTTTTTTGAAATTTTTCTGTATTCCTTTTACGATTTTCAATGTACGCGGGGGGCAAAACAGCAATTTGACTAAAAAAATCAAGAAGAATTGCAATTTCACCCATGAATAATCACACATTAAGCAAATGCAAATGGAAAAACCGATGAAGGTTGACAGCCGTACAAAATGAAAATTCAGGATTTAACGCGCCACTCTAAAATTGAGGAAGATTTCGTGTAACATCCTCCCCGCAAATTTTGTGACCGTTCATGCTCTTACCTCGAGTAGATCGAGGTGCCCCTTCCTTACTTCAACACGGTCGATATCAATCCCTACACGTATCATATTAAAGTCAAATTGGATGAAACCCAAATCAAAACTGAACGTGACATGACTTGACTTTTATATCTTATATACTCTTTTTCCTCGACCTATATGTCCTTACATTCGAGCCGTACCAACAGGGCGATTCCTGGACAGGCTCACGACCACCTTGGTCTCTTCAATCATGAGCACAAATTCGCCCTCTCTGGTTAGGCTGTGCAGAAGGATTTATCCTTTTCCCTTTGATTAATAAAGAATAAGAGAAGGGCCCATCACCATAATGGTACAGTTAGTGAGCACAATGAATGGAGATTGTGACTTGTTGAAAGGCACAGAGGCAATGGAGTCCACATACTCCCCAAAAGATATCTAAAAACCCCACATTTCACAACTTTTGCAAGGTTTGATCTTGACTTGAATGGACACTAAGTACTTATCAAGGTACCCTTTTTGTAATTATTTATTTATTTTTGTATTAGGAAATTCACTCCATGATTGGGAGCAAAGAAAAAGGTAACCCTTCTATCGATTTATTCGTTCCGTATTGAAGAATTAATTGTCGAAAAGACGCTTTTTTGTTCTTGACAGAAGGTTCTGCTTAATTTCAAAAAGATCATTCACGCTTTCAAAAAAGAAATCATAAATCATTTTTTTTGAAAATTCATTTACGCCTCCACCGTAGCCATCCGTCGATCCAATAGTATCGACGGAACCTCGGGTGCTCGGAGGCAAACCACGGTCACAGTTGGCCTCCGTAGCCTGATCCAATAACCGACGATTAAACTCGGATCACAATTGACTTGTTTCCTATCAATCACTTGACATTATATCAAGATTCGCGCAACATGCGCAACATATAACTTTGTAATCGATTTTCATGAAAAAGCAGAGATCATGCATGAAAACTTAATTAGGGCATCATCCGACAATGAAGGATATAGCTCATTCATCTGAGGAAATGCAATCTAACGAAGAATCTGCCTGAAATTTCGGCTGTGATCGAGTTTTGAGGGAGCTAGAGCTTTTCACTGTCTGAATAGTCATCTTGTCCACATGATGAATGTTATCTTGGAACTTCGATAGTTGCCATTTCTCGCTTGCGCTTGCGGACAAGAAGAGAGAATTGTCAAAGATTATTTGGCCTCATTCGGAATATGAATCAGGCTTATTTTCAACGCCCCTTAAATGCAGTCACCATCATTCTTCGGACACGGTATCAAATGACTCTTCATCCGGCCTTATCATGCCAAGAAAGTACCAAGTCTACATGTCGAAAGAAAATGGAGCTCTTGTTTTTTTGCAGTCAATGATGTCTCGTGAATGTCCCATCTGTATCGTGAAATCCAATCACATACTGAACATATAATCCAGACGTGGTCAAGAATTAGATAGCCACACCAACATTTTAAGTTAAAAGACTCTTTTGATCTTTCTTTCAATTTGGGCCTGGGATGCATCTACCCTGACATGGCTTTTGGCTCGGCGAAAGTGTCATGCCCAATCTGATGGCACAGAAAAACCGATCGATGATCCGAGGGCCGATGATCATCATAAAACGACAGCCAACAATCATATGTCAGTCATCTGGTTTAGCGGGCACGGTTTGAAAGGCTGCCTTTGGTGATAGCAAATCGTCAAACGCATCTCTTTTCTTGCACTCTGTAAACATTCATTTTTTTGATTCTTTTCACGCATTTGACGTCCGCTTGTCTAGGGTGGACCGGTTGGCTTTAGCTATGGTGGTGGGGGTGGCAATGTGGAGGTGGTGGCTGTCATAGTGGTGGTGGAGGGAGGGAGAGCCACTAAAGGATGAGGTGGTGGCAGCAACTATGGGGGTGGTCCATTGACTGAGACAGCGTATAAATCTCCTTCCCTCTAATCCAATTCCTAGTTTGCTTCTCAATAAGCATGAGAATACTAATTCAAGGAATTAATGCCATCCCTTTGCCACTCAAATTTCAAAGTGAACCAAACAAGCTCGCATCAGGGTTCTTCAGAAACCAGAAGCTAACCCTTAGCGATTGTCTCATCAATGCACCTGAAATGGACGCAAAGATCGACCTACCTCTCTAAGTACCCAATCTCCGGTATAAATGAAACATAGTTTAAGTCTTCAAACAGGCCTAGATCAAATATCATCGTACCTTATAACAGGAAGAAAGAAACGATGCCAATTTTTGTACTTCAGAAGTTTTAAGCATGAAGAGAAAGATGCTGAAGATGACAGCAAAACGAGCATTCACATATTAGTTCTCCAACAATATAGATGCCATAAGACCCGAGCAAGAGCACCAACGGAGGATCCACAGTATTCTATGTGAAGCTGCCCCACCAAGCCAGATTGCTTCATGTCTAGCTTTCACATTTTGGCCTCCTTTATTACCCGACTAAAAAATAAGGAGACGAGCACCGTCATAAATCATGCGATTCACAACTACCTGTAACTTCACTCAGAACTATATTTGATAGTTACGGGAGCCTAACAATATCTTTCTTATCTTTTATTATTGTTATGGGGGCCTAACAATTGGAAGAAGATCGTTGATTTAAACAGGGACTTCTAGCGGCCGGATGCTTGTACTAGAGCTAGCAAAGAATGTAGAAACTCTGGATTTAACATTATTCTTTCCAGGTCTTACACACCACATGAGTTCAGATAAACCGAGACACGATAAAAATAGCACCCGACAACTTGTATATCATACTAGATAATCACGTCCTACTATGAATTTATGAAAGGTCTGATGTGGTTTCTTACTTGACAAACTTCACAAACCATTGTATCATGTCTAAATGAGCCTCCTCTGCAGACTTCACAGCAGCTTTGTCTTCAACCTTATATCTCACCGTCCATCCATGAGAAACTTTGGGAAAGATCTTCACGAATTCGTCAACCTGCACGAGAATAAAGGAGTATCATTTCCAGACTTCTCATATGGAGACTAAGACACGGAAGAGTGTGAGATTCAATTCGAGAATATAAAAATCCTGGTATGGAAGAGCCATTGAGACCCCACAAATCACAGTGATCAATGATATAAAACATCAATTGAGAGGGAAACAGACACTCTAATGAAGAAGGGCAAAACCTTATTCACAGAAAATAAAATTCATTCATGATGTTGTTGAAACTGACAGGTTTAGTAACAGCATTTGCACAGGACCTAAGTAAATAAAGGAATTGAGGATATTTCCATCTGATCAAAAAGCTTTACTCTGTCATGTCTTGTCTTCTTCAAATGGCAATCAAAGTCTTAACACATTCGGCTTTCATGTTGAACAATGGAGAGATGGGGCTAAGCTACTTATTCCCCGTCAAGTGTCAGCTTACAAGAAACAACATCTTTTCAAGACCAATTTGCTGTTTGTTGAACATGTATAGCACCATCAACTTTTCCAATAGTTTAGCATCCAGAACAACAGCAGATTTATCAGAAGACATACTCATAGATTGATCAAAAGCAATGGGCTTTCTTACCTCAGACTTAGCCGCGAGCACCTCTTCAAACTGTTTGATGAGTGCCGGTGGAGACATATGATCAATCTCAGCTCCTAGCACAGCAATAGGAACCTTAACCCCTGCGGACAGAACAACCAGAGAATAAACTAGTTATGACAGTGCACCAACAACATGCTAACTAGACCTTTTTGGGCCATACTAAACAGACTTCAATTAGCCCACTAACATCTATACACATTTTTTCCTGGCGACTGGAATGAAACGGTTTTACAATGCTCGTTTTGGAGCACTGTGCACATGCACTTGTGGATTCAGACGATGGTAAAATGGAATGCTAAATAGCCAGAGAAAGTATGACTACCCTAGATTATAAAACGTCAAGAAGAAGAGGTTTTACTCAAAGAGGTAGATAATATTAGTTGCCTTCATTTTCCAACACTCATGTTTGACGAAATGCAACTCGATGTACATACTTATTTTGCGTAACGCTTCAACTTGTTATGCACATCAAGAAGCTGTGAAGTCTGTGAATGGCTGCAAAATGGCATACACATACCTTTGATATCATCAAGAGTGACAAATGAAGGGTGTAACAGTACAGCGGCTTGGATAAGCTCACACTTGGCTAAGTCAACCACCACCTTAGCTGAAGAGAAGAATTAGTGGACAGGTCTTCTCCACGTGCCTTCGTGAAGACCGGCAGGGGAAGGATGTATGGTCTTTGTGGGGCCCAGGACGCGTGTCAGCCACGTGACCCAAAACGCGTCGCCCAGCTTGATCTTACGCGGTGGAGACATAATCCGCCGAGAATTTGGGGGCATCTCCATATAAATGACTTTAATCTATATTTTGTCTTTTTTTTTTTGGTAAAGATAAATTTTTGGCATGGTGTTTATGAAAAGTTTGATATTTTTTTTATCTATATTTTGTCAGATTATCGCATTTCCAAATAAAATTAAGACTGATTATCGCATCACGAGAGAATAAGGGGTGTGTATGGTAACATTTCTGTTTCCCAAGAAAAATTTCTTTTTAGAAATGATTTTTTCCATTTCGATTCTCCGGACGAGTTTTTAAGCTGAAGAAGAGCGTTTGATAGCTGTACAAAAATTTTTATTCCCGGAATACAAAAAAAAAAGGAATAGAAAAATGTTTGGTAGGAACCTAAAATATTTTCGTGACGTGGAATTGTTTTTAGTTTTTTAATAATTTTTTGAGATTCTAATTTTTTTGAATTTTTTCTTTTCTTTTTTTTCCTTCTCCTCCTTCTTTCTCTAGCCGATTGCCGGGCCTCGGCGATGGCTGATGACTGGCTAGAGAAGATGGCCGGCGAGGCTCGACCTCGCCTAGCCGTGGCGAGGCTCGACCTCGCCTAGTCACCGTGAGGTCGAGCCTCGCCGAGGCCCGGCTACCAGCTAGAGGAGGAAGAAGAAGGAAGGAAAAAAAAAAAATAACCTTGTTTCAGAAATTGTTTTCGGGAAAAAAAGTAGATTTTTTTGACTCTCTTGTTTTAGTTTCAAATCTATTTTCTGGCTACTTTTCTATTCCAGATAATTATAGAAAATTAATCGACATACACAAATAGATTTATGTTCCTTTTCTATTCCAAGGAACAAATGAACAGAAAAATAGAAACATTACCAAGTGCGCTCTAATTATCCTATCAGGTGTTTGTTGCACGCACTCCGAACTCTAATCACCCTAATAAGTTCAAATGTTGTCTCGCTTAACTTATCCGGGCTGGGAAGGTTTAAATATTTTCTCCCATCCGTGCAAGGCTAATTGAAAGAATGAAATCGATTGCACGGCGAGAGTCACGGTGCCAAAGCCGGTTAATTAATTTGACATTCCCTGCGATGTAATTTGTGCAATGTTTTTAAATTAAAGACTTACTTGTATTTCATTTATACTTATTTCGAGAAGTATTTTTTCGTTAAATGTCCATAATTAACTTTAAATAAACTTTAATAATTAAAAAAATGTAGCCGTTGGCCACTTTAGATTAAAAAAAACCACACATCTCGGTCTGCCTATGCAGAGTGTGCCAACCAAAGAAGACATTCACAGATCACGGTTCAAAAACTATCTTATGAAACGATATCCCCAAGTCTCGAAACTCTTACACTCTACACATTACGCAATGTAACGGCACAGCAGATGAGCGATTTGCACGTCAATGTACCCGAGTCGGGTAATGGACCGAGATGAAGAGGCACCGGTACAAGAGAATTGCTCAAGACTAAAAATCCCATACCCAAGCCGTCTTTTTTTACGTGCAAATTGTATAAAAACTTTTGCCTATGATCCAAGCGACCTCACGGGACATTCGTGGTGGTATAAAGAGCGCAATCGCCATCAACAAGGGCATGTGGTAGGCTCGGGTCGGCTGACCAAATGTATCCGTGCACTACAATATTTCAATTATTACAAATGTACTAGTACGTCATGATTTTAATGTATGCTGTACTGTCATTGATACTGAAAATCACGTTTCAATTTCCTGCAATTTTTCTTTAATATCGAAATTTATAAACTCAATTTACATTTGGATATTTTTTTTTATAAGTCAATTTTGCCATTTAATTAAAGAAAGGGCTTGGGCACACTGCAGACGGCTCGGTGCAACCCCAGGTTGCGATGATCACGAGTGACCACCATGATAGAGGTGACCACTACTGTGGTGGTTGCAATCCACATTGTGATCGTTGTTGCGAAAGTACTCCCAAATTGGATCGCATATTCAATCTAGGATTCCGTTTCAATTTAGTTCATTCTTTTTACCTTATCCTACTTTTTGTTAAACTTTTAATTACTTATTTAACAGGATAAATCTGCGCCCGACTTTCCGACCTAATATATAAACTTGTGTCCAATTATTAAATGAGGTGCACCAATCATAAGTATTTATCAATAGTTCAAAAGAAAATCTTTTAAAAAGGTCTAGTTAATGACACCGGCCATTATAAGTATTGATTGGTTATTAAAAGATTAAAAAAAAAAAATCTAATGGATAGGAATGCGAGTAAAAAAACCAAACCGACTTAGCAAATGCACGGATGTGAATGTCTCAAAATTCGAAAAGGCACGAAGACCAAAATTTTTTTATTTCTCTCCTGCTTTTAAATTCTCTAAAACCTGCTTATGTAATCAATGAATGACTTACAAGAGAAAGCCAGATCCGCTTGGCAAGATTGGTGTGGTCGTCCCCCTTTTGAATAGTCCACCCAATTAAACAACCTTGAACTTGGCATTCTAAGTGCCACAAAATTTCGAAACAAAAGTTAACTTGGTGTTGTAATGACTCGACGCGATCCATGTCGGTCCCCAGAAAGAGTTTATAGAGTAACTACACGAGGTGATGAATATTTGGGATGGATGTTTACTCATGAATCAACTCAATTGGACATCTTTCATTCGGTATGTTACTTGAGATGTTGGCAAATCATCTAAAGATTTAGAACTAAATTGGCATAATTGAAAGGTTTAGGATTAAATTGGCCGCTAGAAGTGAGCGGTTCTAGGTTCCTTATAGGTTCTATGGAACTTGCCCTCGTGTACAATTTCTTCATTTTTTTTTTAAACTTGAAACCTACACTGCCGGAACCTAGAACTTACCCTATCACGGGTTCCAAGGTAGGTTCCGGGGTCTAATATGTTTTTTTTTTTATTATTATTATTTCATTTTTAGTTAAACAAAACGAAAATGAACACAATAATACTTGAACAAACTTACCATTTACCAAAGAGAATACAAAATATTAGTTTTCTTGGCATTACGGTTTAAATAAATATAATTAAAGTGAGAAGTCATTGTGCAAATCGATACTAGGGGTAAAACGGTTTCATGTTCTGTGCAGGTTCTACTTAAAACCCACCCATGAGAATAAGTTTATCATTTTTGGAATCTCAAACCTCAGGTTTAATGAAATAGCTTTAATGACTTTGGCGAGGCACGCCAACTTTGCTGGGAGTGAACATATATATTAGAATTAAAAAAAAAAAATACTTAAAATCAAATCAAAGAATCAAAAGAAAACATATATTATAAGCATTAATTTTTGTGCCAATATTCTTTTTAAAGATCATTACATTCTTTTTTTTTTTTGAACTTTTTCTGTATTCCTTTTACGATTTTTCAATGTACGCGGGGGACAAAACGGAAATTTGACTAAAAAAATCAAGAAGAATTGCAATTTCACCCATGAATAATCACATATTACGCAAATGCAAACGGAAAAACCGATGAAGGTTGACAGCCGTACAAAATGAAAATTCAAGGGGCTGTAACGCACCACTCTAAAGCTGAGGAAGATTTCGTGTAACATCCTCCCCGCAAATTTTGTGACCGTTCATGCTCTTACCTCGAGTAGATCGAGGTGCCCCTTCCTTACTTCAACACGGTCGATATCAATCCCTACACGTATCATATTAAAGTCAAATTGGATGAAACCCAAATCAAAACTGAACGTGACATGACTTGACTTTTATATCTTATATACTCTTTTCCTCGACCTATATGTCCTTACATTCGAGCCGTACCACCATCAGGGCGATTCCTGGACAGGCTCACGGCCACCTTGGTCTCTTCAATCATGAGCACAAATTCGCCCTCTCTGGTTAGGCTGTGCAGAAGGATTTATCCTTTTCCCTTTGATTAATAAAGAATAAGAGAAGGGCCCATCACCATAATGGTACAGTTAGTGAGCACAATGAATGGAGATTGTGACTTGTTGAAAGGCACAGAGGCAATGGAGTCCACATACTCCCCAAAAGATATCTAAAAACCCCACATCTCACAACTTTTTGCAAGGCTTGATCTTGACTTGAATGCACACTAAGTACTTATCAAGGCACCCTTTTTTGTATTATTTATTTATTTTTGTATTAGGAAATTCACTCCATGATTGGGAGCAAAGAAAAAGGTAACCCTTCTATCGATTTATTCGTTTTGTATTGGAGAATTAATTGTCGAAAAGACGCTTTTTGTTCTTGACAGAAGGTTCTGCTTAATTTCAAAAAGATCATTCACGCTTTCAAAAAAGAAATCATAAATCATTTTTTTTGAAAATTCATTTACACCTCCATCAGTAGCCATTCGTCGATCCAATAGTATCGACGGAACCTCAGGTGCTCAAGGCAAACCATGGTCACAATTGGCCTCAGAGCACGATCTAATAACCGACGATTAAACTCGGATCACAATTGACTTGTTTCCTATCAATCACTTGACATTATATCAAGATTCGCGCAACATGTGCAACATATAACTTTGTAATCGATTTTCATGAAAAAGCAGAGATCATGCATGAAAACTGAATTAGGGCATCATCCGACAATGAAGGATATAGCTCATTCATCTGAGGAAATGCAATCTAACGAAGAATCTGCCTGAAATTTCGGCTGTGATCGAGTTTTGAGGGAGCTAGAGCTTTTCACTGTCTGAATAGTCATCTTGTCCACATGATGAATATTATCTTGGAACTTCGATAGTAGCCATTTCTCGCTTGCGCTTGCGGACAAGAAGAGAGAATTGTCAAAGATTATTTGGCCTCATTCGGAATATGAATCAGGCTTATTTTCAACGCCCCTTAAATGCAGTCACCATCATTCTTCGGACACGGTATCAAATGACTCTTCATCCGGCCTTATCATGCCAAGAAAGTACCAAGTCTACATGTCGAAAGAAAATGGAGCTCTTTGTTTTTTTGCAGTCAATGATGTCTCGTGAATGTCCCATCTGTATCGTGAAATCCAATCACATACTGAACATATAATCTAGACGTGGTCAAGAATTAGATAGCCACACCAACATTTTAAGTTAAAAGACTCTTCTGATCCTTCTTTCAATGTGGGGCATGGGTACATCTACCCTGCCCTGGCCTTTGGCTTGGCGAAAGTGTCGCGCCCAATTTGATAGCTCGTAAAAACCGATCGACGATCCGAGGGCCGATGATCATCATAAAATGACAGCCCACAATCATATGTCGGTGATCTGGTTTAGCGGGTTCGGTTTGAAAGGCCGCCTTTGGTGATAGCAAATCTTCAAACGCATCTCTTTTCTTGCACTTTGTAAACACTCATTTTTTTTATTCTTTTCACGCATTTGACGTCCGCTTGTCTAGGGTGGACCGGTTGGCTTTAGCTATGGTGGTGGGGGTGGCAATGTGGATGTGGTGGCTGTCATGGTGGTGGTGGAGGGAGGGAGAGCCACTAAAGGATGAGGTGGTGGCAGCAACTGTAGGGTGGTCCAGCGACTGAGACGGCGTATAAATCTCTTTCCCTCTAATCCAATTCCTAGTTTGCTTCTCAATAAGCATGAGAATACTAGTTCAAGGAATTAATGCCATCCCTTTGCCACTCAAATTTCAAAGTGAACCAAGCAAGCTCGCATCAATTTTTTCAGAAACCAGAAGCAAACCCTCAGCATTGTCTCATCAATGCACCCGAAATGGATGCAAAGATCGACCTAACTCTCTAAGTACCCAATCTCCGGTTTAAACGAAACATAGTTTCAGTCTTCAAACAGGCCTTAGATCAAATATCATTGTACCTTAAAACAGGAAGAAAGAAACGATGCCAATTTTTGTACTTCAGAAGTTTTAAGCATGAAGAGAAAGATGCTGAAGACGACAGCAAAACGAGCATTCACATATTAGTTCTCCAACAATATAGATGCCATAAGACCCGAGCAAGAGCACCAACGGAGGATCCACAGCATTCTACTGTGAAGCTGACCCCCCAAGCCAGATTGCTTCATGTCTATCTGTCACATTTTGGCCTCCTTTATAACTCAACTAAACATTAAGGAGACGAGCATCGTCATAAATCAAGCGATTCACAACTATCTGTAACTCCGTTCAGAACTATATTTGATAGTTACGGGCGCCTAACAATGTCTTTCTTATCTTTTACTATTGTTATTGGGGCCCAGCAATTGAAAGAAGACTGTCGATTTGAACAGGGACTTCTAGCGGCCGGGTGCTTATACTAGAGCTCTTACACTTAAAGCAAAGAATGTAGAAACTCTGGATTTAACATTATTCTTTCCAGGTCTTACACGACACACGAGTCCAGATAAACTGAGACACAATAGAAATAGCACCTCACAACTCGTATAATATACTAGATAATCATGTTTTATGTCGAATTTATTAAAGGTCCGACGTGGTTTCTTACTTGACAAACTTCACAAACCATTGTATCATGTCTAAATGAGCCTCCTCTGCAGACTTCACAGCAGCTTCATCTTCAACCTTATATCTCACCGTCCATCCATGAGAAACTTTGGGAAAGATCTTCACGAATCCGTCAACCTGCACGAGAATAAAGGAGTATCATTTCCAAACTTCTCATATGGAGACTAAGACACAGAAGAGTGTGAGATTCAATTCGAGAATATAAAAATCCTGGTATGGAAGAGCCATTGAGACCCCACAAATCACAGTGATCAATGATATAAAACATCATTTGGAGAGGGAAACGGACAATCTAGTGAACAAGGACAAAAACCTTATTAACAGACAATATAATTCATTTATGATGTTGGAAACTGACAGGTTTAGTAACAACATTTTCCCAGGACCAAAGTAAATGAAGGAATTGAGGATATTTCGATCGATCAAAAAGCTTTGTCCTGTCTTGTGTTGTCTTCTTTAAATGGCAATCAAAGTCTTAACACGTTTGGCTTTTATGTTGGACAATAGAGAGATGGGACTAAGCTACTTATTCCCCGTCAAGTATCAGCTTACAAGAAAGAACTTCATCTTTTCAAGACCAATTTGTTGTTTGTTGAACATGTATAGCACCATCAACTTTTCAAATAGTTTGGCATCCAGAACAATAGCAGGTTCATCAGAAGGCATACTCATAGATTGATCAAAAGTAATGGGCTTTCTTACCTCGGACTTAGTCGCGAGCACCTCTTCAAACTGTTTGAGGAGTGCCGGTGGAGACATATGATCAATCTCAGCTCCTAGCACAGCAATAGGAACCTTAACCCCTGCGGACAGAACAACCAGAGAATAAACTAGTTATGAAAGTGCACCAACAACATGCTAACTAGACCTTTTTTTGGGCCATACTAAACAGACTTCAATTAGCCCACTAACATCTATACACAAATTTCCTGGCGACTGGAATGAAATGGTTTTACAATGCTCGTTATGGAGCACTGTGCACATGGACTCATGGATTCGGACGATAGTAAGAGGGAGTCCTAAATAGGCAGAGAAAGTACGACTGCCCTAGATTGCAAAAATCAAGAAGAAGAGGTTTTATTCAAAGAAGCAGATAAAAACTATCGCCTTCATTTTTCAGCACACTAGTGTTTGAATTAATGCAACTTGACGTACATTTTGCATAATACTTCAACGTGCTATGTTTATCAAGAAGCCGTGAAGTCTGTAAATGGCTGCAAAATGTCATCCACATACCTTTGATATCATCAAGAGTGACCAATGAAGGGTGTAACAGCACTGCAGCTTGGATAAGCTCGCACTTGGCTAACTCAACCACAACCTTCGCTGAAGAGAGAAGACATTTTAAAATAAGCCAGCATAAGGAACAATATTATGAGATAAAAGAAATGAAATGTTATCCAAAGAAATTATTCTGTCTGATATGTTGGTCTGTGGTCTGAAGAATGCTTCACATACCACCCCAGCAGAAGCCTGCTGCCCCTATCTTAGATATGCCTTTACTTTTCAGAGCTTGAATAACTGGTTTTGTATCTTCAAATCCTTTATCCTGTAAAATTGGTGTTTAGCTTCAGGTAGAATAGATATCAATAGGGATCATGCACCTTCCACACCTAGATGAGTCTAAATGAAATTTAACCAAACCAAACACTAGCAACGAGAATAACTCAATACAGACTGAGACTAACACACCAAGGATACATGGAAAAACCCTTTAAATGGGACAAGGAAGAACCATGAAGTAATGGAATTCACAAGTTGGTGAATAATCAAAGAGTACAGGAAGTCTACAACGCCGAAAACATTTAACAATGACAGAAGCTCCTATCTACAAGCTATAAGACCGCATGCTCCAAATTACAGAACTACTGTCCACAATCCACAAGACCACAAGCTCCAAACGACAAAACATGAGTAAAACCACTCACCAGGAGCTATCAGAACTCACAAAAATTAGTTACTATATAACAAGTTGACCTCTCCGCGTGACCCAAGTCACTAAAAGGAGTATTCAAATAATCATACAAAGTAGAGCCCATTTGGAAGTGGATTTATCTCATTAGTCAATCAAAAGGTCTCTGTCATCTCATGTGTAAATTGGGGTGTCATAAACTTCTCCACGTAAAGCATCAACATCCTCATCAATATTGGCTTATGACCCGTAGCGATAACCCTAATTGAGATGTGATTTGATTCATTCTCGCCCCTTTCGCCATTTTATAAGCCTGTAAAGAGCTACACCTTGTTCAAGTCCTAAATAGAAGAAAAGCTAAATAGAAGGCTAAGGACTCACAGAACAGAGGTTCTAACAAATAGGAATAGATGAGTAACAGACACTAAGTTTGAAAAGAACTGAGTTGAATGACCCAAAGATGCAACTGTGGCATATAAATGAGTTGTCAGCAGAAACAAAAAAATCACATCGGTATGATCAAAGTCAATCATATCCAATCCGATAGTCTCAACGAGCATTCCAATTTCCAACTACCAACAGCCGAGGACCACAAGCACACTAAGATATGCATGAGAAAACAGAACATACAGTTCCATGATCTTTTATCCAAACTCCTACAGGCCTCTCAGCATTCTCAGGTGCATAGGGATCCCCTTTGAAATAGTCAGGAACAACCACATAGAAACCAGCAGCTGCAACTTTGTCCGCAAGTTTCCTGCAAATTCGGAAGCATCGTGACGGTTAAGTTTTAGGAAGAAGTCAAGAATACATATTAGAGACTGCTATTTGACATCGTACTCCCATTTGATGCAAACATGACAGAATAGCATCAATCACACTTCTCCAAGGGAGTGCATATTCAGGAACTAAGCTAATCTGCAATAGCTAAAGGTCCATACCTCAAATTCGGAGCTTCATACCCTGCACCATCAAGACACAAAATTCAAATTAGAATATCATATGGACATGAGAAGGAGGAATACCAAATATTTGGCCAACGATAAAAAGTGAATGAAATCCGTTCTGTTTCTTTATTACGACTTCAAGAACTTACCATCAAGACTCGGGATCGCAGCGAAAGGAGGAAAGTTTCAAGAAAAGTGTTGGAGAAGTGTTAACACACGCGCACTTCACAAAAGAAGGAGAAGAGAAAACTAAACTGAAGTCAACCATTGACGGTAAATAGTCATTTCCCACCACAGAGCCGACCTTCCCCAATCAAAATCAAGCTCAAGCCTCATCACCCACAACCCCAAAACAAGATCTGGAGACACCATCCATCACAACACCCCCGCCAACAAAATCCTTATCACACGGCAAGAAACGAGGCCCCACTTCACAAAGCGAAGCCAAGAACGAGAACAAGAAGCGAAGGTCAAAGAAAAGAACCAAGAACTTCCCACAAAGCGCGAGGTCACGCACCGTAGATGTCGGAGACGAGAAGGATCGCGAGCTTGGACTCCGGCGAGCCGACGGCGTAGGCGTCGAGGCCACCCCAGTTGCTCCACGCGTCCCGCTCCGCTGCCCGGGCTGAGGGTCGGAGGGTTCTGGCAGCACTGTGGACCAGACATTGCTATGATCGGCGATCGACTAGGGGAGATGGTGAAGGAGACGTGTACCTACAAGCATGAAGAAGAAGAAGAAGAAGAAGAGGGAGTGGCGAGCGAGTGAAGCGGCAGGTGCAGGTTCCAGTGACTGCTGACATTCGATTCTCTCATTTTTTTGCATCACCGGTGACGTCAGGACTCGGCTCTGTGAAAAAATTATAGGGTTTTTGTTTTTTCGGTTTTCTTATGACCGGGCTTTGGCCGACATATAATTTGAAGGGAAAAGTAATCTCGAAAGTGGCGTTGAGCAGGGGCGATCGGTTCTCGTTTTGAATCGAAACGGATCTTACGGCTTCCGGTTTCAAAGAAACTTCAAGGTTTTGGATCCGAAACCAAAGTGTACTAAGGAGCCAGGCCACTTTTTACTTGGTGTAAAAAATCAAATTTTTAGAAGAAAATATAAAAATTACACAATTTCACTATAAAAACATATATTAGTTAACATGTTATGCTGTTTGATCATAGGGATAATGACACAAATGGTCTCTAAATTTTGGCCCAATGTATAATGTGGTCCCTAAACTTCAACTTAATGTTCAATGTAATCCATGATCTTGAATTAATGGAAAGACTACATTGCACATTTGCATATAATTCAAGGACTAAATTACCACAAGTTCAGGAACCAACCGCATTGTACATTTGGCCAAAATTCAAGGACTATTTATGTCATTTTTCCTTATTTATATGCGATACCATAATACGATTCTTGATGGGTGCAATTTCTTTTTTTTAAAGATGCTTCAAAACCCGTTTCCTGGTAAAATCAGTGGTTTCCAGTTCCACACTTGGAATCGAACTGGTTTCTTAGGCTGGTTTTAGGTTAGCGGGCCCAGGGAACCGAATCGGTTCTCTCTATAATCGATCTTAAACTGGTTCGGTCTAGATCGATTTGATTTAGTTCTCGAGTTGAACTGGACTCAGTCCTATTAACTTTTGGAAATGTAATGTGCGGAAAAAAATTTAAAAAGTTGTAAATCTATTTTACTTGTGTTAATTTAGTAATAAACTTTTCAATTATGCCAATTCACTTAAACCTATTCATCGAGGCTCGTCGACCAGTGGATGAATAAAGAAAAATAAAAGAAAGAAAAGAAAAGAAAAGCTTAAAAAATTATAAAAATTTTGGATTTTTTTTAAAAGATTGTAGAAATTATCCACGTCGTGACGGGCCGCATCTCACGCAAGATAACCGACATTCACGTGACCAAAATTGGACAAAAAGACTAAATTGGCAAATTTTGCAAAAGATTTAGGACTTAATTGACATAATTCAAAATGTTCAGGACTAAATCGGTACAGAAGCAACGGATTTATTGCCTTTCGAATAATTTTCCCGTATCGTGCTGGTGCCTAAGAACGTGGGACGAGGCTCACCAAGGGATAACAAAAGCACAAATAAAAGGAAACCTCTTTTTTCTTATTAAATAGTCTCGTCTTACAAAAGGAAGAAGCAGTTAGAGTTTCGTTTGTTGGCGCGTGTACGGACGGATGATGGGGGGGCAGTTGATTTGTAGGCCCGCTTCTTCTACCTTGTAGGCCGTATACACAAACGTAGAAGAAGGCTGGGCCATTTATAGCCTTCATCCACCACCGACTCTCCCAGCAAATTATTTCTGACACAACACAAGGGAAGAGACGTTTGCTTCTATCATGCGTGCCGGACAATCTACAACCCCACGAGTTCAAACTATCACGGGTCAAGCTACCTCCTTCATGTATCTTTCAGCCACTCGTTCATCCTCGTCCGGGACATGAATCTGTCGATTGATCTTCAGAAAGTCTAGGGAATGGATCGATATCCAACTGGTGCGCACGCCCCCGGTGTTGGGTACTGAAACTCTCAGCTTCCATCTCAATTAACCCCTCGGCTCACTGACCGGCTCGAGCTTCCGTCAGGCCGCGACTACGTGCGTGTCGCGGGTCAATATCTTCTCCATGGATAGGGACATTTTTGCCTGGAATTTGTCCTGAGTGCAATCCCCATTGTTCTCTAAATTTCCCAGATGTTTTACTCAGAAAAGTAGTAATTAGTGAAAGCAAGTTCCACTGCAAGCACAATTGTAAAACTGACTATTGGTAAGCATGCCATCTGCTGCTGCTGCTGCCGAGGGGAACCGAATTCGAGGTCCGACTCGTCGCTGGACACGTCCTGTAAAGCAAACTGCCCGTAGCTTGAGCTCCGCCCCTGCAGAAACGCTGATGCGACGCCGCTCCTCTCCTTCTAGTCCACCTCCACGGTCAAGCACACGCTGCCTCTGGTCCGGCATGCAACCATCTGCAGCTCCAAAGGAGTTGGCGGATGCACCGACCTAAGCGTCGCTCGAGTCCTCAAGGGAACGGCTGAAGCCGAAGGTAGTACTACGGAGGCTCTGTATGCTCTGCAAAGCTGGAGAGTGCACGGCCTCACGGACATCGTCGTCCTCGGGAAGCCATGGAAAATGACCGAGTAAGCCATCGCTCCTAGCTCCGACCAGATTTCCAAATTCAATGTGCCTTGAATTCGCTGGAGCGGTTGCTTAGTTCACATTTGACGAATTAGTGCAAAGCTGCACAATGATAGAGAGAAGCTTAAGTAGCGGAACTTATTATCTGAACAATTTGGGGACAAAGGGTTTTTTAAGAGATTCTGGGGATTTTTTTTTTTTTGGTATGAAAAGGGCTAAAGCCGAATACAAAATTTAACGTTGTAAATCTACTATTACTATTTTATCACCTAATAAAACATAAAGTAACTCTGTAGGAGGTAATGAAAAGAAACTAGTATCTAAACGCTTGTTGATTCCAAGATTAGCAAGCTGGTCAGCAGAGCGATTTTCTTCCCGAAAGTTATGTTGCACTTTAAATTCAAATTAAGAGAGCAACGGTTTGATATCTTTAAGCAAAGCAGTGCCAATATTATCAATCATAAACTCTGGACAAAGAAGATCAATGATGACTTTAGAGTTAATATTAATGTTGATTTTATGAAATCCAAGTTGTTTTTTCGAAGTTAAATCCCCACCACAAAAGCCTAAAGTTTTGCTTGTGTTGACGAACATATTCTGACAAATGCGGCAAAACCACCAAGCTAGTCATTCCCTTTGTTTTTTTAAATAAACCCCCTGCACTAGCAAGTTCTGGGTTGTCTTTAGAGGCCCCATTAGTATTCAGTTTAATCCATTCGGAAGATGGAGGATCCCATTGTTAAACTTACGTAGATTGAAATCGAGACAAGCTTCATTGACGAACTTAAATCTTCTCGAATTTCAAAAGGCAAAAATGATGAAGATGTTGTCATAAAGAAAAGCAGAACCTTTTGATTAGCAATGAAAGCAGTAATATCAGTAGTGATATCAGCAACTCAAGGCGATGATATCAGCACTGGAGATAGTGCCCATTTTGACCTATTTTAAAATTTTAAGTGACCCATATTTAACCTGGAGCCACTAAATCTGAGTTAATAGATGGATTTGTGACCCATATTGCCGCCTCTAGAAGTGAGTTTGAAAGTAAGAAGGTGTAACTGAGTTACAAAACCTCCATTTTGCAATTTAAACAAAGAAATGACAAAAAAACTCGAAGGAAGTCACAAATAAGCAATCTTTTGACTATAGAAACCTACAAATTTATTCCGGCAAAGGATCCACAAGATCAAGATGGATTAGATTGAAACTTATCTTCAACTTTGAAATATAGTTGTCTGACTTTATGAATAAAAAAATGCAATTAATTTTCTATTCATAAGTCGTCACATATACTATTCCATGTAGCCTTTAAGATTTTAAAGATGAGACCATGAATGAAACCTCTATGGTAATGCTAAAGATACCATTGAATCATAAGGATGTAATCAACTATATATACAATTTGATAATGTACGATTATTACCAAAAAGAAAATAACTTAAGTAAATTCTACAAGTGCAATGAAAAGTTTCAATAATTTTAAATCGATCTAGATAGTTTAATGCAAATGTAAATTCAATTAAAGACGTATACTCAACAAAAATATAAGTAAAATCCCAGCAAAACTTTAAAGTTATGCAATCAAGATGGAAGAAACAAAAAAAGTGCATTTAGCGACATAGAACCACGATGGTCAACAACCCAGAGTGTACTAAAATTCTAACACAATCATCTCCAGAAAGATAAGCAAGACTCCAATGGTTAACAGAAAAAATCTTGATTACTGGAATGCTCCAGCCACATCACCTAAAACAAATTGTTAATTGAGATGCATATTTAACATTAGGTTCGAAATTATAGTCATATTATTTGCTAAAATTATAATCTTGCAATGTTCAGCAAAAGATTTAATAACACAATGAACAATAAGGTATAGCCTTTGCCTGCCAACGGGCATTGAGACTACCGCATAAGTATACCTAACCAAAGGAAAAAGAAAGGGAATGCCTAATTTCATGAATTTAGGAAATGCATTAACAAAATAAGGAAAAAGAATATATAAGTAATACTCAATCGAATTGTAAGCCAAGAAAAAATACTATAAAGAGTATCTAATTATTAAAATCAATATATCTATGTTTGTAATTGGGGAGACCATCCAATATCAAAGATATAATTGTTTCAACCCGTTTAAAACGAACTGAACTGTTGCGAGAATGGAATCAAATACTTTGCCGATATATTGGGTTGCAAACTTGAACATTTCACTTTTAGCTCTAAAGTTGCTCCTGCTAAAATACGATTATTGGTTATGGAAGAAACTTTCCGTTGAATAAAAGAAAGTAATCAGATGTGTGGCCGTTCTTGCGTTAAGGGTAACTGAGGAGGCAAAGAAAGGGATCAATTCCCAAGTTTCCTTGTTGTGTCGACATAAGAAAGGAATGTTCCTATTTTCTTTCTCTATATGATGTGCAACAAGGTAAAATATGCAAGCAGCACTCAAGAACCATTCCTTCCCTGCTTCTTATCTTTATCTTGTCACTTGCATTTCATTCAGGCTCACTGCTGTCAAATTCGGTCCTTCAATATCGCCGATACTCCTGGTAATTTCGCTTTGAGTTATTTTCATCATGCATGCATTGGATTATTGTTTTTATAAACTATTAGGTCAGGGATTTGATTCCGTCAGAATTTCCATTGCTTTTGCAAGCACGCTAGACGAGTAAACACTAGAAGCACGAAAGATTTTAGACAAACCAATCATGGACCTCGGTCCCGACCTTGATGAGTCCCATATGCATATTGATTTAGGCCTCATCTCGTAATGCGCATGGATGATGGGATTTCCTATTTTCAACAATTCAAGTTTGTCCACCTATTATGGTGGATTTCAAGCTCTATGATTTCACAAGCATCGGCAAAACAGCTAAAGGCTTGTTCTTATTTTTTTAATCCAATCTCATTTCAGATGCATGTTAACATTTTTTTTTGGTCTGAAACAAATGTAATTTTCACATAAATTACATATAATCTTTTCATACTTTTTTTAATACATCAATGATATTTTAAATTTTTATAGAGAGCAAAAAACTACTTTTGCTTTTAAAAAAGCACAAACAAACAAGTCCTAAGAAACCTCAGCTAACTCTTGTCGTCACGATTACTTTCTTTCATTTTATTTTATCATGTGTCATTTTTGAAACAAAACTAAGTATATATATAATCAATCAATAATAAAAAATTTGATAAAATGGAGTTAAATGGTTACCCACATCATCACAAAGCTCCATCCTTCCCATTTTCCTTAACATCCATGAAGACATATGACTATACAATAAAGTAGAAAAAAACTCAATCGTCTAATTTAATCTAATGTAATTTTTCTAGAACAATATATCAACATTTACTTGCCTTACTTATTGAATTTGATTATATAAGTATACAATAACTATAGGTAAAAGAAAATATTTAAATGACAAATTTTGATTGCAAAACTCCAACGTATATACATACTTTACAATAAAGTGGGAAAGAACATAATCATCCCATTTAATCTTTAACATACAAGCACAACATCATCAACTTACCTTACTTATTAAATTGGATGTGATCTTTTACATATCCAGCGAATTTGTGTCACAATTTAATTGTCGCCCTAACTCCAACCTCAGCTCTCACAATCCACTGTATATGTAAGAGATTATATCCTACCTTAACAAGTGAATAGATGTGGGTATTTATAGTAAGAGGATCAAAATAATTGCTTAATAGGATTATGTCATATGGATAGGCTACTACGAGCCAAGGGGGTCTCAATCCAATTATATACAACCAGGAGTCAATAGGACACGGGCCGACACCAAGCCCAATAGAAAGGCATAGGGAATAGGCCAGGTCATCTTTAAAGAGCCCTACTCTAAGTTCACTAAGTCAAAACTCTCCAAAACATATCAAATAAATAAGAACAACTTAGGATCGTGCCACCTATCTTAAGTCGCTCTTGCATTGAGCAAAATAACCTATAACAAGTCCCTAATAATGGCATTTGCTGGTAAATTTAGGTAATTTTATATAGGAATAATTTATTTATTAAATATGAAACAAACCATACATGAGAGTTCATTGAAGTATGCAAAAAGGATTGTCATGCATAGAGAAAACACATAAAAAATAATGATTAAGACCATTCCTATTATTGTTGGGACCGCAAGAATGTTGCAATTTAACAAAAGTAGATGTGCGACATGGATAACACATTATTATGAAGAAGACTTGCTGTACTTCGTATAAAAAGAAATGATTATTATCATAATAATATAATTATTGTTGCATTTTTGAGGTGTAAAAAGAATGATATAAGTTGTTGCAATATCACGAATTTGAATTTAAATAAAGTACATAAGAAAAGCTAACTTTAAATTAAAAGATAGAGGCAAGCTGATAGTATGATCATATAGGAAATTCGACAAAGATTTGATTGTGTATATTGAATAGAGTTAAATTAGAAGAAGAATATATTAGGGGATAGAAATAAGAGCCGGACTTCGAAGACAAAAGAGATGACTTGTCTCATAGTAATTGTTAAAGAAAAGCTATGAATTTCAAGTATCTAAAGAATTCCAAATTAATTGATATGATTACAATAGAAAACTGAAATAGTAAAAGATTGTGTAAAGATATAGGATTTTACTTTGCATAAATGTGCGAGTGTTGGAATTGTCTAGCATGGGATGGGAAGAGCTTTAAGGCAGTTATTTTTTGTTTATTTGGATAATAGGAAAAAATAGAGGAAGAAAAAAAAAATGCAGGAGCATTGATCACAGGAAGCAAATAATTTTGAGAGATAAGCAAGGAGACTGAACTTCCTTAATCAAATTGTACGTAACGTTTTGTTAACAACTTTGTCATACAATAAATCCATCCAAAGAGTATAAAAAATGATCCGTCATCTTTTCGCAAAAAAGTAAAGAATGAAGCCTTTGAAAAAAAAAAAAAAAAGTGTTCTTGCAGGCATGGGACGCGACCCGGGTGGGTCCGCACTTTTGGTTGAGGCTTGCGTGGATGATTAGAATTCCCGTCTATAACAGCTCAAGTCCATCATAGGAGTTTGATAATTAGATTTGTAAGGCTTTTGATTTGCCGATGTTAGGTGATCATCAACATTAACCGGTTATACATGTCGTGAGAAGTCTTTAGGCTTGGACCGACTGCACTAATATTTTTTGATCCACAGAGAGACAAAGAGCGATACAAAGGACAAAAATGGCAGTAGCTATTGCTGGCATTGCCGAAAAGATCGTTACTTATCTGGTTCCTCAAGCAATAGAAACGGTTGGAAAGTTATGGGGTATCAAGCATGAACTCAAGGCACTCGGGGACACGATCTCCACGATTCAGGCCGTACTGGATGATGCAGAGAAGCAATACTACCAGAGTCGCCAAATCCAAGTTTGGCTTGAGAAACTAAAAGATGCTTTCTATGACGCGCAAGACTTGCTTGAAGAAGTCAATATAGAAGCTTTGCGACGAGAACTGAGAGGCCACAGTGAAATAAACAAGGAGGTAAGGACATTTTTCTCAAGTTCAAACCAGCTTGCTTTTAAACTGAAGATGAGTTACAAAGTAAGAGCAGTGAGGGAGAAAATAGAAGCCATTAAGGCTGATAGGGAATTCCACTTGGATGATCGCTCCATGGATTCACTAGTAGAGAGACAGTGGAGGAAAAGAGAAGAGACGCATTCATTTATAAGTGAGGGAGATATTAAAGGCAGAGACGATGACAAAACAGCGGTTATAAAATTTCTATTGGATTCAAACGTGAAAGAGAACGTCTCCATCCTTCCAATAGTTGGTATTGGTGGGCTTGGAAAAACGGCACTTGCTCAATTTATATATAATGATGAGATGGTAAGTAAACATTTTCACTTGAAAATGTGGGTCTGTGTCTCCAATGACTTTGACGTGAAAAAAATAGTCACAAATATCATAGCTTGTGCAAAGAAGAAAGCACCCAGTGAGGATGCAATGGAACAGCTGCAAAGTGAACTGAGGGCAGAAATTGATGGAAAGAGATATCTCTTAGTTTTAGATGACTTGTGGAATGAAGAACTAGAAAAATGGTTGAGCTTGAAAAAATTACTGGTGGGAGGTGCTAGAGGAAGCAAGATCCTTATAACTACACGCCTTCCTTCGGTTGCGAAGATCACCCGGCACTACTCCGCCCCATTTTCTCAAGGGCTTATCTGAAACGGCGTCTCTTGATTTATTAATGCAAATGGCTGGTCAAAAAGAAGAGGAGATACAAGATCCTGAAATGGTAGCTATCGCCAAAGAGATAGCTAGAAAGTGTAATGGGGTTCCATTGGTTGTTCGAACTGTTGGGGGTTTACTATCCTTTAAGAAAACTAAACTCGAATGGTCCCAATTCAAAGATGAGGAACTCCCAAAAGTGTTTCATAGTGAAGAGAACATAAAATTAGTTCTTGAACTTAGTTATAACTATCTTCCTTCACATTTGAAACAGTGTTTCGCGTCTGTTCATTGTTCCCCAAAGATTATGAGATAAAGACCCAGACTTTGGTCGATCTTTGGGTGGCAGAAGGATTTATTCGGCCATCAAAAAAAAGTCAGCCTTTAGAAGACATTGCTCGTAAATACTTCATGGATCTACTTTGGAGTAACTTCTTCCAAGAATTTAAAAAAAATCCATACACGATGGAGGAGACTTGCAAGATGCATGATTTGATGCATGATCTAGCATGCTTGGTTGCTGGGACCGAGTGTTGGATGGCATGGGATGACAAAAAACCCATCTCTGAAAGAACTCGTCATATATCATATGGTTCAACTTTCAAATTGATGAGTGAACTTCCAATCTCACGCTTGGAAGCAAGTGCACCAAGAACATTTCTATGTACTGCTAGTGATTGGGAAATTATGGAACCAACAAGTGAAGCAGATCTATGCCAACTCATTCAAAGTTGTAAGAAGTTGCGCGTCTTGGATCTGCATAACACATATTTTAAGAAGGTGCCAAGGTCTATTTATAAGTTGAAGTATCTCACGTATCTCGACCTCTCTGGCAATGAAAATCTAGAAAGGCTTCCTAACTCTATTACGAGATTGCAGAATTTGCAAACTCTTAATCTCAATAGCTGTTCTAGCCTTGAAGAATTGCCAAGAGGTATAAGGAAGTTAGTCAGCCTTCGAAATCTATACATAGATGATTGTCAGAGCCTTGGTTATTTTCCACGTGAACTAGGGCAATTGAGTTCTCTAAGTAGGCTAACGCGCTTCATTTTGCCCAAGGAAAAAGCTCTTGCTAAGAATTATTGCAGACTTGGGGAGCTGAAAGAGCTTAATAACATCCGGGGAAGCCTTTGCATTGAGAATTTGGGAAGTGTGACAGATGCAGTAGCAGAGTCCAGGGCCGCGAACTTGATAGGGAAGCATTCTCTGGAATCTTTGGCACTTGATTGGGGTTATTTCAATACCGATGATGTCGCAATTGTGGATAGAGACGAAGCTCTATTAGGCGGATTGCAGCCGCACTCAAGTTTGCAAAAGTTGACGATCAATGGATATAAAGGTGAGAGCTTTCCAAGGTGGATGATGGATAGGCTCGTGTCTTCCTTGCCCTATTTAGTTGAGGTACGCATCTCCTCTCGTGGAAGATGTAAACGTCTCCCTCCACTGAGCCAACTACCTCATCTCAAGACTTTATATATTGTGGGCTGATTGAATCGGAATACATCGTATCGGATCATCCATCCACTTCAACAATATCATTTCCTAGTCTATTGGAATTACGTATCCACGGTTGTGAAAAATTGAAAGCTGTCCCACCAGCTCCGCATCTTGAGGAGTTAGTGCTGAGTAGGGCCCACCCAGCGTTGATAAATATGATGGTTGGCCTTAATAAGTTGAAGAGTCTGGAAATCTGGGGGATTTGGTCTCTAGAATGTGTGCCCGAGGAGTGTTGGAAAAGTCTCACCTCCCTTGAAAAGCTCGAAATAAGGTATTGTCGTGAGTTAACTTCCCTCTCAAAAGCACCACCACCACTGGGTAGGCGACATCAATCCAACCTGGTGGATCTCGATTCTTCGGATTCTGAGGAGCTGGATTTATCCAATTACGTCGAAAGCAGCAGCGGCGGCAACAACCTCATCTTGGAACTTCACAGTCTCCGCTCCGTGTATCTCTAGGACCTTCCAAAACTAGCATCTCTCCCCCAGTGGCTTCTCCAGGCCAGCAATCTCGAGCGTCTCTCTATTCTGGTTTGTAAGGAGCTGGATATATGCAAAGACGAGAGCGGCAACCTCATCATCTTGGATTCCCATGGAGGACTCCATCACAGTCTCCGCTCCGTGCATCTCTCTTTCCTTCCAAAACTAGCATCTCTCCCCCAGTGGCTTCTCCAGCTCAGCAATCTCGAGGATCTCTCAATTGAGGATTGTAAGGAGCTGGATATATGCAAAGACGAGAGCGGCAACCTCATCATCTTGGATTCCCATGGAGGACTCCATCACGGTCTCCGCTCCGTGGATCTCTCTTTCCTTCCAAAACTAGCATCTCTCCCGGTGGCTTCTCTAGGGCCGGCAATCTCGGCGTCTCACCATCGACGGAATTGTCGGGAGCTGGATATATGCAAAGACGAGAGCGGCAACCTCATCATCTTGGATTCCCATGGAGGACTCCATCACAGTCTCCGCTCCGTGGATCTCTCTTTCCTTCCAAAACTAGCATCTCTCCCACAGTGGCTTCTACAGCTCGGCAATCTCGAGTGTCTCGAAATCAGATATTGTCGGGAGCTGGATATATGCAAAGACGAGAGCGGCAACCTCATCATCTTGGATTCCCATGGAGGACTCCATCACAGTCTCCGCTCCGTGAGGATCGAATTTCTTCCAAAACTAGCATCTCTCCCCAGTGGCTTCTCCAGCTCAGCAATCTCGAGCATCTCGCAATCCGGGAGTGCCCCCTGCTGACGTCATTACCTGAAGGAATGCGAAGGCTTGCGTCCCTTACTCACCTGGAAATCTACAAATGCCCAGAATTGGAGAGGAGGTGCAAGAGAGATGGAGGCGAGGACTGGGACAAGATCGCTCATATCCGCCACATAGATGTATGAAGATGTTAGATCGAGCCCTAATTTTCTTTACTGAAGGTATGTGGGGGCACCTTGTTTCCCAGATTTTACATGAACAATTTTCGAATACAATGCCACTGAGTTCAGCATCATCGTTAATGCTTTTTACAGTTTTTTGATTTTGGATTGTTGGTGCCTCTAGAGGATTTCTTGCTTTGTCCTTGCTCCTGATCGTAGTTCACTACTTTAGTTCGGCGTCATACGAATTTGTTTTTGTATCTTTTGATTGGGTTCATTGCTTGATCTGGTGTTGAAGACGAGCCGAGTTTGCTGATTTGGCTCCTCGGACTGGACTTGCAGCTCAAAAACTATTATGATGTGTGGTCGGTGGCTGCTATCTCAATAGCATTTTGGTTTGGATCATCATGCTCTGTATTTCATGAGCGGTATAGTTTGTCATCTACATGGAAGCGATGTCGCACCGCATTTCGCTGCTCTTGCTGTTGTGCTACTAAGTTGTTTTAACCATTCCATCTTCTTGATTTCTACCGCTTTCTTTTTCTAGAAATCATGCTTGCAAAATAAGTAAGATTTTATAAATCTACTCTCAGTTTATCCCTCTATTTTTGGGCTAGAATCAATTTCAAGTGGGCTTAAGACCACCACTCGATCTCTAAGCTTATACCTCCATCGAAACCTGCATGTGTAAATTGTTCATGGAAATTGTATTCGAACCTCGCTGTTTATGCTTCAAAATGTAAGTTTTTCCCACTTGAAACTAGTCTTCAAAAAGTGGTTTCATGAGATTAAGCTTAGGGCGGAAGGTGCTGTCTTTGAAGTACCCAGTCCATTCTTTTTTATCATTTCAAAAGTAAACTATCATGCATACCAGAAGGCCAAGTCATACAAATAATGCTCGATGTTTGAACTATCTTCCATGAGATTAAGCTCCCAGGTTTTTTGTTTTAGTAGATGTGTCTATTTACTCACACTGCTTTATTTTTCAGACTAGGCAGAAATGGCGCAGATTTTGGCACCGACGACACAATGCCATATGAGGATGACAGAGAATTCACAGACTGCCATAGCAAACTCATGGATTTTTCTCTTGCTGAAGCAGAAGAAGAGTGTAAACACCAAGTGCTTTTCTAAGTTCAGGGTGTATGCTTTGAAGTCCGAGAACAATTCTATGACAGGTTTGAGAGTCTTCTCAATTTGGACGTCACGCCCTCCACCCATACGATGCTTGCAGAATACATTCGGTATGTTTTAATGCCTAAAACCATTAAGTGCGGTCCACAAAAAGATGAACTATACTAGAACTATTCTGTACTGAAATTATAAGTTCGCATTTTTCTTCGATCTACCCTCAGAATAAGTATGTCATATGTTATATGCACATTCAACAACTGACACCGTTTCTTTTTTCTTTCAATTTCTCCATTAGCGAATGTTGTTTCACATTTTAAGGTTAGTCTAACTATGAGTCAGGATCAGAGGTTCTGGCATAGATTTGCACAGCACATCAAGGGTATAAATGGCAACAATAAAATATGTAGCGTTTTTCCTTTTACATGCTACATGCTACTGATCTATTAATTTGTGAATAATCAGAAGATCCTTAGACCTGTTGAGCACCTGCCTGAACTTCCCACGTGGAACTAGGATGGATCAAGTACTGGTCAAGCTCTGGGGGGAGGATAGTGAAGTGATCTTATTGTAAGATGACATAAACCCAAAACTGTCTTGCTATATTTACTTTCACATCATCCCATCAAGTTCTTGATTTTTTAACAGCCCTCAAGCAATTTTCGAGGATCCTTTTCGAGGCGGCAACATTATCTTGGTAGTCATCCACGAAATAAGTATTATGCTGTCATAAATTGTTCATCCATCAGATCATTTGAAAAGGTTGATCAAACAAGAAAGGACGTTTCAATTAGTTTACGGAGAATTGTTGTTCATCTGCAGGTTATTTGCAATTTATACAGACCAGCTGGCGGGCCGATCCCAGTGAACAAACGTGCCAGGGTTGCTGAAATTTCCAGTAACCCAAAGGCTATCAATGACGTTTCATGGTAGGAGATCCAAAAGCATGAGTTTTTTTTTATTTTGAATTATAAAGTTTTGAAATGGACGAGCTCATGACTTTTGCTAAATGTTCACATTAGGTATGGGATTGACCAAGGAAGCACCCTACTACAGACAAATATTCCATGGTCATTAGGTTGGCCTATTAGAGAATATCTAGGTCCCCAAGTGAGAAATTGTTTCCAAATGAATTTCCCTATATATTGATGGATTATAGGCTAAGTTGATGAGAAAATTTGTGTTGTGATGTGATGTTTTATGTTCATTTAGGGGCCTTATTACTGTGGTGTTGGGCCTGATAAGTCATTTGGCGAGACATATCCAATGTTTATTTTTTTGGACTTAAGACATATCCGATGTTCACTATAAGGGTTGCTTATATGCCGGTATCAAATTTAGTGGCATCAATGGAGAGGTGATGCCGGGCCAGGTAATATCTGACCTCCATCTTGCCTGTTTTTTCAAAAAGGAAAAAAAAAAAAAAAAGAAGCACAAAACTGTTGCTATCAACACTGGCTTCTATTGTGCAGTGAGAATACCAAGTAGGACCAAGCGTGGGAATTGAAGCGTGAGATCATCTGTGGTGATCAAGATACCTTCTTAAGGTGAAATTTCAATTATTTGCTCAAGAAAATAATGGAATGCCATTAACGGCAAACATAATAAGTGCATATAGACATGTTCTTTGGTATTCAAATACTTGATTGTTTTTGTTGCCTATATAACAGAGAATAACTGAGCGAGCTGGTGTCGTCCTCATGTTGGATCCTAAGCCAAAAGAGGTATCTGACTTCACTATCACCATTTACGCAATCTATTACCCCAAAGTTGATAAAAACACTCTCTTCCTTCTCAGGGTGACTAAATGGTGCAGGATGCCACACTAACTACAGGTTGACACCATAGAAATAACATGGACTTGGTCAAGTATTTTTGTTCATTGAAGGACTTTAAGAGTGTGCTTCCGTCTTTTCTGCAATACAAAAAGCATGAGAGAAGAGAGAGGCTTTGAAGTGATAAAGAAGGCAATCTTGAATCTCTCATTATGCCGTGAGCAGCACATTAGCGCCTTTGGAGAAGGAAATAAGAGAAGGTATTGCTCAGAAGAAACATACCAGTTGCTAGTCAAATTTGAAGATTGCCTTGTTAATGAACTCAAATTTTGTTGTGATGCCTGAATTACTTGAATTGTTATGCAGGGAGTTGTCAATTGTGGTTGCTCAATTCATGTGGGCCGTGGCATTGAGAAGCAAGGAAAAGGTACTATAACAATGACCATACCAGTTCCCTTTTGTGCTCTGTCTGAATATCAATCAGAGATGCTCAACTTTAATAGATGATTTCAGAAACAATATCATAAGAAAATAATATATATAAGTATTCTTTATCTTTTTGGTCTCAGCCGATTCTATGATTGCTACTATACAAGGAATTTTGACTTTTTGCAATCATAAAGCATTCTCATGGTTTTGCTTCCTAACCTAAAGTTAAAGGCTTGGATATCTTAGTTCTTTTAGTGCCTCAAAAAACTTTCTGCAATGCTTCACTATTTCTGAATATCGATAGAAAATGCAAAGTTCACCTTCCTTGCTCAGTTAGTTAATGGCATAAAATGATATACAGGTTGCTTGGAAGACAGGCATCCTGCCTCAAACATGGACCCATACGTTGTGACTTTGTTACTTGCTGAAACTAATTTATGGGCGCCCTCATCGAGGCTGAAGCTCTTGCTGCTCAGAAGCTAGCATTGAAGGTCTAAAGCTGCTGGTTAAGAAAGGCCAAATGCATTAATAAATTAGTAGAGACCTCCAAGCTGAGATACTATGAACCCTTTTTCCTTCAGATTTAGGTCATGAGAGAAGATCCTTATTTCCTTCAGATTTAGGTCATGGGAGAAGATCCTTATGTAAATAAAGATTCCCAGGGGGAGAGAAAATTAGATGTCCAAGCTCAGACCTGTCTCCTTTACATTGGTTTCATCCTGCATTGCATTTGCAAGTAGTTTCACTGTTTTGGGCATTTGAGTTTGCCATTACCCTTTAGTGTCATGGACATCTTCCTGTCTTTGTATTTTCAGTTACTTCGACATTTCAGCATTATCCATCCAAATTTTCAGTGTCCTCATATGCTGAACTCATTCAATTTGGCATTTCCAACTTTCTTTTGACTGAAAGGCAGTTTGACTTTTGATTCAATAAACATGAGATGCACGAGTTAGTTTCATCTCTTCCAATGTCTTATTGAGAGAGCTTTGGGAAACATAAACAGACCACAATCCTTGGGGGTAACGCAAGTTCGTTCGTGCAGCTTGGCAAGTTATTTTTGTTTGCGAGGCAAAGAAATGTTCTCAGTGAGATGGAAAGTACAGCACAAACATAGAAATGGCAATTTGGCAGCACCTAACATTTTGCTTCTATGGAACTGTATGTTACTCTCAAGGTCCTTTGTCTTTTCATCTCCTCGCTTTTGCTTCTATAGTACTTTATGAGTCCTAAAGTACCAGTCGGCTAAGTGTCCACGTGATGTTTATATTGATTTTGATCCCATAGTGCACTCGGCTAATTGAAATGAAGATATACTAATCAAAACATGAAGGCAATATAAAGAGATCAACAGAAATCATTAAAAAGGCAACAAAGATAAAAAGAACAATGTGTGGAAAGTAAAATCGACACAAGTCGGGTAAGGAATATACATGGTCTTATTACCGAGCCTTGGGACATGAACCTTGTGAGCTAGAATTAAATCTAAGGCTAGTTCTGACAATAATGAATTCCCTACTAAAAGATATCCACTAAACTATACTTGAAACAAAGACATATATTGAAGAGATCCGTAAATGCAATTATGAGATTTTTTATTTCTCATTCTTTCATATCTTTTTATCTTTTTTTTGGTGGATGAACATACCACGTACCTAGAGATGGATAGACATAAACAGAAAGATATTAAAAAGGAGAGTGATTTAGTGAAAGAACACTCAAATACTATAGGAGCGGTAGAGCGAAGAGCTACCTGAAGAGACATTACGAAAGATGAATTCCTAATCTCATAAACCGAAACTTGAACTAACGTATTCTACTCAATATTGGAAGCAAAATTCCGCATTCTACTGATGAGAAACATGCCCAGGAAATACTTGTATCACCAATCAAAACTAGTATATTACAATTATGAACATACCTTTAATGTCCACAGATTAAATACGCTCTTGCAGCAGCCTTTAGAGAGAGTTCTTTTTAATGGGAGTCACTGTACGGCGTTTTTTTTTTTTTTTTCGTTACTTAAGATAAGAAGTTAACTCAAAAATAAATCGTGAATCTCTTTTGATCATTCCTTTTGATAACGGCTATCTCTTTTTTATTACAATATTTTATCTTTCGTTTTTGAATTCTTAAGTAACCGCCATTTGTACATGGGCGGCCCACAACCATAAACCCATAATCCTCCCATAATCCATCAAGATACAAATAAAAAAGATTCGATCTAGAGACTCATCCAGTCAAAGCCAAGAATGATTCTCATGGACATCCAAGGAAGAAGACTGACATTTTCTCCATCAAAAGAAATCAAGTAACGCATTGTACCCAAGCCAGGAAATCTCATCCAATCACACCAAGCCCGAGGAACCAAGTCATAAGTATACCGATTCTCCTATTTTCGACTTACAATAGACACGCCAGCTTCAGCACATGTATCCGAGATAAGAATAATCGTGCAACTCAGTCAAAATGAGAATACGATACGGGAAAACATTCCAACAGAGTCGACATAAGAAATAGAGCAAAAATGAACCAAGCATCATTGACTGAGATGGCCATTCAAACACAGATTGCAGATTGCAGCAACGAATTACGATTTGTACTCGATGTTACTGCTCCGAAATTAAGGAGCAAACAAAGAGGAAAACGCAAGTACTTGAGAAAGGGTATGTGACTAGGAAAACTTAAGAGAATCTTACGCGAGGATATAGTGTTGTTAATTTTCAAATTATAACCAACATATCTGTTAAAAAATGAACGTCCAATGTCTCGGGAAGCCTGTCGAGGCATAAAGCACACTTGAATCAATAAGGCATTAAATTGACTCACAACGTAAGATCAACAAGTCGATACCGATTTCTCATCCAGCTTCTCATTCTTCTCTACACCGTGAAATTCCAGCACCATCCACTTCAAGAATCAGAGGGTAATCACCCACATATATTGTTTGGATTTAACATGATACTAACGCTTATATCAGAATTTAGAAGTTGAGAAAAATTGTGCCTGAAGATATGGCACTGACCATCGCCATCGCAATGGCAAGATTCCAGCCCGGCAATTGAAGAGATTAGCGACAAACTTAATCTGAAAATGAGCCACAAAAGTGTAATAGCAGGCAATTGAACAGAGAGATGCTTGACTTAGCTCATTCTTTGGGGACGAGATCCTCTAAACGAGATAAGCACATCCCTGCCTGAGCCTGGTCGAATTCAGCGAGGCAACATTACAGATCCCTCTTTTGGACAATTCATCGAACATCTTCTGCGCATAGTCTAACCCATGGCACCATCCATACTTTGACACCACCGTATTGCACACAAACACATCACTCTCCAACCAATTTTTAGAATACAACGTTATGGACCGAAGAAATGGTGAATCTCTTTCGCGACAATGGCACAGTGATGATCCGGTAAGGCAGTACGATGAAAAGACAGCAAAACAGAGCATAGATCAAGAGGCAACTCTAGAATGAATCGGGATCGCATTTAGAGTTTCATCGGGGAAGATATGACCTGGTAAATGTGGCGGTGGGCGTGGCCAAGGGTACAGAATCCAAAACCGTGCAAATTGAAACTCCACCGAGCTGATTCCGATCCAACCCCAGCTCAGGTTTAGCGACAAGTAAGCGAACGGCATTAGTTTTAGGCTAGACTGGAGCTTCTAAGATCGTTGCCGCGGTGCGGAATGAACGTCTGGAGCTTCAGGAACGGATGGACAAAGATTGGAACGCGGAGAGATAGCTCCTGAGCACCGGGAATCAAGGATCCGAAAACAGAGCCTCTGGTGCGTCGGCTGAACCTCTGCCAAAAATTGAATCGGGAGGGAGGAGTGTTCGGTTCCACCTAGAGAGAGAGAGAGAGAGAGAGAGTAGCGCTCGCCGGAGCATCGCGATCAGGTTGTGGAGCCTGTCGATTGCACCCTCCATCGTTCGTCTCTGGCTCTCCCTATCTTGCAATCTCAAGCGTCTCGTAATCCACCGTCGCGTCAATTTGTGAAGGCTTGACATCTACTATTGCCCTTCGTTCGTTACCAGAAGGAATGCCAAGGCTTACATCCCTCACACACCTACACATCTCATTTTACCCAGAATTGGAGGAGAGGTGCAAGAGAGATGCAGGCGAGGACCGGTACAAGAATTGCTCATATCCCCGCCGCATAGCTCACGATCCCTATATGCCTTTCTGAAGGCATGTGAGACCTTCTTTCCCAGATTTTTTACATGAATCATAATTCTCGAGCTGTCTTTCCCAGATTTTTACATGATTCGATTGGGGGACATGGACATATCGGTGAAAGGTTTTGGACATATCCTTGTGTCACGGGCCGATAGTTTGGAAATGACCCGTGCGGCGACTTAGACTTCCTTGGATCGTTGGAAAGCCTAGGCCAAGCCTTTTTTCCCGATCACTCACTCACTCGGACACTCGGATCGTAGAGAGAGAATCTAGAGAGAGAAGCTCTGGAAGAGAAATGAACTGCTTCTTGTTGTTTTTGGATGATTCAAATGAGAAGGAGGACACCCCTTTATATAATAGAGGGCCTCGGTTTACAACCATTGATCGATATCTAGATGGGTGGCCGAGATCGTATCGTTCTCGTCGACCACCTACCGACATTTATTCCGAGAGCTACCAACTACCGGTATTTATGCCGAGAACTCTCTAGAACCCCGGCACAATTACCGTCTCGCCCGTCCTTGGGAAGATTCCGGGAGCTTTGTTGGGTTTTGAACGGGTCTTCATTGATGTGTCACGGTCCTTGGTGCTAGAAAACCTCTTGACCGTGACATTCCCCCCCCCACTCATTCGGCGGCGTCCTCGGCGCTCTTGACAAGGGGGGTTTGTTAGCTTTTTGGGCGCTTCCGACTCTTCGAGATTTCTTGACTTCTCGGTTTGTCGGGCATTTGGCTCCTTTGATTTGGCTTCCTCCATGTTGGTCGGCAAGTTTGTCACCTCGGGGAATAGGACATGGATCGGCATGTTGTGTTGAAGAGGATGATCCACCTTGACTTTGGCTTGGTGCAAAGTTCGGGCACGGACTTCTCAACTCTTGGTTCTTTGTTTATTCTTGGATTGTGGAGAGGATTTTGGCTTGGTCACTCCTTTAATCATTGGAACCATGGATGGGCACTCCGAGTCGGTGATGATAATCATGTTGCTCCTCGGGTCTATCATGGCTCTCATGGCATCGAAAAATTCAAGGCCGAGAATAAGATCATAGTCGTCGAGGAGGAATTACCTCGAGCGGGAGTTTGCCTTCCCAAGTACCAACTTGGGTTCCACATTTTTGGCCACGCCTACGCCTGGTATCTCGTCAGAATTGGGGGTCTTGTAACGATTACGAGACGGTTCCACGTGAAGTCTCAAGTGTTTGGCCGCTTCTTTTGACAAAAACAAGCTTGTAGCACCCGTATCGACCAAGGCAAGGAGGGGTTCGCCATTTACCTTGACCTCAACGAATGAGAGGTGCGAATGTGCCGGTTTCCCCCTTGGCGGAGCTTTGTCCTTCACGGAGTTGATTGAGTTGAAAACCTTCACGGTTCCAAGTCGCACCTCGCGTTTCTCCTTTTCTTGCTTCGGTTCTTCATCCTCTTCTACGGCAAGAATAGCATTGATCCTACTCTTCTTTGGGCACTTTTGTGTCCAATGAGGACCGTTGCAAATGAAGCACGGAGGCGGTGGTGGAGTATCAAACTTGTTCTTGTAGTCTCCTTGAGGTTGCTTCCACTTGGGATCGCTTGACTTGGGCGATCCTTCTCCCCATGTCTTCTCCGTCCACCATGATCTCTTGACCCACGGTTGGGACTCTTTGTCCGAGTCTTTTTCGACCACGAGCAGCTTGGTCTTCTTCATTATGGTGGCGATCCGATTTCCACCCGCTTCCTCTTGTTTTTGGGGCTTCCTTGGTGAAGTCGGCGAGAGACTCAGCCACGACCAGTGCTCGCGAAAGGCTTTTGGCGTCCCGCCGTTTGAGCTCGAGTAGTGCCCATGGCTTCAATCCATCCATGAACGCCCCGAGAGCCTCCTCTTCCCCAAGATTGGGAATTTGGAGTTTGAATTCGGTGAATTTCTTCACGTACTCTCGGACCGTGCCTCGTTGCTCAAGGCGATGGAACTTGCTACGGGCTTCTTGTTGAGCATACTCGGGGAAGAAATAGTCCCGAAATTCCTCGACAAATCCATCCCAAGTAGTGATGGGGTCGGCGCCTTGTTTTGTCTCTTCACATCTATTTCGCCACCAAAGCATGGCATTATCGACTAAGAACATGGAAGCGGTTCGTACCTTGGCCAAATCTTCTTGGATTCCAATGGCGTCGAAGTATTGTCCCATGCTCCATAGGAAGTTGTCTACCTCTTTGGCGGACCGGTTTCCTTTGAATTCTTTCGGCTTCGGCACCTCTAGCTTGTGTGCCGCATGGATGGGCAATGCACCATTCGCGATGCTTGCTTTACATAGGATGAGCTCGGTCTTGAGCTCTTGCACCTCCATCTTCAAGGCTTCGACTTCGGTCTTGGAGGAGTTGCCTTCTTTGAGCTCCACGACTTCAAGCTTTAGGGCCTCGATGGATGCTTCGAGGAAATCATCCCTATCGAACAAAGGGGCCGTCGTGCGATTGGCGGCGTTTGTGAATTCATGGCGGAGACTTTCTTCACCCTCGTCGATCCGCCTTTTAACTCCGTCGAGTTCTTCGATGAACTCCAACATCGTTGTTCTCATTCTCGTGAGCTTCTCATCGATCGCGGCTATGGCGTTCGATGAAGCATCCCTTTTCTTGGATTTTCCACGAGTCTTTGGTTGGGCATCCGGCTCATTGGGAACCCGGTTCTTGAGGAGCCCTTTCATCCCAACAACAATAAAGCGAGTTGTTCGTTGTTCGACATTCTCTTGACCAGTTGGTGTTCTCCTCGATCTCCTTGGATGGACTCTCTACTTGCTTTGATACCACTTGTCACGGGCCGATAGTTTGGGAATGACCCGTGCGGCGACTTAGACTTCCTTGGATCGTTGGAAAGCCTAGGCCAAGCCTTTTTTCCCGATCACTCACTCACTCGGACACTCGGATCGTAGAGAGAGAATCTAGAGAGAGAAGCTCTGGAAGAGAAAGGAACTGCTTCTTGTTGTTTTTGGATGATTCAAATGAGAAGGAGGACACCCCTTTATATAGTAGAGGGCCTCGGTTTACAACCATTGATCGATTTCTAGATGGGTGGCCGAGATCGTATCGTTCTCGTTGACCACCTACCGACATTTATTCCGAGAGCTACCAACTACCGGTATTTATGCCGAGAACTCTCTAGAACCCCGGCACAATTACCGTCTCGCCCGTCCTTGGGAAGATTCCGGGAGTTTCGTTGGGTTTTGAACGGGTCTTCATTGATGTGTCACGGTCCTTGGTGCTAGAAAACCTCTTGACCGTGACACTTGGATGTAGGTATTTATGGGGGCGTGGAAACACCGCTTTACTCCCAAACGTGCGAGAAAAATTGATGAAAATTCGTACTTCTTCTCATCCAACTCCCAGCTCCTTAAATCTGGCTCGCAATTTATGTTGTAGATATGTTGTGCAATCTGCTTATTTGATTTCCCAAGGAGCAAAATGTCTTGCACGGTCCGATGATTCTAGAAAAACTCTCATAGATGTAGGCTCTGTTTGTTTCACGGAAAACAATTTTCAGGAGTTTTTTCGACATTCGTTTCATGAAAAATAAACTAGTTATTTCCCTCAGGAGAGAAAAGACCTTCAAAAGTGGAAGAAAATATTTTCCACTTTTCAAAAGAGGAAAACGTTTGCCCTTCTCCTTCTTTCATCATCATTATAATTATTTTTATTTTATATTTTTAAAATTATAATTTTTTATTATCTTTTTCTTTTTTCCTTTTCTTTCTCTTTTCTATCTTCTTCTCCGGCTGGTCACGGTCATGGCGGCAAACGGCGATCGGCCACTGGCGAGCTCAAGCCTTGCCACAAGGCATAGCCTTGTCGGCCTGTGACGAGGCCAAGCTCACCCGAGGTCGCTAGAGCCTCGCGCAACTCGCTGGCCTCGGGCAAGGTCGGCCTTGTCTCAGGCCAGAGAGGCTTGAGCTAGCCTGTGGCCAGCCGTTGCTGTGGCTAGAGACCGGCCAAAGAAGAAAAAGAAGAAGGAAAAAGAAAGAAAATTAAAAATATTTTTAAAAAATAAAAATAAAAAATTACTAAAAGTAGTGCGATGAGGAAAATATTTTCCATACCATACAACGGAAAATTATTAAAAGTATACGTGTCTCGCTCCGCTGCCCGGGCTGAGGGTCGGAGGGTTCTGGCTGCACTGCGGACCAGACATTGCTATGGTCGGCGATCCACTAGGGGAGATGGTGAAGGAGACGTGTACCTACAAGCATGAAGAAGAAGAAGAAGAAGAAGAGGGAGTGGCGAGTGAGTGAAGCGGCAGTGCAGGTTCCCAGTGACTGTTGACATTCGATTCTCTCATTTTTTTGCATCACCGGTGACGTCAGGACTCGGCTCTGTGAAAAAATTATAGGCTTTTTGTTTTTTCGGTTTTCTTATGACCGGGCTTTGGCCGACATATAATTTGAAGGGACAAGTAATCTCGAGAGTGGCGTTGAGTAGGGGCGATCGGTTCTCGTTTTGAATCGAAACGGATCTTACGGCTGCCGGTTTCAAAGAAACTTCAAGGTTTTGGATCTGAAACCAAAGTGTGCTAAGGAGCCAGGCCACTTTTTACTTAGTGTAAAAAATTAAATTTTTAGAAGAAAATATAAAAATTACACAATTTCACTATAAAAAAACATATATTAGTTAACATGTTATGTTGTTTGATTATAGGGATAATGACACAAATGGTCTTTAAATTTTGGCCCAATATATAATGTAGTCCCTAAACTTCAGCTTAATATTCAATGTAATTCATGATCTTGAATTAATGGAAAGACTACATTGCGCATTTGCGTATAGTTCAGGGACTAAATTACCACAAGTTCAGGAACCAACAACATTGTACATTTGGCCAAAATTTAAGGACTATTTATGTCATTTTTCCTTATTTATATTAGATACCATAATACGATTCTTGATGGGTGCAATTTCTTTTTTTTTTTTAAGATACTTCAAAACCCGTTTCCTGGTAAAATCAGTGGTTTCCAGTTCCACACTTGGAACCGAATTGGTTTCTTAGGCCGGTTTTAGGTTAGCTGAACTGGGAACTGAATCGATTCTCTCTATAATCGACCTTAAATTGGTTCGGTCTAGATCGATTTGGTTTAGTTCTCGAGTTAAACTGGACTCAGTCCTATTAACTTTTGGAAATGTAATGTGCGGAAAAAAAATTAAAAAGTTATAAATCTATTTTACTTGTGTTAATTTAGTAATAAACTTTTAAATTATGCCAATTCACTTAAACATATTCATCGAGGCTCGGCGACCAGTGGATGAATAAAGAAAAATAAAAAGATAAAAGAAAGAAAAGAAAAGAAAAGCTTAAAAAATTATAAAAATTTCGGATATTTTTTAAAAGATTGTAAAAATTATCCACGTCAGCGAAGGCCGTGCCATGCAAGACAACCGACATCCACGTGACCAAAATTGGACGAAAAGACTGAATTGGCAAATTTTGCAGAAGATTTATGATTTAATTGACATAATTTAAAATGTTCAGGACTAAATCGGTACAGAAGCGACGGATTTATTGCCTTTTGAATAATTTCCCGTATCGTGCTGGTGCCTAAGAACGTGGGACGAGGCTCACCGGGGGATAACAAAAGCACAAATAAAAGGAAACCTCTTTTTCTTATTAAATAGTCTCGTCTTACAAAAGAAAGAAGCAGTTAGAGTTTCGTTTGTTGGCGCGTGTACGGACGAATGATGGGGGGCAGTTGATTTGTGGGCCCGCTTCTCCTACCTTGTAGGCCGTATACACAAACGTAGAAGAAGGCTGGGCCATTTATAGCCTTCACCCACCACCGACTCTCCCAGCAAATTATTTCTGACACAACACAAGGGAAGAGACGTTTGCTTCTATCATGCGTGCCGGACAATCTACAACCCCACGAGTTCAAACTATCACGGGTCAAGCTACCTCCTTCATGTATCTTTCAGCCACTCGTTCATCCTCGTCCGGGACATGAATCTGTCGATTGATCTTCAGAAAGTCTAGGGAATGGATCGATATCCAACTGGTGCGCACGCCCCCGGTGTTGGGTACTGAAAAGGGCTAAAGCCGAATACAAAATTTAACGTTGTAAATCTACTATTACTATTTTATCACCTAATAAAACATAAAGTAACTCTGTAGGAGGTAATGAAAAGAAACTAGTATCTAAACGCTTGTTGATTCCAAGATTAGCAAGCCGGTCAGCAGAGCGATTTTCTTCCTGAAAGTTATGTTGCACTTTAAATTCAAATTAAGAGAGCAACGGTTTGATATCTTTAAACAAAGCAGTGCCAACATTATCAATCATAAACTCTGGACAAAGAAGATCAGTGATAACTTTAGAGTCAATATTAACGTTGATTTTATGAAATCCAAGTTGTTTTTTCGAAGTTAAATCCCCACCACAAAAGCCTAAAGTTTTGCTTGTGTTGACGAACATATTCTGACAAATGCGGCAAAACCACCAAGCTAGTCATTCCCTTCGTTTTTTAAATAAACCCTCTGCACTAGCAAGTTCTGGATTGTCTTTAGAGGCCCCATTAGTATTCAGTTTAATCCATTCGGAAGATGGAGGGTCCCATTGTTAAACTTATGTAGATTGAAATCGAGACAAGCTTCATTGACGAACTTAAATCTTCTCGAATTTCAAAAGGCAAAAATGATGAAGATGTTGTCATAAAGAAAAGCAGAACCTTCTGATTAGCACTGAAAGCAGTAATATCAATAGTGATATCAGCAACTCAAGGCGATGATATCAGCACTGGAGAGAGTGCCCATTTTGACCTATTTTAAAATTTTAAGTGACCCATATTTATCCTGGAGCCACTAAATCTGAGTTAATAGATGGATTTATGACTCATATTGCCACCTCTAGAAGTGAGTTTGAAAGTAAGAAGGTGTAACTGAGTTACAAAACCTCCATTTTGCAATTTAAACAAAGAAATGACAAAAAAACTCGAAGGAAGTCACAAATAAGCAATCTTTTGACTATAGAAACCTACAAATTTATTCCGGCAAAGGATCCACAAGATCAAGATGGATTAGATTGAAACTTATCTTCAACTTTGAAATATAGTTGTCTGACTTTATGAATAAAAATGCAATTAATTATCTATTCATAAGTCGTCACATATACTATTCCACGTAGCCTTTAAGATTTTAAAGATGAGACCATGAATGAAACCTCTATGGTAATGCTAAAGATACCATTGAATCATAAGGATGTAATCAACTATACAATTTGATAATGTACGATTATTACCAAAAAGAAAATAACTTAAGTAAATTCTACAAGTGCAATGAAAAGTTTCAATAATTTTAAATCTAGATAGTTTAATGCAAATGTAAATTCAATTAGAGACGTATACTCAACAAAAATATAAGTAAAATCCCAGCAAAACTTTACAGTTATGCAATCAAGATGGAAGAGACAAAAAAAGTGCATTTAGTGACATAGAACCACGATGGTCAACAACCCAGAGTGTACTAAAATTCTAACACAATCATCTCCAGAAAGATAAGCAAGACTCCAATAGTTAACAGAAAAAATCTTGATGACTAGAATGCTCCAGCCACATCACCCAAAACAAATTTTTAATTGAGATGCATAAACAACGTAATGTTCGAAATTATTGTCATATTTTTTTGTTAAAATTAGAATCTCGCAATGTTCAGCAAAAAGTTTTATGCCCATTGGCATAGCCTATGCCTGCCAATGGGCATTGAGACTAGCGCCTAGGTATATCTAACCAAAGGAAAAAGAACCAATGTCTGATTTCATGAATTTAGGAAATGCATCAACAAAATACAAAAAAAGAATATATAAATAATACCCAAGCGAATCGCAAGCAAAAAAACATAATATTATAAAGAGTACTTAATTATTAAAATCAATATATTTTTGTTTATAATATAGAAAAGCAAAAAGACAAAACTTCGATTAGATAATATTTTCATGGCGGTTTAAGAAAAAAGGATTGGGGGAGACCATCCAATATGAAGGATATAACTATTTCAACCCCTTCAAAACAAACTTAACTGTTGCAAGATACCTTGGAAGATCAAATACTTGCCGATGTTTTGGGTTGTTCCTGCTAAAATATGATTATTGAATATGAAAGAACCATTCCGTGGAACAAAAGAAGGTAATCCGACATCACCCCTTGTGCAAGAATGAAATGCAAAGAAATCCCTTTCTTGTGTTAAAGGTAACTGAGGAGGCAAAGAAAGGGATCGATTCCCAAGTTTCCTTGTTGTGTCGACATATGAAAGGAATGTTCCTCTTTTCTTTCTCTTATAGTAATAATTCTAAGTAAAATCTACAGGTACAATGAAAAGTTTCACTAATCTTAAATCTAGATAGTTTAGCGCAAATGTAAATTCAATTAGAGAGACGTATAATCAACGAAAATGAAAGTAAAATCATGACATAACATTGCAGTTACGCAATTAATATAGAAGAGAGAAAAAAAGTGCATTTACTGACATAGAACCACGATACTCAAAATTCAAGAGGTCAACAAGCCGGAGTGTACTAAAATTCTAACACAATCATCTCCAGAAAGATAAGCAAGACTCCAATAGTTAACAGAAAAAATCTTGATTACTGGAATGCTCCAGCCACATCACCTAAAACAAATTGTTAATTGAGATGCATATTTAACATTAGGTTCGAAATTATAGTCATATTATTTGCTAAAATTATAATCTTGCAATGTTCAGCAAAAGATTTAATAACACAATGAACAATAAGGTATAGCCTTTGCCTGCCAACGGGCATTGAGACTACCGCATAAGTATACCTAACCAAAGGAAAAAGAAAGGGAATGCCTAATTTCATGAATTTAGGAAATGCATTGTCACGCCCCGCACTTCTCGGTGCGCCACATCCCTCGCAGAGGTCGATTCGTGTGCGACGTCCCAGGACGCGTCGCCGACCCAAACCCAACACAGAGAATTAAAACACATGCGGAAGCAATTAAAACCACCCGTACAAAGATAAACGTATAACCCAGGGTATCCACTGAAATTAATACTTGTACTAGTACTGAGAGTCATGAACAATATTCATTTACAGCCCCAAACACCAAAAATCAAAAGCGGTTCAAGGCCACTACAACTAGCCGGGGCTTCTCCCAAAAATTGCATCAGTACACCTGTCGTCCTCAAGGCCGGGGATCTGAAAATGTCGGTTTTACAACAACCGTGAGAATAAATCTCAGCGAGTAATTCCCTAAACCTAAACTAGGCTAACATGCACCTCCTGACAAGTACTAAACAACATAAGGTACACACATACTGACTCAGGCCCTCGGGCCCAAATCTAATCTCGCTAGACCCTGCAGGTTAGGCGTCAAATCAACAAAAGCAGCCACGCGGCAGAATATAATCACAGCACATACACGTGCATTTCTATGTCACCACGCATGCTATGCATATGCTAGTGCTCACACTCATGCTCATGCCTCATCAATGCAATATCGCACACTTGCACACTAGCACTCAGCCATTTCTCAATTACTCCTCCGACCCGCGTTAAACGCATCAGGTCCGACCCGCGTAAGACGCATCAGGTCCATTTCTTTAATCACAACACTCCGTGGCCCGCGTTAAAACGCCTCAACTGGCCCAGTGTCTCTAGCCAGCGTCAAAAGCGCATCGGCGCAACACCGATCTCCTCACGAACGAGCCAGCGTAAACGCGCATCGGTCCGACCCGCGTAATACGCATCAGGTCCATTTCTTTAATCACAACACTCCGTGGCCCGCGTTAAAACGCCTCAACTGGCCCAGTGTCTCTAGCCCGCGTCAAAACGCATCAGGCGCAACACCGATCTCCTCACGAACCAGAGCCCGCGTAAAACGCATCAGGTTGGTCGTCTTCCGGCTTACCGGGCATCGTCCCGCGTAACACGCATCAGGACGGCATCCACTACCCCGCGTAACACGCATCAGGGTTTATTGTGATCACACATTCACAAACCTCAATTTTATCTGAACCCCGCGTTAGACGATCGGGGCAATTTAGGTGATCACAATGCACATGTCACTCGGGCATACTCAGATATGCATATGTCGTGCCAATGTCCATGATACACATTCATGACTGCAATAACCACACTTGGGCACTCACAAATTCCACAATGGCATTTAGTTCAATGAATCACGAACCCAAGTAAATCAAATCACCCCACACAGTCATGGCACAATTTCGACACATAAATTATGCATATAAAACACCCAATTGGATCAACATGAAATTTATGCACCCGAAGCCCGCCAAGCTAATCTATTCTTGGTCTCACTGGATATGCAACTAGGCACCCTCAAATTAATCAGAATTGAGGCTCAATTGGTGTCGATTACGCAAATCAAACAATCCCGGTATTCACATGCCTAGTCCTCAAATTAATCGCGTCGCGCCCAAATTTAATCTCGCCGTGGGCGACCATCAAACTGTAATTTCTGGGCCAATAATTATCACCAAAATATCCTATTATACTCCCCAAATATCAGTCTAATTGACCACCATCAAAAATTAATATACGGCACGCAAACAATCCACAAATAAAACCCGAACTCGAGCCAAATTAATTCGAACTGACTAACCCATTTATCGCGCCTCTCGGGCCACTAATCCTCCATTAATTAACCATAGTAATCCACCAAATCGACCGCAATCAAATCCCTAATCACCTTCACAAATTAACCCCTAAAATACCCTAATTAACCCCTAAACCGGTCTAGAAATGCAAATTATCCTAATTAGGGTTTAGGGTTGTACTCACCGGGTGTCCTACGCTTGAAACGGGCCGAACGGGCCGATTCGGGCTCGGGTGAAACGATGCCCGGCGTGAGAACAACCTCGCCGGAATGAATGCCTCGCCGGAGAAAGTGTTTGGCGGAAATGAGCGGCGGTGGCGCGGTGACTCCGGCGATGGCGGTGACGGCGGAACAGGCTGGGAGGCGGGGATGGTAGGCAAGGCGGGCGAGGCGGTGGTGACTTGAGCTGGACGGCTCGGCGACGGCGGCGCCTCTCCGACGACGGCGCGGGCGCTCGACGGCGGCACGGCGCTCGGTGGTCTCGGCCAAAACAGGGGCGGGGGGACGGGCGGGGAGGAGAGTGAGGGAGGAGGGGCCGGAGGCGGGCGGCGGTGACGGGGCAGCACCCGGCAGGTGGCGGCGACAGCGGGCGGCGCAGCGAGCCAGCGAACGCGGCGGCCGTGCGCAAAGGGCAGCAGCAGGGGCTTGCACTGCGTGCACTCGCGGGGAAGAGGGGCTGGCGGGCGGCCCGGTCGGCTGAGGCGGATGGCGGCGACGGCACCGTCGAGGCGGCGGCGGTGACGGGCGGGGCGGCGGCGCCAGGCGGGTTCCGGCGAGGCGAGAACGAAGAAGAAAGGAGGAAGGGAGGAGAGAGAAGAGAGGAAAAGGGGAGGGGTTGGTCTGCATGTGCAGAACGGGAAGGGGGGGACGTGACGTGCGCATTGGGAACGCGCGCAGCAGAGGGGGAGGGGAGAGAGAGAGAGAGAGAGAGAGAGAGAGAGAGAGAGAGAGAGAGAAAGGAGAGAGAGACGCGTGGAGTGGACGTCTCGGCAGAGAGAGAGGAGAGAGAAAAGAGAGAGTGAAAAGTTTAAATTTTTAAACTTTAAGCGCGAACCAACGGACACGGTCCAAATTAAAAGTCGACCCATCGGTCCCGACGACGGGAAAAAGGCCTAACGGTCCCCAAAAAATCTCAACAATATTCTTGGGCACACGGCCAAAATAAAACAACTCAAACCACACTACGAGGGAGGTCTATCACCCAAATTGCACCCGATCCAAAAATTCACTTTCTCACTAATCTTGATAATGTCGATACTGGCCACAATAATTTCGACACCGTCCAATTTATTTCGTCCCGAAACTCCCGGAAATTGACTGCCAACTTCAGGGTATAATGAACGACCAAATTCGATCGAGTGCGATTCTAGCAAAATTTCTAATTTTAAAAATAAGAACCCGAGAGTGATCAGTTCTCGGGCGAAATTTTATTATAAGCGCACTGACGAATTACACGTTTTATAATTCCCAAAAATGGGCCAAAATCCGGACTGTTACAATTCTTCCCCCCTTACAAAAATTTCGTCCTCGAAATTTACAATCCCAACTCGACTACTCAAACAAATGGGGGTATTGGTGTCGCATCACTTCCTCGCTTTCCCAAGTGGCACCTTCCGTCCCGTGATGATCCCAAATGACTTTGACCAACGAGATTGTCTTGCTTCTCAACACTTGCTCCTTTCTATCCTCGATTCGCACCGGCTTTTCCACATACGACACTCTATCGTCCACGTCTATTACCTCATGATTCAGCACGTGGGTCGGATCCGGTTCGTACTTCCTCATCATCGACACGTGGAAGACGTTATGAACCTGTGACAAATTCGGGGGCAAGGCTAGGCGATAGGCTAACGTTCCAATCCTCTCCAAAATCTCAAACGGGCCTATATATCTTGGACTCGGCTTTCCTTTCTTGCCACACCGAGACAGTCCTCTCAGATTGGCCATCCGTCTGTGGATGGTAGGCCGTACTGAATTGCAGTTTAGTACCCATGGCAGATTGCAGACTTTTCCAAAAATTTGCAGTAAATCTGGGATCACGGTCCGAAGTAATTGATACTGGCACTCCATGAAGACGAACTATCTACCGCACGTATAATTTCTGCCAACCTTTCTAGCTCGAAGTCCTTTCGCACCGCCAGAAGTGCGCTGACTTGGTCAGTCTGTCCACTATCGCCCAAATAGAGTCGTGTCCCCTCTGGCTTCTTGGCAGTCCCGTTACAAAATCCCTTGTAATGTGCTCCCATTTCCATTCTGGGATTTCTAACGGCTGCGGCATCCCACCAGGCTTACAATGTTATGCCTTCACTTGTTGGCACGTCAAGCACTTAGCCAGATACTTGGCCACATTCACCCTTATTCTATTCCACCGGTAATATTACCGCAAGTCCTGACACACCTTAGTGCTACTCGTGTGGACACTACACTTACTGCGAAATTTCCATTCAAATTTTTCCTCCTCGAGTTTCGCCCCCTTCGGGTAAACACAATCATTCCTAGGACCTCAAGATTTCTATCCCCAAATACCGGGAAATCCGACTTCTACTGATCGGCATCCCTCTCAACGACTCTTTTGAATCTCTTGGCCCATAAATTGTCATTCCTTGATTTTGGCCTGGATTTCCAACTTGATCCTCGGTGCAACTAACGAGTTTGACACTCGGCTCGCTTCAAATTTAAAATCTCGAATCCCTGGGTTTGTCCGGCAAGGTCCACTCTCTAACCATCATACGGCGCCATCACCGACTCACGACTCAACACATCTATTACTCGTCTAGCCATTCCATGGCGACACCGTCATCGCAATCAATTCTCCGTCGTGCATCAGATAAATCATCTTGTACGGTCTCAAACGGCACGACGCATATGCTACAACTCTATCGTGTTGCATCAACACCCACTCAAGCCTTCTTAATGAAGCGTCACTATAGACCTCGAATCGTCCCGGTTCAGGTTAAACATTCAATACCGGGGTCATTATTAGCTTACGCTTCAGCTCTTGGAAACTCTAATCACAGTGATAATTCCATTCAAACGGATTTCCTTCCCAGTCAGTTGTGCCCGTAGCACGACTGTCGACGAGAATCTTCCTCAAAACGTCGATAATCACCAGCCAAAACTAAGACACTGCTAACTTCCATTATTGGCACTAATCTTGGCCACTTAGTCATCACCTCAACCTTGGTTGAGTTCACTGTAATTCCATTCCCCTAGGTTATAAGTCCAAGGAACGTTATTCTACTGAGCCAAAATTTGCACTTGTCCTACTTGGCGTGGAGTGCATATTCTCTCAAGATTCGCAACTCATCAGTCAGACTTGCTTCTTGCTTCTAGACTCCTTGAGTCTCCCAATACATCATCCACGAAGACCGTTACGAGCTAAACACATAATTCTTGGAACACTCGGTTCATAAGATCCATAGAAGTAGCGAGGCATCCCTTAGACCAATGGGGCGATACTATGAATGCATAGTGCCCACACCTACTTTGTCAAGCGGTTGTAATCACATCCTCTTTTTCATATTCTTAACGGGAAATTTTAGGTCCGTAACACAATCTTAGGGACATCCTCTTTCTGAATTCTTTGCTGGTGACATCCGTCCATAATTCAACCTTAGAGGACACTAAAGTTCTTTGCAATTTATCGTACAAACTATCGATTCTCGGTAATGGATATGTATCGCCCTTTCTCATCATACACAATACAGGAACTCCCCACATAGCACACTAGGGCGGATAAAACTTATCCACAAGTCCTTACATCTGGACTTTCAATTCCATTAATTCCCAACGAGGACAATCGATACTACACCCTCGAAATCAACTCAATTCTGAGGCCAATTCTTTTACAGTTCCACTTCCCGTTCTAGTGACAACCCCGAAAATTCTAAGGAAAGACCTCGGAAGGTTACACACCTCGTTAATTCTTCCGACTTTAGTTCCGTCACGATCGGGTCATTACACCCACTAAACGTCCTTCACAACCTTCATCTGACATCTAATCACCTCAAGCACGGGCATCCAAGGAATCGAGATTCCTCATTGACTTCCCTGAAATCCAAACCTCAAATGTCCATTCGGACTAAATTGGATTACTCTATTGTCAGAATTCATTACAGCCTTCTGCCTTACGAATCACTCCGCATAAATTTTCCACGACAAAATTGTACAAGACCAATCTTTGCCAAGTCGACACTCCTTCCTCTATTCCCGATCACTATCTCATGGTTAAGACACCCAAACAATATCAACACCTGATCATTAAAATGGGTCATCACACAAAGCGTGGGTGCCAAAGACAACAGCTTAATCCTAACCGGTCGAACAAATTCTCCAAGTTTCCACGCTTACTACAAATCTCAAGCGGTTCGATTAATGATTCGGCTTTTCGATCTTCTTTGAACCGATGGGACAAATCGTCCGTTTCCCACCATCCGCTCCTTCTTGAAATAGCGGTTATTTATATCCTGAGCATGCCACAATCGGAGTGGCTGCTCTTTTCCCACCGATCTCGCTCCATCACTTGAGCTCATTCATACACTTCTCATCATTCACGATGCTCAATGAAATCATTGTGTTTCGGAGATTTGACTTCCGTCCGTCTCGGAATCTCCGAACCTTGTCCCATGAATTCTCACAAGCCAAGCGGACTCCGTTTCATATCGTTCCATAGTCATCCGCTCTCGGCGAAGTCACATAAACTCCGCTAGTTCCCTTTCTTGGCATTCTTGGGAAACTTTTGGAAACTCTTAATAGATATGGTCCAAGTCTAGGCGATGCTCATTAGGGATATCCTATCCCTAGCGATCTTCCGCCGATTCTTTCTTGGGCATATTCCAAGAATTACTTCCTTTAGAAGCTCTCAACATCATAGTCCAAATATCTGGGTTATACATGCTAGGAATATTTTATTCCCGATGGTGAAAAGCCATTAATAGTTCACATGATCTCGTAACCGGTACATCACCAATGTTATTTTCCCCAGTCTCCGTGCACCCCAATATTTCAAAGGCTTCCTTAAAATTCGCCAACAATCTCGGTACAGCCTCGGGATCACCCTTACTATTGAACTTAAGAAAGCTCAACTCGAGGAATTATTCCACCAATTAATGCACTCGCCTATTGGCTACTATCTGAATTTGGTCTAACTTGCATTATTCCCATTCATAGCAGAAATCACTGCAACCTCAGCAGCCTAGGCAATGACAGCGGCTCTTTTCTCGAGCTGGCCTACCCATACATTCCTTATTCTTATAGGGTCCGAGTCACAACTTCTAATCTCAGATCTCGGGCCTCATGGCCTATTACACTTGATTGCTCTTGGGTTTCCTTACCCCTTATGCTGTCATTCATACTGCCTCACTATTCAACTACCTGTTATGACTCCCCTAAGGGATCAGAGACTTAAATCAATCTAACCGATTCCAAGGTCCTAGGCGGTATCACAACACGGTCAAGCAACCAAAGATGCGGCCTAGCACAAACAACACCGGACCTTCAACAAAGAGGTATATGCACTTACCTCGCATCCCGCCAGACCGCACTTTTACGGGTCGATAACGCAGAACCAATCAATCAAGACACGACGTCGGGAGGTACACTTAGCATGCGAGGTCACCCCACGGCTACCCAAGGTCATCGCCTCCTTATCACTCCAAAGCTCGACCTAATTGGATCGAGCTGACCTTGCTCGATACCAAATCAAACGGGAATGTCACGCCCCGCACTTCTCGGTGCGCCACATCCTCGCAGAGGTCGATTCGTGTCGCGACGCCCCAGACGCGTCGCCCACCCAAACCCAAACACGTAGAATTAAAACACATGCGGAAGCAATTAAAACCACCCGCATAAAGATAAACGATAACCCGTGGTATCCTTTGAAATTAATACTTGTACTAGTCTTTGAGAGTCATGAACAATATTCATTTACAGCCCCAAACACCAAAAAATCAAAAGCGGTTCAAGGCCACTACAACTAGCCGGGGCTTCTCCCAAAAATTGCATCAAGACACTGTCGTCCTCAAGGGCGGGGATCCGAAAATGTCGGTTTTACAACAACCGTGAGAATAAATCTCGTGAGTAATTCCCTAAACCTAAACTAGGCTAACATGCACCTCGACAAGTACTAAACAACATAAGGTACACACATATCGACCGGGCCCTCGGGCCCAAATCTAATCTCGCTAGACCCGCGGGTTAGGCGTCAAATCAACAAAAAGCAGCCACGCCGCGAATATAATCACAAGCACATACACGTGCATTTCTATGTCACCACGCATGCTATGCATATGCTAGTGCTCACACTCATGCTCATGCCTCATCAATGCAATATCGCACACTTGCACACTAGCACTCAGCCATTTCTCGATTACTCCTCCGACCCGCGTTAAGCGCATCAGGTCCGACCAGCGTGTCGCATGGTCCGTTTCTTTTAATCACAACACTCCGTGGCCAGCGTTAAAACGCCTCAACTGGCCCGGTGTCTCTGGCCAGCGTCAAAAAGCGCGTCAGGCGCAACACCGATCTCCTCACGAACGAGCCAGCGTAAAGCGCGCCGAGGTGAGCCAGCGTAACGCGCATCGGGTCTATTTCTTTAATCACAACACTCCGTGGCCCAGCGTTAAAACGCCTCGGTGGCCCGATGTGTCTCTGGCCAGCGTCAAAGCGCATCAGGCGCAACACCGATCTCCTCACGAACGAGCCGGCGTAAAAGCGCATCGGTTGGTCGTCTTCCGGCTTACCGGGCATCGTCCGCGTAACACGCATCAGGGGCCCGGCATCCACTACCCCAGCGTAACACGCGCATCGGGGTTTATTGTGATCACACATTCCACAAACCTCAATTTTTATCCCGAACCCGCGTTAGGCGCGTCGAGGGCAATTTAGGTGATCACAATGCACATGTCACTCGGGCATACTTGTATATGCATATGTCGTGCCAATGTCCATGATACACATTCATGACTGCAATAACCACACTTGGGCACTCACAAATTCCACAATGGCATTTAGTTCAATGAATCACGAACCCAAGTAAATCAAATCACCCCACACAGTCATGGCACAATTTCGACACATAAATTATGCATATAAAACACCCAATTGGATCAACATGAAATTTATGCACCCGAAGCCCGCCAAGCTAATCTATTCTTGGTCTCCTTTGGATATGCAACTAGGCACCCTCAAATTAATCAGAATTGAGGCTCAATTGTGTCGATTCACGCAAATCAAACAATCCCGGTATTCACATGCCTAGTCCTCAAATTAATCGCGTCGCGCCTAAATTTAATCTCTTGCAGTGGCGACCATCAAACTGTAATTTCTGGGCCAATAATTATCACCAAAATATCCTATTATACTCCCCAAATATCAGTCTAATTGACCACCATCAAAAATTAATATACGGCACGCAAACAATCCACAAATAAAACCCGAACTCGAGCCAAATTAATTGAACTCGACTAATCCATTTTATCGCCTCTCGGGCCACTAATCCTCCATTAATTAACCATAGTAATCCACCAAATCGACCGCAATCAAATCCCTAATCACCTGACGGGCGTAGGGGGAGAGCATGGCAGAAGCCTCAAGAAGAAGATGCAACGAAGAAGAAGAGGAGGAAGGGAGGAGAGAGAAGAGAGGAAAAGGGGAGGGGTTGGTCTGCATGTGCAGAACGGGAAGGGGGGGGGGATGGCGATTGGGAACGCAATTGGGAAGCAGGGGGGGGGGGGAGGGAGAGAGAGAGAGAGAGAGAGAGAGAGAGAGAGAGAGAGAGAAAGGAGAGAGAGACGCGTGGAGTGGACGTCTCGGCAGAGAGAGAGGAGAGAGAAAAGAGAGAGTGAAAAGTTTAAATTTTTAAACTTTAAGCGCGAACCAACGGACACGGTCCAAATTAAAAGTCGACTATCGGTCCCGACGACCGGGAAAAAGGCCTAACGGTCCCCGAAAAATCTCAACAATATTCTTGGGCACACAGCCAAAATAAAACAACTCAAACCACACTACGAGGGAGGTCTATCACCCAAATTGCACCCGATCCAAAAATTCACTTTCTCACTAATCTTGATAATGTCGATACTGGCCACAATAATTTCGACACCGTCCAATTTATTTCGTCCCGAAACTCCCGGAAATTGACTGCCAACTTCAGGGTATAATGAACGACCAAATTCGATCGAGTGCGATTCTAGCAAAATTTCTAATTTTAAAAATAAGAACCCGAGAGTGATCAGTTCTCGGGCGAAATTTTATTATAAGCGCACTGACGAATTACACGTTTTATAATTCCCAAAAATGGGCCAAAATCCGGACTGTTACATGCATTAATAAAATAAGGAAAAAGAATATATAAGTAATACTCAATCGAATTGTAAGCCAAAAAAAAAAAATACTATAAAGAGTATCTAATTATTAAAATCAATATATCTATGTTTGTAATATAGAAAAGCAAAAGGGAAAAAACTTCGATTAGATAATATTTCGATGGTGTTAAAAGTAAAAAAGAATTGGGGAGACCATCCAATATCAAAGATATAATTGTTTCAACCCGTTTAAAACGAACTTAACTGTTGCGAGAATGGGATCAAATACTTTGCCGATATATTGGGTTGCAAACTTGAACTTTTCACTTTTAGCTCTAAAGTTGCTCCTGCTAAAATACGATTATTGCTTATGGAAGAACCTTTCCTTGAATAAAAGAAAGTAATCAGATGTGTGGCCCTTCTTGCGTTAAGGGTAACTGAGGAGGCAAAGAAAGGGATCAATTCCCAAGTTTCCTTGTTGTGTCGACATAAGAAAGGAATGTTCCTATTTTCTTTCTCTATATGATGTGCAACAAGGATAAATGCAAGCAGCACTCAAGAACCATTCCTTCCCTGCTTCTTATCTTTATCTTGTCACTTGCATTTCATTCAGGCTCACTGCTGTCAAATTCGGTCCTTCAATATTGCCGATACTCCTGGTAATTTCGCTTTGAGTTATTTTCACCATGCATGCATTGGATTATTGTTTTTGCAAACTATTAGGTCTGGGATTTGATTTCGTTAGAATTTCCATTGCTTTTGCAAGCACGCTAGACGAGTAAACACTAGAAGCACGAAAGATTTTAGACAAACCAATCATGGACCTCGGTCCCGACCTTGGTAAGTCCCATATGCATATTGATTTAGGCCTCATCTTGTAATGCGCATGGATGATGGGATTTCCTATTTTCAACAATTCAAGTTTGTCCACCTCTTATGGTGGATTTCAAGATCTATGATTTCACAAGCATCGGCAAAACAGCTAAAGGCTTGTTTTTATTTATTTAATCCAATCTCATTTCAGATGCATGTTAACATTTTTTTTGGTCTGAAACATATGTAATTTTCACATAAACTACATATAATCTTTTCATACTTTTTTTAATACATCAATGATATTTTAAATTTTTATAGAGAGCAAAAAACTACTTTTGCTTTGAAAAAAGCACAAACAAACAAGTCCTAAGAAACCTCAGCTAACTCTTATCATCACGATTACTTTCTTTCATTTTATTTTATTATGTGTCATTTTTGAAACCAAACTAAGTATATATATAATCAATCAATAATAAACAACTTTGATAAAATGGAGTTAAATGGTTACCCACATCATCACAAAGCTCCATCCTTCCCATTTTCCTTAACATCCATGAAGACATATGACTATACAATAAAGTAGAAAAAAACTCAATCGTCTAATTTAATCTAATGTAATTTTTCTAGAACAATATATCAACATTTACTTGCCTTACTTATTGAATTTGATTATGTAAGTATACAATAACTATAGGTAAAAGAAAATATTTAAATGACAAATTTTGATTGCAAAACTCCAACGTATATACATACTTTACAATAAAGTGGGAAAGAACATAATCATCCCATTTAATCTTTAACATACAAGCACAACATCATCAACTTACCTTACTTATTAAATTGGATGTGATCTTTTACATATCCAGTGAATTTGTGTCACAATTTAATTGTCGTCCTAACTCCAACCTCAGCTCTCACAATCCACTGTATATGTAAAAGATTATATCCTACCTTAACAAGTGAATAGATGTGGGTATTTATAGTAAGAGGATCAAAATAATTGCTTAATAGGATTATGTCATATGGATAGGCTACTACGAGCCAAGGGGGTCTTAATCCAATTATATACAACCAGGAGTCAATAGGACACGGGCCGACACCAAGCCCAATAGAAAGGCATAGGGAATAGGCCGGGTCATCTTTAAAGAGCCCTACTCTGAGCTCACTAAGTCAAAACTCTCCAAATCATATCAAAAAATAAGAACAACTTAGGATCGTGCCACCTATCTTAAGTCGCTCTTGCATTGAGCGAAATAACCTATAACAAGTCCCTAATAATGGCATTTGCTAGTAAATTTAGGTAATTTTATATAGGAATAATTTATTTATTAAATATGAAACAAACCATACATGAGAGTTCATTGAAGTATGCAAAAAGGATTGTCATGCATAGAGAAAACACATAAAAAAATAATGATTAAGACCATTCCTATTATTGTTGGGACCGCAAGAATGTTGCAATTTAACAAAAGTAGATGTGCGACATGGATAACACATTATTATGAAGAAGACTAGCTGTACTTCGTATAAAAAGAAATGATTATTATCATAATAATATAATTATTGTTGCATTTTTTAGGTGTAAAAAGAATGATACAAGTTGTTGCAATATCTCGAATTTGAATTTAAATAAAGTAAATAAGAAAAGCTAACTTTAAATTAAAAGATAGAGGCAAGCTGATAGTATGATCATATAGGAAATTCGACAAAGATTTGATTGTGTATATTGAATAGAGTTAAATTAGAAGAAGAATATATTAGGGGATAGAAATAAGAGCCGGACTTAGAAGACAAAAGAGATGACTTGTCTCATAGTAATTGTTAAAGAAAAGCTATGAATTTCAAGTATTTAAAGAATTCCAAATTAATTGATATGATTACAATAGAAAACTGAAATAGTAAAAGATTGTGTAAAGATATAGGATTTACTTTGCATAAATGTTCGAGTGTTGGAATTGTCTAGCATGGGATGGGAAGAGCTTAAGGCAGTTTTTTTTTGTTTATTTGGATAATAGGAAAAAATAGAGGAAGAAAAAAAAAATGTAGGAGCATTGATCACAGGAAGCAAATAATTTTGAGAGATAAGCAAGAAGACTGAACTTCCTTAATCAAATTGTACGTAACGTTTTGTTAACAACTTTGTCATACATTAAATCCATCCGAAGAATATAAAAAATGATCCGTCATCTTTTCGCAAAAAAGTAAAGAATGAAGCCTTTGAAAAAAAAGAAAAGTGTTCTTGCGGGCATGGGACACGACCCGGGTAGGTCCGCACTTTTGGTTGAGGCTTGTGTGGATGATTAGAATTCCCATCTATAACAGCTCAATTCCGTCATCGATGCTGATAATTAGATTTGTAAGGCTTTTGATTTGCCAGTGTCAGGTGAGCATCAACATTAACTGGTTATACAAGTCGTGAGAAGCCTCTAGGCTTGGACCGACTGCACTTATATCTTCTGATCCACAGAGAGACAGAGACAGATACAAAGGACAAAAATGGCGGTAGCTATTGTTGGCATTGCCGAAAAGATCGTTGCTTATCTGGTTCCTCAAGCAATAGAAACGGTTGGAAAGTTATGGGGCATCAAGCATGAACTCAAGGCGCTCGGGGACACGATCTCCACGATTCAGGCCGTATTGGATGATGCAGAGAAGCAATACTACCAGAGTCGCCAAATCCAAGGTTGGCTTGAGAAACTTAAAGATGCTTTCTACGATGCGCAATACGTGCTTGAAGAAGTCAATATTGAAGCTTTGCGACGAGAACTGAGAGGCCACAGTGAAATAAGCAAGGAGGTAAGGACATTTTTCTCAAGTTCAAACCAGCTTGCTTTTAAATTGAAGATGAGTTACAAAGTAAGAGCAGTGAGGGAGAAAATAGAAGCCATTAAGGCTGATAGGAAATTCCACTTGGATGAGCGCTCCGTGGATTTGCGAGTAGAGAGACAATGGAGGAAAAGAGAAGAGACACATTCATTTATAAGTGAGGGAGATATTAAAGGCAGAGATGATGACAAAACGACGGTTATAAAATTTTTATTGGATTCAAACGTGAAAGAGAACGTCTCCATCCTTCCAATAGTTGGTATTGGTGGGCTTGGAAAAACGGCACTTACTCAATTTATATATAATGATGAGACGGTAAGTAAACACTTTCACATGAAAATGTGGGTCTGTGTCTCCAATGACTTTGACGTGAAAAGAATAGTCACAAATATCATAGCTTGTACAAAGAAGAAAGCACATAGTGAGGATGCAATGGAACAGTTGCAAAGTGAACTGAGGGCAGAAATTGATGGAAAGAGATATCTCTTAGTTTTGGATGACTTGTGGAATGAAGAACCAGAAAAATGGTTGAGCTTGAAAAAATTACTAGTGGGAGGTGCTAGAGGAAGCAAGATCCTTATAACTACACGCCTTACTTCGGTTGCGAAGATCACTGGCACTGCTCCACCTCATCTTCTTGGTGGCTTATCTGACAGCGTATCTCTTGATTTATTAATGCAAATGGCTTATCGAAAAGAAGAGGAGATACAAGATCCTGAAATGGTAGCTATCGCCAAAGAGATAGTTAGAAAGTGCTTCGGGGTTCCATTGGTTGTTCGAACTGTTGGAAGTTTACTATTCTTTAAGAAAACTAAACTCGAATGGTTAACTTTCAAAGATTATGAGCTCCCAGATGTGTCTCAAAGGGAAGACAACATAATATCTGTTTTGAGGCTAAGTTATGACTATCTTCCTTCACATTTGAAACAATGTTTCGCGTTCTGTTCACTATTTCCCAAAGATTGTAAGATAGAGAAGCATACTTTAGTCAATCTTTGGGTGGCTGAAGGATTTATCGAGCCATCAAATAGAAGTCAACATTTAGAAGACATTGCTCATGGATATTTCATGGATCTACTTTGGAGCAACTTCTTCCAAGATTTTCAAGAAGACGAGGAGACTTGCAAGATGCATGATTTGATGCATGATCTAGCATGCTCGGTTGCCGGGACCGAGTGTCGGGTGGCATGGGATCGCACAAAATCCATACATGAGAGAACTTGTCATGTATCATATGGTTCAACTTTCAATTTGACGGGCGAATTTCTAATCTCATGCTCAAAGGCAAGTGGGCTGAGAACAATTATGTCTAGTAATAGTTTTGGGGAAATGAATTCAATGAGTGAAGTAGATCTATGCCAACTCATTCAAAGTTGTAAGAAGTTGCGCGTCTTGGATCTGCATAACACATATGTAGAGAAGGTGCCAAGGTCCATTTATAAGTTGAAGCATCTCACGTATCTCGACTTCTCTGGCAATGAAAATCTAAAAAGGCTTCCTAACTCCATTACGAGATTGCAGAATTTGCAAACTCTTAATCTCAATAGCTGTTCTAGCCTTGAAGAATTGCCAAGGGGCATAAGGAAGTTAGTCAGCCTTCGAAATCTATACATAGATGATTGTCAGAAACTTAGTTATGTGCCACGTGGACTAGGTCAGTTGAGTTCTCTGCATAGGCTAACGCGCTTCATTTTGCCCAAAGATAAAGCTCTTGCTAAGAATGGTTGCGAACTTGGGGAGCTAAAAGAGCTTAATAACATCCGAGGAAGCCTTCGCATTGAGAATTTGGGAAGCGTGACGGATGTAGTAGCAGAATCCAGGGCTGCGAACTTGATAGGGAAGCATTCACTGGAATCTTTGGAACTTAAATGGAGCGATTTCGATATTGATGATGCAGTAATTGGGAATAGAGATGAAGCGCTGTTAGATGGATTGAGGCCACAATCAAATTTGCAAAAGTTGAGGATCGAAGGATATGGAGGCGAGAGCTTTCCAAGGTGGATGATGGATAGTCTTATATTTTCCTTGCCAAAATTAGTCGAGGTAAGCTTCAACGGTTGCGGAAGATGTAAATGTCTCCCTCCACTAGGCCAACTACTTGGCCTCAAGATTTTAGAGGTTTCGGAACTGAGTGAATTGGAATACATCGTATCGGATCATTCATCCACTTCAACAATATCATTTCCTAGCCTATTGAAATTAGGTATCGACGGTTGTGAAAAATTGAAAGCTGTCCCACCAACTCCGCATCTGGAGGAGTTATGGCTGACTAGGGCCCACCCAGCATTAATAAATAACATTTTTGGCCTTGACAAGTTGAAGAGCCTGCTAATCGAGGACATGGAGTCTCTAGAGTGTGTGCCTGGGGAGTGCTGGAAAAGCCTCACCTCGCTCGAATATCTTAGCATCTGGAATTGTCCTGGGTTAACTTCCCTCTCAAAAGCACTACCACCACCACCACTGGGTACGCGGCATCAATCCAACCTGGTGGATCTTGATTCTTCGGATTCTGAGGAGCTGGATTTATCCAATTATGACGAAACCAGAGGCGGCAACAGCAACAACCTCATCTTGGAACTTCACAGTCTCCGCTCCGTGGATCTCCTTAAACTTCCAAAACTAGCATCTCTCCCACAGTGGCTTCTCCAGCTCAGCAATCTCGAGCATCTTGTTATTCGGGTTTGTTTGGAGCTGGATTTATGCAAAGACGAAAGCGGCAACAACAACCTCATCTTGGATTTCCATGGAGGACTCCATCACAGTCTTCGGTCCCTAGGAATCCAACGCCTTCCCAAACTAGCATCTCTCCCACAGTGGCTTCTACAGGCCAGCAATCTCGAGGATCTCAAAATTTGGGAATGTGAGGAGCTGGATTTATCCAAAGACGAAAGCGGCGGCAACCTCATCTTGGATTTCCATGGAGGACTCCATCACAGTCTTCGGTCCCTGTGGATCCAACACCTTCCCAAACTAGCATCTCTCCCACAGTGGCTTCTACATGCCAGCAATCTCGAGGATCTCCAAATTGAGAATTGCTCCAATTTGAAGGAATTACCAGAGCAGATCGAGGCCCTTCGATCACTTCAACGGCTCGAAATCTACCATTGCCCCTCGTTGACGTCATTACCAGAAGGAATGCAAAGGCTTGCGTCCCTTACTCACCTAAGAATCAGAGGTTGCCCAGAATTGGAGAGGAGGTGCAAGAGAGATGGAGGCGAGGACTGGGACAAGATCGCTCATATCCCCCGCATCGATTTTGAAATATGAAGGTATGTGGGGACCTTGTTTGTTTACCCAGATTTTTACATGTATAATTTTCGAATTGTGTTTCGATACTAGATTCGATTTGGGGACATGAATTAACCCTAGAGGAATACCAGCACGATTTTGCAAACACCCGTTCGCTTTCGCTGCTTCTGGACAGAGAGAGAGAGAGAAGGTCGACGACGGGTTGCATTGTGATGTTCAGAGAATCTTGTCGTAGCCGTTGCTTGAGCTCTCTCTCGCGAGGCCTAAGTCGGATTATTAAGGCATCGCATTGAATGAGTACAGCACATTCGTTCTCGCTAGGAGCGCAAGGGTTTTGCGACATTGATTTGGTAATGGAGAGAAGACAATTGCCACCGAGTTTAGCATCATCGTTAATGCTTTTTGCAGTTTTTTTTAATATATTTTTTGAATTGTTGGTGCCTCTTGAGAATTTCTCACTTTGTTCCGGCTCCTGATCAAAGTTGACTACTTCAGTTCGACGTCATACGAATTTGTTTTTGTATCTTTTGATTGGGTTCATTGCTTGATCTGGTGGTGAAGATGAGCCGAGTTTGCTGATTTGGCTCCTCGGACTGGACTTGCAGCTCGAAAACTATTATGATGTGCGGTTGGTGGCTGCTATCTCAAAAGCATTTTGGTTTGGATCATCATGCTCTGTATTTCATGAGCGGTATAGTTTGTCATCTACATGGAAGTGATGTCGCACCGCATTTTGCTGCTCTTGTTGTTGTACTACTAAGTTGTTTTAACCATTCCATCTTCTTAATTTCTGCCGCCTTCGTTTTCTAGAAATCATGCTTGCAAAATAAGTAAGATTTTATAAATCTTCTCTCAGTTTATCCCTCTATTTTCAGGCTAGAATCAATTTCAAGTGGGCTAAGACTACGCCAATCGATCTCTAAGCTTATACCTCCATCGAAACCTGCGTGTGTAAAATTGTTCATGGAAATTGTATTCGAACCTCGCTGTAAATGCTTCAAAATGTAAGTTTTTCCCACTTGAAACAAGTCTTCAAAAAGTGGTTTCATGAGATTAAGCTTAGGGCGGAAGGTGCTGTCTTTGAAGTACCCAGTCCACTCTTTTTATCATTTCAAAAGTAAACTATCATGCATACTAGAAGGCCAAGTCATACAACTAATGCTCGATGTTTGAACTATCTTCCATGAGATTAAGCTCCCAGGTTTTTTTGTTTTAGTAGATATGTCTATTTACTCACACTGCTTTATTTTTCAGACTAGGCAGAAATGGCGCAGATTTTGGCACCGACGACACAATGCCATATGAGGATGACAGAATTCACAGACTACCATAGCAAACACATGGATTTTTCTCTTGCTGAAGCAGAAGAAGAGTGTAAACAGCAAGAGCTTTTCTAAGTTTAGGGTGTATGCTTTGAAGTCCGAGAACATTCTATTACAGGCTTGAGAGTCTTCTCAATTTGGACATCATGCCCTCCACCCGTACGATGATTGCAGAATTCATTTGGTATGTTTGAATGCCTAAAACCATTAAGTGCGGTCCACAAAAAGATGAACAATACTAGAACTATTCTGTACTAAAATTATAAGTTCGCATTTCTCTTCGATCTACCATCAAAATAAGTATGTCATATGTTATATGCACATTCAACAACTGACACCTTTTTTCTTTTTTCTTTCAATTTCTCCATTAGCGAATGCTGTTTCACATTTTGAGGTTAGTCTAACTATGAGTCAGGATCAGAGGTTCTGGCATAGATTTGCACAACACATCAAGGGTATAAATGGCAACAATAAAATATGTAGCGTTTTTCCTTTTACATGCTACATGCTATTGATCTATTAATTCGTGAATAATCAGATGATCCTTAGACTTGTTGAGCACCTGCCTGAACTTCCCATGTGGAACTAGGATGGATCAAGTACTGGTCAAGCTCTTGGGGGAGGATAGTGAAGTGATCTTATCGTAAGATGACATAAACTCAAAACTGTCTTACTACTATATCTACTTTCACATCATTCCATCAAGTTCTTGATTTTTTAACAGCCCTCAAGCAATTTTCAAGGATCCTTTCCGAGGCCGCAACATTATCTTGGTAATCATCCACGAAATAATTATTATGTTGGCATAAATTGTTCATCCATCAGATCATGTGAAAAGGTTGATCAAACGAGAAAGGACTTTTCAATTAGTTTATGGAGAATTCTTGTTCATCTGCAGGTTATTTGCAATTTATACAGACCAGCTAGCGGGCCCGATCCCAGCGAACAAATGTGCCAGGGTTGCTAAAATTTCCAGTAACCCAAAGGCTATCAATGACGTTTCATGGTAGGAGATCCAAAAGCATGAGTTTTTTTTTCATCTTGAATTATAAAGTTTTGAAATGGACGAGCTTAAGACTTTTGCTAAATGTTCATATTAGGTATGGGATTGAGCAAGGAAGCACCCTACTACAGACAAATATTCGATGGTCATTAGGTTGGCCTGTTAGAGGATATCTCGGTCCCCGAGAGAGAAATTGTTTCCCCAAATGAATTTCCTTATATATTGATGGATTATAGGCTAAGTTGATGAGAAAATTTGTATTCTGATGTGATGTTTTATGTTCATTTAGGGGCCTTATTACTGTGGTGTATTACTGTGGTGTTGGGCTTGATAAGTCATTTGGCCGAGATATATCCGATGTTTATTTCTTTGGACTTAAGACATATCCTGTCACGCCCCAAGCTCCCGTTCGAGCCTGCGACATCCCGCCTCCGGTCGATAAGTTGCGACGTCCCAGGTTGTCGCCGACCTCATCTAAACATTAGAGATTTAATTGCGCACACGGAAACCATAAAACACTCGGACAAAAATTTTAACTGGAGAAACATTAGGAGAATATATACATTTCCATTACTCGATCAAACTTGTACCACCATATTTACAAAATACAAACCTTAGTTTACCAGTGCACACATTACTAACCCTTCAAGAGTAAAAACAAAAACCGATGACCTGCCATCCAACCCGTAACAACCTTTAACATTCCTTGCTTGGCGTCCACTCAAAATCTAACTCCACCTCATCCCGTCTCCCATTTGAAACTCAACTGTCTCATACTCTGTATGCACTGGAACTCCAGAACGTACTGAGGGTGGTGGCGGTGGAGGATTCATGGGTCCTGTCGGGGTTCTGAAATTGTTGGTTGAAACAACCGTGAGAACACTTCTCAGTAAGTTCACCCCTAAACCCAACATAGGCTATCACGTATACCTCTAGACAATCACATAGACACACGTGCATTCGTACACATCAAACTATTACATTTCAAGCACATCAAATAATATAGTCAAACCCAAACATTTGCACACCAGTACTCAATCACAATCACATCGCATGCAAACACGTGCATGTATCGTTCTCATCCCACTATTCCTTCCATTCTCATTTTCACTTTCACATCCACTCGCCAGTGACCCGCGTTGAAGTACATGCCTCAGGCATACTGCGATCATTCATTTTCCTCTTTCACTCACCAGTGACCCGCGTTGAAGTACACGCCTCAGGCATACTGCGATCATCCACTTTCCACTTTCACTCGCCAGTGATCCGCGTTAAAGTACACGCCTCAGGCACACTGCGATCATCCACTTTCTACTTTCACTTGCCAGTGACCCGTGTTAAAGTACACGCCTCAAGTGTGACAGTCCGGATTTTGGCCCATTTTTGGGATTTATAAAACGTGTAATTCGTCAGTGCGCTTATAATAAAATTTCGCCCGGGAACTGATCACTCTCGGGTTCTTATTTTTAAAAATAGAAATTTTGCTAGAATCGCACTCGATCGAATTTGGCCGTTATTTATACCCGAACTTGGCAGTCGATTTTCGGGAGTTTCGGGACGAAATAAATTGGACGGTGTCGATATTATTGTGGCCAACATCGAGATTGTCAAGAATAGTGGAAAATTGGATTTTTGGACCGGGTGCGGATTTGGACTGGTAGACCTCCCTCGTAGAGTGGTATGGGTTATTTCATTTTGGCCGTATGCCCTAGAATATAGTTGGGATTTTTCGGGGACCGTTAGGCCTTTTTCCCGAATTTAATTGGGACTGTTAAGTCGATCTTTGGTTTAAACCGTGTCCTTTGATTCGCGCTTAAAATTTGAATTTGCTCTTTTTCCTCTCTTTTCTCTCTCTCTCTCTCTCCTCAGCCGGTTCTTCCCCATGCTTGCGTTACCCCCCTCTCTCTCTCTTCCTTTTTCTCTCTCTCTCTCTCTCTCCCCCCCTCTGCCTTCCCCCTCCCATGGCCGTCCCTCCCCCCCTTGCGTGTTGTCCCCCCCTGTCACCTCTCTCTCTCCTCTCTCCTCCCTTTCTCTTTCTCTTCTCTTCTTCCTTCTCTTACAGTTCTTCGTCCCCGCCCCGCTTCCCCAGTTGGCCCGGCGCCATCGCCTTCCGCTTTGCTCGAGCTCCGCCGCCGTCGCCGACCGACCGCCCGCACCGCGTCGCCCGGCCAACCCAGCTCAGCGCGTCACCCGCCCGGCCGCCCTTCCTCCTCTCTCACGCGCCCGGCAATGACTGCTTTCGCCCGCTACCGCCGCCCGGAGGCAGCCAACCCCGCCCGTGTCGCCGGCCAGCCGCTTTCGCTTCGCCGCTGCCGCCGCCGCTTCTTCTCAGAAGCCGCCACCACTCTCCCCTTGCCTCTCCCCTTTCCCCTTTGCCGCCCAAGGCTCTGCTCTTGCCCGGTGCCTCGAAGCCAAGGAAGCTGGGCCCCACGGCCGCTCGTCTCGCCACGCGCCGCCGCCAAGGGCAGTTAAGCCAGGCCCGGGCCGGCCAGCCTGGCCGGACCGGCCCTCACCGTCCGGGCCTCGCCCTCTCTCCCTCCCCACCACGCCTCGGCCAACTCTTCCCTCGCCTCGCTCAGTCAGCCACCGCCACCGTCGGCCGCTGCTCACCCGTCGCCCCGTGATCGCCATAGATCCTTGCGTCGCGCCCGGCCAGCCCGGCCCGGTAGGCCAGCCAAAACGTGTGGCGTGGCACGGCAGCAGCGCCCGTGGCCGTACCCGTTACTGTGGCCGTGCCGTTACCGTGGCCAGGTGCGTGCACATGCCCCGGAAGTCGCTCGGCGCGTTGCCCATCCGCTTGCCCGTGCGCCTCGGGCACGCCCTGCTCGCCAGCGCCAGCGCACTAAACGCGCCCGATTGGCCCATTCGCCCACTTTGGCGGTCGGTAGCGCCCGTGTGGTGATGCGCCAGCGCCTAGTCCGGACTTCTCTGGCCATTTTGGGCCTCACCACTTTTTCCCGAGCCAAAATTTGTAAGCGATTTTAGACCTTACTTAGTATTTTGGGTATTTCATTGACTAGTTTCGCTAGAACGGTTAGCTTTTTGTATTTAATTTAATTATTTTATGATTAAATTAGATTATGTGGTGTTCTCGATTGGGTTAAATTAGACTGATTAAATTGGAGTGCTTGACCGGGTAATCAGGCGTGACCGACTTGAATGTCGGGTTTGTGAATTGGAGTGGCGGTGTGAATTGGACCGAGTTGTGAATGTGAGTTGTTTGGCGTGAAATTGATTGAATTGAATGGCGTGTGATTGCCTGTCGATTTTAAGCCCGGATCGATCGGAGGGCTACGGACTTGGGACGTGTTGACGGCGGTCCGTGTGAAGGTTTGACTGGCCAGTGTGCCAAATGGAAGCGGGCTTGAGACGTGTTGACGGTGGCCCGTTAAAGGTGTGATTGGACCGGGACGTGTTTACGTCGGTCGTTGAAAATTGTTCGAATATCGTGGCTTGGGACGTGTTGACGGCGGCCACTGGAATTGAGTGAATAGTGTGGCTTGGGACGTGTTGACGGCGGCCACTAGAATGAATTGAATGATATGGCTTGGGACGGTTCACGCGGCCATGGGAATTGATCAATTGTGTGGCTTGTGTGCCGGTGAGAATGAACTTGAGGCGCAGATGCGGGTCGTGAGAAAGATGTGCGTTCACGTATGTGATTTGAGCGTGTGATTTGAATTGGCTGGTTGAGCGGTGATTGGAATTGGCTGGTTGAGCGTGCAGGATTGAATTGGTTGGTTGAGCTGCAGGTGGTGAATTGGCTGGTTGAGCGTGGTGATTGATTTGACTGGTTGAGCGTGTGATTGGGTTGTTTGATTTCAAGTGGGAGTGCGTGTGCTGGTGATTGTGATGTGGCGGTGAATTATACTTGCATTATCATGCTTGAACTAATATGCAGGTTTGGCACGTGGTTCGAGGCGAGGTAAGCCTTTGTATGTAATTGATTGTATTGTCTGGTAGTTCGCATGTTAGACTGGTCTGGGTACGCATTAGCCTAGGTGAGGTTTAGGTTGTTACTTATTGAGACTTGTTCTCACGGTTATTACATAACCACTTTCAGATCCACGATCGTGATCGATTTGGAGAGGCCGCCAGAGTGCCACAGGGATTGAAGGATAAATCAAATTACCCTGTATTTTGAGTACCTTTTTTAGAGAAGATAGGCTTGTCAATCACCGCCCTCTTTTGAAAATTGTGGTTGATTTTGGAAGCCGGGTTACCATTTTGTATTAATGAATACTTTTTAACGTTATGTGTTTATTAAATTTTGATGTTCTATCCCTTGGTCATGTTTTTATTGTCTGGGTGATTTTATATGCTTCCTTTATGTAATTGTTTGGGTCGGCGACGTGTCCTGGGACGTCGCGTTCACATGATCGACCGGGGTCGGGATGTCGCGGGCTCGGTGGGGTTCGGGGGCGTGACATCCCCGTTGAATTGGTATCAGAGCAAGGTTAGCTCGATCCAAGTCGGTCGAAGCCTGGAGTGATAAGGAGTGATGACTTTGGGGTAGACAGTTAGGGAGGCTCGTGTGCTATGCGTACCCCAGACAGTGTGATTGTGATTGGTAAGTGATTTTTATGCGATATATGTGAGGTGCAAGTGCGTCGGGACTTGAGGTAAGTGCACGAACTTGTTGGCTGTGATTGGGTCCTATTTGTGATTGGCTGCCTGCTGAATGAATTGTGTAGTGATTCATTACCTAGGGCTTTAGACTGATATAGTTGGCCTAGGTCTTTAATTCCCGAGGGGAATTATAGCAGGTAAGTGGGTGATGTGAACCCTGTGAGTACGAGTAGTCGAGGTCGAGGTCTCGTAAGTCCGCAAATTGGAGTTGTGGGGGAATCCCAGATGGGATGAGATTTTGAGGGCAATCGAGGAAGTTGGAATTTTAATGAGTAGACAGACTGAGAAGCGAAATGCTACTGTTACTACTGATGTTGAGGCCATTATTATCGTCGTCAATGGGAATGACGGGAATAATGGGTATAATGGAGATGTTGGGAATCAAGGTCAAGGGCAAGTTAATGCAGTCAGACGGATGCGTTAGTTGGGTGAAATTTTTTTGAAATTTAAACTTGCAAGGTTCGATAGGAAGAAGTGGCCCTGACACTACGGTACTTTAGATAGAGGACTTAGAAAAAGGCTTTTGAGGTATTCGGGTGCACTAGTGAGGAGGAAATGACCCTGGCTGTATATTAACTCCAAGGAAATGTGATTGATTGGTAAGAGGACCCCCAGAGTAGGCTATTTTGAAGGGCATAATTCCAAGCTGGGTGTCGTTATCGAGGCCTTCAATGGGAGGTACTTTCAAAGAGTGCGTGAGGACAGAAAATGACAGAGTTTCTTGGGCTTTGTTAAAATTAAATGTCAGTTGATCAGTACGAGGACGGGTTTGTAAGGTTGTCTAAGTACGCGCCAAAGGTAGTTAATGATCGTGTGGATGGGACGAGGAAGTTTCGAGATGGACTGAAACCAAATCTTCGTAGTCAGTTGATATTAATGAGCCTAAGGGATTATAATGAGCTGTATGGCAAGGCTTAAACGGTTGAAAGGGATTTGAATGAAAGGTTACCGTATATGGATCGCGGTACACGTCGGCTAGGGACAATAGGAACTTTGGAAAGAAGCCTATGACAGAGAATCGAAGATTTGTCCCTCTAGTAAGAAAGAGCTTTGGAAAGCCGAATTATTACTTTAATATCACATGTCGGTCTTATGGAAAGAGGCACGGGAATGACCCCTGCCCAGGTGGACCTGAAGCGTATTTTGGATGTGGCCAACATGGTCACCAAATGAGAAATTGCTAAGTCAACAGGTTAGACTCACCGATGCAATCGCAAAGAATCGTAGGTAGGTCGTTAAACGGAGCTGTCCTCAGATTAATCTGAATCGACTACGGACGTAAGGAAAAGTGTATGTTGTGGCTGAGAAGGAAGTGAAGGATGCGCCTTGAAAGTTTAGATGCGTTATGAGATGGTGTTTGGTAGAATAGGAGATGATTTTGAAGTTATTACTTGGATGATTATGTACGACGTATTATTACTTATGGTGGATAGGCGTAATCAATTTATGGATTTCTGATTTACTAGTGACATTCTTGGACGAGTTTGGAAGGATGAGTTATGCTTGGAAATTTCAAATATTATAAAGAACCGGGGTGATTTGTTTTGGGAGACTGTTGGATTGAAATTGGATGGACTGAACTTGTCCTTGAGGTGTATGATGATAATTATTTTGTGGCTGACTTGTTGGTTGAGGAATCAAGGCTAAAGGACATAGCCGGAGTGTGTAATCTTCCCGATGTCTTTCCTCAGGAATTGTCGGGACTGCCACCTGATTGAGAAGTAGAAATTGTAATCGAGTTAGCCTTGGGATGGAACCAATCTAGAGAGCACCATTTTTTAATGTCGTTGTCAGAGTTGAAAGGATTGAAGGTTCAAATGCAAGGGTTGTTGGATGAAGGTTTTATTCGTCTGAGTGGGTCTCCATGGGGAGCGCCAGTTTTATTTGCGAGGAAGAAGGACGGATCATTAAGGTTATGTATTAGCTACAGACCGATAAATTAGGCGGCTATTAAGGATAAACGCCCATTGCCAAGAGTGAAGGACCTGTTCGACCGGTTACCAAGGGCATCAATATTTTGTAAGATCGATTTGAGGACTGATTATTATCAATTAAGGATCAGGAAGGAGGACGTGCCGAAGTCGGCATTCAGGACGAGGTATGGGCACTATAAGTTTACGGCGATGCCATTTGGACTGACGAACGCCCCTGCAGCCTTTATGGATTTAATGAATCAGGTATTCAAGGAATTTTTGGATCAATTTGTAATCGTATTCATAGATGACATTCTGGTATATTCAAAGAGTTCCACCGAGCACGAGGTACATTTGGAAAAGATTCTACAGACCCTAAGGGAGCACGCATCTACGTTAAGTTTTATAAGTGCAAATTCTGGCTTCATTGAGTGGCGTTCTTAGGACATATGATACTCGGGGAAGGAATTGCAATGGATTCAGCAAAGATTGAAGTCGTCAGGAATTGGCTAAGATCGACAACGGTAATCGAGGTTCGGAAATTCTTGGATCTCGCAAGTCATTACAGACGCCTCGTGAAAGGGGTTTTTGACGTTAGTAACATCATGGACACGTTTGCAAAAGAAGGAAACGAAATTTGAATAGACGGACAAGTACAAAAGGAATTAAATATGAGACAGCGTCATTGGATGGAACTCCTTAAGGACTACGACTGCAATATTTTATATCGTTCCGAAAAGGCTAATAAGGTAGCGGATGCACTGAGTTGGAAATTGAGCATCGCGCATATGATGGTCAAGGAATGGACCCTATTGGAGGGAATTCGGGATTCGGAATTTAAGTGTGAAGCGAGTCATGTTTAGAGTCTGCTTACCGCATTGAGGATTAAACTGGAAATCCGGGCCAAGATTAAGGCTTTACGATCGATGGACCTAGAAATCCAGAAGATTCTGGAAATGGATGTCACAAAAAGGAAATCGGATTTTCAGGTATTCGAGGATGGGATTCTGAAGTTCCGTGATCGGTTATGTGTACCCAGTGATGCGGAATTAAAAGAAGAGATTTTGTCGGAAGTACACCGTAGAAATTACAGTATTCAACCGGATAGTACGGAAATGTATCAGAACTTGCGACAGCATTATTGATGGAACGATATGAAAGTGGACGTGGCCAAGCATGTGGCCAAGTGTTTGACGTGCCAACAAGTGAAGGCACAGTATTGTAAACCCGGTGGAATGTTGCAGCCGTTGGAAATCCCAGAATGGAAATGGGAGCACATTACAATAGACTTTGTAACGGGACTGCCAAGAAGCTAGAGGGGACACGACTCCATTTGGGTAATAGTAGACAGATTAACCAAGTCAGCGCACTTTCTGGCGGTGCGAAAGGACTTTGAGCTAGAAAGGGCGGTGTAATGTATGTCCGCCGATAATTCGTCTTCATGGAGTACCGGTATCGATCACTTCGGACCGTGATCCCCGGTTTACTGCGAACTTTTGGAAAAGTCTGCAATCAGCCATGGGAACTAAGTTGCAATTCAGTACGGCCTATCACCCGCAGACGGATGGCCAATCCGAAAGGACTATTTAGACTTTGGAGGATATGCTGAGGGCATGTGTGCTAGATTTTCAGGGCAAGTGGGAAGAACAGTTGCATTTAGTAGAATTTGCCTACAATAACAGTTTTCAGCAGAGTATCAGAATGGCACCGTTTGAAGCATTATATGGCAGGGCTTGCAGAACACCATTGTGTTGGGATGAGGTAGGAGAGAGAAGTATAACGGGTCCAGAGTTGGTTCAGCAGTCGGTAGAAACGGTAAAGATTATCCAGGAAAGGTTGAAGATCGCTCAGAATCGCCAAAAGAATTATGCGGACCGGAGGCGTAGGCCGTTGGAATTCCAAGTGGGGGATCACGTATTCCTCAAGGTGTCACCGATGACAGGATTATCGCGGTTTGGCAAGAAAGGAAAATTGAGCCCGAGGTACGTGGGTCCATTCGAGGTCTTAGAGAGAATAGGCATCTTGGCTTATCGTCTCGCGCTACCGCCAAATTTATCTCATGTTCATAACGTGTTCCACGTGTCTATGTTGAGGAAGTACGAACCGGACCCGACCCACGTACTGAATTTTGAGCAAGTATACGTGGACGACAAGGTGTCGAAATCGAAAAGGCCGATCGCGGATCGAAGACAGAATAGAAAGAGTATTGCGGAGCAAGAAAATTCCAATGGTCAAAGTAATTTGGGAGCACTATGGGACCGAAGGTGCGACGTGGGAAAGTGAAGAGTTGATGCGACACCAATACCCCCATTTGTTTGAATAGTTGGGTTGGATTGTAAATTTCGAGGACGAAATTTTTGTAAGGGGGAAGAATTGTGACAGTCCGGATTTTGGCCCATTTTTGGGATTTATAAAACGTGTAATTCGTCAGGCGCTTATAATAAAATTTCGCCCGGAACTGATCACTCTCGGGTTCTTATTTTTAAAAATAAAAATTTTGCTAGAATCGCACTCGATCGAATTTGGCCGTTATTTATACCCCGAACTTGGCAGTTGAGTTCCGAGAGTTTCGAGACGAAATAAATTGGACGGTGTCGATATTATTGTGGCCAACATCGAGATTGTCAAGAATAGTGGAAAATTGGATTTTTGGACCAGGTGCGGATTTGGACTGGTAGACCTCCCTCGTAGAGTGGTATGGGTTATTTCATTTTGGCCGTATGCCCTAGAATATGGTTGAGATTTTTCGGGGACCGTTAGGCCTTTTTCCCGAATTTAATCGGGACTGTTAAGTCGATCTTTGGTTTAAACCGTGTCCTTTGATTCGCGCTTAAAATTTGAATTTGCTCTTTTTCCTCTCTTTTCTCTCTCCTCTCTCTCTCCTCAGCCGGTTCTTCCCCCCATGCGCACGTTACCCCCCTCTCTCTCTCTTCCTTTTCTCTCTCTCTCTCTCTCTCCCCCCTTTTGCCTTGCGTCCCTCCCCCCCAATTTTGTCCCTCCCCCCCTGCGTGTTGTCCCCCCCCCCGTATTTCATTGACTAGTTTCGGGCTAGAATGGCTAGGGCGTGTATTTAATTTAATTATTTTATGATTAAATTAGATTATGTGGTGTTCTGATTAGGTTAAATTAGACTGATTAAATTGGAGTGCTTGACTGGGTAATTGTGCGTGACCGACTTGAATGTCGGGTTTGTGAATTGGAGTGGCAAAGTGTGAATTGGACCGAGTTGTGAATGTGAGTTGTTTGGCGTGAAATTGATTGAATTGAATGGCGTGTGATTGCCTGTCGATTTTAAGCCCGGATCGATCGGAGGGCTACGGACTTGGGACGGTTGACCGGCGGTCCGTGTGAAGGTTTGACTGGCCAGTGTGCCAAATGGAAGCGGGCTTGAGACGTGTTGACGGTGGCCCGTTAAAGGTGTGATTGGACCGGGACGTGTTTACGTCGGTCGTTGGAAATTGTTCGAATATCGTGGCTTGGGACGTGTTGACGGCGGCCACTGGAATTGAGTGAATAGTGTGGCTTGGGACGTGTTGACGGCGGCCACTAGAATGGATTGAATGATATGGCTTGGGACGTGTTGACGGCGGCCATGGGAATTGATCGAATTGTGTGGCTTGTGTGCCAGTGAGAATGAACTTGAGGCGCAGTGGCGCGGGTCGTGAGAAAGATGTGCGTTCACGTATGTGATTTGAGCATGTGATTTGAATTGGCTGGTTGAGCGTGTGATTGGAATTGGCTGGTTGAGCGTGTGACTGAATTGGTTGGTTGAGCGTGTGACTGAATTGGTTGGTTGAGCGTGTGATTGGATTTGACTGGTTGAGCGTGTGATTGGGTTGTTTGATTTCAAGTGGGAGTGCGTGTGCTGGTGATTGTGATGTGGCGGTGAATTATACTTGCATTATCATGCTTAAACTAATATGCAGGTTTGGCACATGGTTCGAGGCGAGGTAAGCCTTTGTATGTAATTGATTGTATTGTCTGGTAGTTCGCATGTTAGACTGGTCTGGGTACGCATTAGCCTAAGTGAGGTTTAGGTTGTTGCTTATTGAGACTTGTTCTCACGGTTATTACATAACCACTTTCAGATCCGCGATCGTGATCGATTTGGAGAGGCCGCCAGAGTGCCACATGGATTGAAGGATAGATCAAATTACCTGTATTTTGAGTACATTTTTTTAGAGAAGATAGGCTTGTCAATCACCGCCCTCTTTTGAAAATTGTGGTTGATTTTGGAAGCCGGGTTACCATTTTGTATTAATGAATAATTTTTAACGTTATGTGTTTATTAAATTTCGATGTTCTATCCCTTGGTCATGTTTTTACTGTCTGGGTGATTTTATATGTTTCCGCTTGCGTAATTCGTTTGAGTCGGCGACGTGTCCTAGGACGTCGCGTTCACATGATTGACCGTGGTCGGGATGTCGCGGGCTCGGTGGGGTCCGGGGCGTGACATCAGGCACACTGCGATCATCCACTTTCCACTTTCACTCGCCAGTGACCCGCGTTAAAGTACACGCCTCAGGCACACTGCGATCATTCCTTTTCCACAACACTTTTAGGCCCGCGTAAATGTACATGCCTTAGGCCATGTTTCTTGTCCACGTAAACGTACACGCCTCAAGCTCAACATCTACCACCTACTGCACAACCCGCGTAGAAGTTCACGCCTCAGGCTGGCAGTCTTCCGGTAATACCGGGCATCGTCCCGCGTAAACGTACACACCTCAGGACGGCACAATTTTCCACAATTTCTCATACCATGCCACACACCATTCTTTCTTTCTCAAGTACATGCTCAATACGCATTTACCACAATCCACTAGCCCATTACACGCGGCCCGCACACGCACCATTTAACACACAACTCATGCTCATTCAGCATTGAACATGTCAATATCAATAATTAATTTTAATCTGACTCACATGTGTATCTAACAAGCATATACAATCACCCAGTTGTACAACAACATGCTCAATTTGATCACCACAATTTATTTATAATTAAATATGCATCCAACACGTAAATTCCCATTTTTCTTCGACTAAATAGCGTCAAATTAATTCCGATCCTTCACGGGACTTTCTCGCCATAATTTCTAGGTTCCAAAAATTCAACTTGCGTCTCGATCGGACCATCACAGCCCCATAAACAGTAATCTACAGCTTGTGAACAGTGATTCACAGTATATGAACAGTAATTCGCAGCCCCCATTTTTCTGAATTTCCAATAAATATTACTCGAATTAATTCCTAAGGCCCGCTATAAAATTTCCACTCCCTATTCATACAATTCCACACCTAATTCCATACTGATTTTGTCTGAAAATTACCCGTCGATACCCGAAGTCCTAAATTAGGTTTAGGCGCGACTTACTCGCGTTCTAGTGGTGTCGGATTAATTCCGATCCTTCATGGGACTTTCTCGCCATTAAATAATGGTTCTAAAAATCCAACTTGCGTCTCGAACGGAGCATCACAGCCTCGTGAACAATGAATCACAACTCGTGAACAGTGATTCTTAGCTTAAAATTCCCTCAAATCATCCTCCAAAAATTCCAAATTAATTCCCTAAGGCCCGCCAAACATTTCCAATCATAAACCCCAATATTTCGCACCTGCACAAGTCCAATTTCACCCAAAATCAAATTGTTCTGCGATACCCAAATCCTAAATCGGGATTAGAGTATGACTTACCCGCGTTCTAGACTATCGCGGCTAGAACGGAGAGCGGCGGCACTAAATCGGGGACGGCGGCGACGATGTATGGCTCCCGGGTGTTGGCGATCGGCTTGGATGGCGACGACGTGGCTTGGGCGGCGATTGGGGGCTCACGGCCAAGAGAGAAAGAGGGAAATAGAGAGAAATATGGCGGTGAGGTTGATGGTGGTGGTGTACGGCGGCGTGGACGGCGGCTTGAGGGCGGTCCGGTGTGGTGGTGGCGAGCGGCGGTGCCGGTGGTGGAGGGAGGAACGGCCAAGGAAGCTCACGGTGGGGAGAAGAAAAAAATTAAATAGGGGGAGGGGTCTCACGGCAAGGAAGAAGGAGAATGGGGAGAAGAAGAAGTGTTCTTGACCTAAATAGTAAACTTGGACTAAATGCGGAAATGACCAAAACGCCATTTTCTCATATTTTTAATCCGACGGTCCCGATTCGATCTTATCTTGATCCGATGACCGATATCGATTCTTGCACAAAAATATCCAAGGGTATACTTGTAATTTTCAAAATATCCAAGGATAAAATTGTCCAATCAAAATTTTAGGGCAAAATTGTCCAATCAAAATGCACTTTACCCTTAAAACATACCCTTTAATAAATCCTAGGGGTATTTTGGTCACACTTTTTTTGTTTCTTGTCCAAATCGAATTTTTTCGAAGGAATTGAGCGCACAAAAAATTCACACGTGTCACGTGCAACGTCGTCCTAACATTTCGGCGTGACTTCCTAATTTTCCGGTGTCCAATTTGGGCGAAATTTCAATAATTAAATTCTATTAAATGCATCTCGAGCGTTTCTCGAGCTAACGGGTGGCTTGCTGGGGAAATTCGCTGAATCAACTCATGACTGATACTGAATCGAGTCACGTGCAAGTCCGTTCGGTGCGTGACGACCTCGGTTGTCATTAAAATCGCGAAGATCAATCACTTGATCCGAGGGGTACGATCGTTCGGTATAATTTCAGAATCATTCATCAAGTCATTTCGTGGTCCAACAGAATCACCCGCGATCCACTACTAGGATAGTGGCGAACTGACCCCTAGCTATCCTTGGATCGGCCAACAGTGGCTCAAAATATCACTTCCGCGATTTAATGATCGAAATCCATTCACGATCGAATTTCCTTTAGTCACGCAAATTTAATTTCCCCCTATTAGCCTTTCCCTAATGGTTAGCATTCCCAAGAATGATCAGTTTCGGGCGAGAATTCACTGCGAGCACATCTCATAAAACTCAATTATTCAATAAATTCCAATTAGTGAAATTTCGGAATGTCACATATCCGATGTTCACTATAAGGTTGGTTATATGGCGGTATCAAATTTAGTGGCATCAATGGAGAGGTGATGCCGGGCCAGGTAATATCTGACCTCCATCTTGCCTGATTTTTCAAAAAGGAAAAAAATAAAAAAAAGAAGCACAAAACTGTTGCCATCAACACTGGCTTCTATTGTGCAGTGAGAATACCAAGTAGGACCAAGCGTGGAATTGAAGCGGGAGATCATCTGTGGTGTTCAAGATACCTTCTTAAGGTGAAATTTCAATTACTTGCTCAAGAAAATAATGGAATGCCATTAACGGCAAACGGAATAAGTGCATATAGACATGTTCTTTGGTATTCAAATACTTGATTGTTTTTGTTGCCTATATAACAGAGAATAACTGAGGGAGCTGGTGTCGTCCTCATGTTAGATCCTAAGCCAAAAGAGGTATCTGACTTCACTATCACTATTCACGCAATCTATTACCCCAAAGTTGATAAAAACACTCTTCCTTCTCAGGGTGACTAAATGGTGCAGGATTCCACACTAACTACGGTTTCGCACCATAGAAATAACATGGACTTGGTTAAGTATTTTTGTTCATTGAAGGACTTTAAGAGTGTGCTCCCGTCTTTTCTGCAATACAAAAAGCATGAGAGAAGAGGGAGGCTTTGAAGTGATAAACAAGGCAATCTTGAATCTCTCATTATGCCGTGAGGAGCGCATTAGCACCTTTGGAGAAGGAAATAACAAAAGGTTGATGGGAAAGCATGAAACAGCCAACATTGACACATTTTTTTCGGTATTGCTCATAAGAAACATACCAGTTGCTAGTCAAATTTGAAGATTGCCTTGTTAATGAACTCAAATTTTGTTGTGATGCCTGAATTACTTGAATTGTTATGCAGGGAGTTGCCAATCGTGGTTGCTCAATCCATGTGGGCCGTGGCATTGAGAAGCAAGGAAAAGGTACTATAACAATGACCATACCAGTTCCCTTTTGTGCTCTGTCTGAATATCAATCAGAGATGCTCAGCTTTAATAGATGATTCCAGAAACAATATCATAAGAAAATAATATACATAATTATTCTTTATCTTTTTGGTCTTACCCGATTCTATGATTGCTACTATACAAGGAATTTTGACTTTTTACAATCACAAAGCATTCCCACGGTTTTGCTTCCTAAACTGAAGTTAAGGCTTGGATATCTTAGTTCTTTTAGTGCCTCAAAAAACTTTCTGCAATGCTTCACTATTTCTGAATATCGATAGAAAGTACAAAGTTCACCTTCCTTGCTCAGTTAGTTAATGGCATAAAATGATATACAGGTTGCTAGGAAGATAGGCATCCTGCCTCAAACATGGACCCATACGTTGTGACCTTGTTACTTGCTGAAACTAATTTATGGGCGCCCCCCATCGAGGCTGAAGCTCTTACTGCTCAGAAGCTAGCATTGAAGGTCTAAAGCTGCTGGTTAAGAAAGGCCAAATGCTAAATAAATCAGTGGAGACCTCCAAGCTGAGATACTATGGACCCTTTTTCCTTCAGATTTAGGTGACTGAGAGAAGATCCTCATGTAAATAAAGATTCCCAGAGGGAGAGAAAATTAGATGTCCAAGCTCAGACCCCGTCTCCTTTACATTGGTTTCATCCTGCATTGCATTTGCAAGTAGTTTCACTGTTTTGGGCATTTGAGTTTGCCATTACCCTTTAGTGTCATGGACATCTTCCTGTCTTTGTATTTTCAGTTACTTCAACATTTCAGCGTTATCCATCCAAATTTTCAGTGTCCTCATATCCTGAACTCATTCAATTTGGCATTTCCAACTTTCTTTTCACTTAAAAGATAGTTTGACTTTTGATTCAATAAACATGAGATGCACGAGTTAGTTTCATCTCTTCCAATGTCTTATTGAGAGAGCTTTGGGAAGTATAAACAGATTGCAATCCTCGGGGGTAACGCAAGTTTGTTCGCGCAGCTTGGCAAGTTATTTTTGTTTGCGAGGCAAAGAAATGTTCTCAGTGAGATGGAAAGTACAGTACAAACATAGAAATGGCAATTTGGCAGCACCTACCATTTTGCTTCTATTGAACTGAATGTTACTCTCAAGGTCCTTTTTCTTTTCAGCTCCTCGCTTTTGCTTCTGTAGTACTTTATGAGTCCTAAAGTACCGGTCGGCTAAGTGTCCGCGTGATGTTTATATTGATTTTGATCCCATAGTGCACTCGGCTAATTGAAATGAAGATATACTAATCGAAACATGAAGGCAATATAAAGAGATCAACAGAAATCATTAAAAAGGCAACAAAGATAAATAAGAACAATGTGTGGAAAGTAAACCCGACACAAGTCGGGTAAGGAATATACATGGTCTTATTACCGAGCCTTGGGACATGAACCTTGTGAGCTAGAATTAAATCTAAGGCTAGTTCTGACAATAAAGAATTCTCTACTAAAAGATATCCACTAAACTATACATGAAACAAAGACATATATTGAAGAGATCCATAAATGCAATTATGAGATTTTTTATTTCTCATTTTTTCATATCTTTTTATCTATTTTTTGGTGGATGAACATACCACATACCTAGAGATGGATAGACATAAACAGAAAGATATTAAAAAGGAGAGTGATTTAGTGAAAGAACACTCAAAGACTATTGGAGCTGTAGAGCGAAAGACGATTTCCTAATCTCATAAACCGAACTTGAACAAACGTATTCTACTCGATATTGGAAACAAAATTCCGCATTCTACTGATGAGAACATGCCCAGGAAATACTTGTATCACCGATCAAAACTGGTATATTACAATTATGAACATACCTTTAATGTCCACCTTGCAGCAGCCTTAATCTTCGCCCGGCGTCAGCGAGGCTCGCCCTCGCTCGCCCGGAGCGAGAGCCTCGCTCGGCGGGCGAGGCTCGCCCCCCAGATCCGGCGGCGAGCCTCGCCCGGCGTCAGCAGCTCGCCCTCGCTGACGAGGGCGAGCCTTGCCCGCCGAGCCTTGCCCCGGCGGCCCGGCGGCGAGGCTCGCCCTCGCCCCGGCGGCGAGGCTCGCCCTCGCCCGGGCGGCCAGCCTCGCCATACGGAAAAGGGAAAAGACAGTCCGGGGTTTTTGGTGTCACAAAAAAAGAAAAAATGTGCGTTGTGGGGTAAAGTTTGGGTTTTTGGTGGTTTTTCCTGTCCTTTAATGTAAAAAACGCTCTTGCAGCAGCCTTGAGAGAGAGTTCTTCTTTTCTATGGGAGTCACTGTACGGTGTTTTTTTTTTCGTTACTTAAGAGAAGAAGTTAACTCAAAAAAAGATCGTGAATCTCTTTTAATCATTCCTTTTGATAACCGCTATCTCTTTTTTATTACAATATTTTATTTTTTGTTTTTGAATTCTTAAGTAACCGCCATTTGTACATGGGCGGCCCACAACCATAAACCCATAATCCATCAAGATACAAATCAAAAAGATTCGATCTAGAGACTCATCCAGTCAAAGCCACATCGACGGACACTAAGAAAAAGCCAAGAATGATTCTCATGGACATCCATGGAAGAAGACTGACATTTTCTCCATCGAAAGAAATCAAGTAACGCATTGTACCAAAGCCAGGAAATCTCATACAATCACACCAAGCCCGAGGAACCAAGTCATAAGTATACCGATTCTCCTATTTTCGACTTATAATAGACACGCCAGCTTCAGTACATGTATCCGGGATAAGAATAATCGAGCAACTAAGTCAAAATGAGAATACGATACAGGAAAACATTCCAACAGAGTCGACGTATGAAACAGAGCAAAAATGAACCAAGCATCATGCATTGAGATGGCCATTCAAACACAGATTGCAGATTGTAGCAACGAATTACGATTTGTACTTGATGTTACTGCTCGGAAATTAAGGAGCAAACAAAGCAGAAAACGCAAGTACTTGAGAAAGGGTATGTGACTAGGAAAACTTAAGAGAATCTTACGCGAGGAAATAGTGTCGTTAATTTTCAAATTATAACCAACATATCTGTTAAAAAATGAACTTCCAACTTCTTGGGAAGCATGTCAAGGCACACTTGAACCAATAAGGCATTAAGTAAGATCAACGAGTCGATATCGATTTCTAATCCAGATTCTTATTCTTTTCTTTACCGCGAAATTCCAGCACCATCCACTTCAAGAATCAGAAGGGTAATTACCCACATATATTGTTTGGGTTTAACATGACACTAACGCTTAGATCTGAATTTAGAAGTTGAGAAAAATCGTGCCCAAAGATATGGCACCGACTATCTCCGACACAACAGCAAGATTCCAGCCCCGGCGAATGAAGAGATCAGTGACAAACATAATCTGGACGAGGAACATAAAAGGTGGATAGAAACCAGAATACACGAAAGTGAGCCGCAAAAGTGTAATAGCAGGCAATTGAACGGAGAGATACTTGACTTAGCTCATTCTTTGGGGATGAAATCCTCTAAACGAGATAAGCACATTCCTACGATCCCTGCCTGAGCCTAATCGAATTCAGCGAGGCAACAAAACAGATCCCTCTGTTGGACAATTCATCGGACCCTGAAGACTCCGACTCCGTGTCAGAGTTAATCTCGATCGGTTCTTCCTCGTTACCCGGCTCCTCCTCAGGCTCGGACTCCATGGGCTCTGGCACATGCTCGGGCTCTTCTTCAGGTTCAGACTCCTCAAATTCCTCTTCGAGCTCGAGATTCGTAGGCACTACAGGTTCTGGTACAGGGCTCGGGTTTGGGACCAGGATTCTCCAGGGGATCTTCGGGGTCTAGAATCTCACCATCATGAGCATACACGTTTCAGGCTCCCAATCCACGGCATCCTCTCTGCCATGCTGCTGTCCCTCAAAATCCCGGATTGGGCCAATTAACTCCAACCCATCATGATAAAACCAGGCCAAGTAAGTGTGACGCTGCAAGTCGTCTAGGCCTATGTCTACCCAGACCATAGTGAGGTGCCTAATATAAGTCTGATGTGGACCTATTGGATACTCGATCTCCTCATGCACCGTATGTATTGGGACCTCAAAATGCCAAGGTGGAGACATGATCAAGATCGGGGTCGAGGATCTGAAATGGTTTGCATTACAGCAATGAGAATAAATCTCAATAAGCAGACAACCTAAACCCCACCTAGGCCAACGCGTACTCAGACGAGTCCCAACATGCAATCTAGCAATTGACATAATAGAATTCTCATGCACACTTACATCGCCTCAAATCATACGCCAACTCCACGCATTAGTCAAATCACAATAATGCAATAATAGTTCAAGAACATAACATAAACACTCGAGCACCATAACCACGTACATTCACCCAATTCAACCAAACACATTTTGCACATGTATCCAACCAACTAACCACGACCCGCGTTAACACGCCTCAGGTCCAGCCCTCATATCAATTCGGGCTTAGTCCCTTGTAACCACGCCTCATGACATTTCTCTCGATCCGCGTAACCACACCTCATGTCATTTCTTGCCTTTCTAGCCACACCCGCGTAACCACGCCTCAGGTTGGCAGCCCTCCGATCAATCCGGGCTTAGTCCCACGTAACCACGCCTCAGGACATTTCTCTCGACCTGCGTAACTACGCCTTAGGTCATTTCTTGCCTTTTTAGCCACACCCGCATAACCACGCCTCAGGTTGGTAGCCCTCCGATCAATCCGGGCTTAGTCCCACGTGACCACACCTCAGGACATTCTTCATGCACATACGCCACACATAAATTGCCAATACCAGTCTAACACGTCATACTATTCAAATTCAAGTTATGCTCACCACATTAACCCACCAACCCGACCTTCAAGTCGGCCACATTCAAGCATCGATTTCCCCCACAAACGCCACGACAACCCGGTCATTGAATCCATCTCAATTAATCACTAATTTAGCCACAAAAATCACCACCACATAATCCATAAACCAATCATATTCAATTAACTAATCCATACCTAACTTAGTCATTAAACCAACACTCATCAACCCCCAAACAAGTTTAATAATACCCAAAGTACTAAGTAGGGATTAGGGGGTCACTTACCTAAGTTTTGGCCTAAGGAAGACCGGCAAGGGGGCCAAATGGCTGGTCGGGGCAGCGGCGAGCTCGACGCGGGTGAGGGCGCAGCGGCCGGCCAATGGGCAAGGCCTCGGCATGGCCCTCGGCCACGGGTGAGGCGCTCGGCCTGGGCAAGGCACTCGGCCAGGCGACGGGCAAGCGGCCGGTAAGCGGTTGGGCACGGATAGGGTGCACGGCGCGGCAAAGGCACCGGCTGGGACGGCTCGGCCATTGCCTAGGGCGGACCCGGCGGACGCTAGGGCAAGCGTAGGTGACACGGCCGGGCGAAGGGGCAAGCGGCCAACGGCGATGGCAAGCTGGACAAGCGATTGGCGAGTGGCTAGGCAAGCGGCGACGGCAACCGCAAATGAGTGGGGCAACCCAGCCCGGGGTGAGCTGGCTGGTGAGCGAGCTGGGTAAGCGGCCAGGCTAGCTGGTGAGTGAGCTAGCCGGAGAGCTAGACGGCACTACGAACGGCAAGCGGTGGCTGGGCGATAGCGGCGATGGGCTCGGCTAGGCGCCGCGAGTAGGAGTAGGTGGGCAAATGAGACGGGGGCGGCGAATGGTGCAAGGGGCGGTGAGACACGGGTGGCGGTGGCGTTATATGGACAATGGGCAGGGAATGGCTGGGATGAATAGTAGTGGGCGGGTGAGCCAAGAAGGGGAGGAGCAGAAGCCACGGAAGAAAGGAAGAAGAAGGAAGAAGAAGAAAGAAGAAAGAAGAATAAGAAGAAAAAGGAGGAGGGAGAGAGAGATAGAGAGGGAGGGAGTAGGTCTGCATGGGTAGAGGGGAGGAGGAGTGGACGTGCGTAGGGGGTAGGGGATGCGCATAGGAGAGAGAGAGAGAGAGAGAGAGAGAGAGAGAGAGAGAGAGAGAGAGAGAGAGAGAGAGTTAACTCAATGAGTGTGATCCAACGGCCCACGTTTAAATTGGAAGTTGATCCGACAGTCCACAAAAAATCCTAATTTATAAATTAGGAAAAAGCCAAAAACACTAACTAAAATACACTAAGAGGGAGGTTTACTAGTCAAAATCCACACCCGGTCCAAATTTTACTTTTCACTAATTCTGGGCAATATTGATGCTGGCCACAATAATATCGACACCGTCCAATTAAATTCGTCATGAAACTCCGAGAAATTTGACACTACAGTTCGGACTCTATATAACGGTCAAATTCGATCGAATGAGATTTTAGCGAAATCTCAAATTTAAAAATAACCCGAGAGTGATCAGTTCTAGGCTAGATTTAACTATAAGCGCACCGACAAAATACATGTTTTATAAATTTCAAAATGAGTTGAAATTCGAAATGTCACATTATTAAAGTGTCTTTCATGCTAGTTTAAAAAAGCCCACTACCCATTAATAAAGAGCCGACCATTAACTATCTTAATGTAAAACTAACCCTCTAATATAGAACACGTAAAGCTTTATTAAAAATAGGAAATGAGCACACAATTTTGCTATTTGGAGAACTGTCATTACCAACCGTATGTGTTGTTCGATTCTTTAATTCATGTTTTCATGTTTTAACGATTTATATGTTTTGAGTTCCAGGTAGTTCTGCCTAAAATTTCACATTATTAGTAAAAAATAATTTTACTCCATCATAGTGATAAATTAATCTTATATTTAATATTCTTTACTTTCTTGCACCCACTGACAAATTGGTCTAAGTTACAAAATAAGTGTTAATAGCTAGTTACGACGTAAATAATCTGTTGCTGTGGCACATTTGTTCTGATATTATGAAAATGCATAATTAGATTTATGACTTGTTATGATTGTTAAAATTTGAAATGATACTTCCACATGTTCCCAAAACCAAAGACCGTGGTTAGGTGCATTGTAAAAATCGTCAACTTAGAGCAACCGTTTCGTGACCAAGGCCTTTCATGTCGTAACTTACTGATTATCAATATACGGCACTTGTAATAGGTCATAAGTTGGAAGCAAATGTATGTGGCCAATGGACATTTCCATTGCCACCTTGTCATTTATAAAGTATCACGCTTGTAATAGGTCATAAGCTTCGAGGGAGTGCATCATAATCAAGGCGATTTCGGTCTTAAGTTACTGATTTTCGACTTATTGCACTTGTAACTTGACTCAATACTGAGTTACAAAACAAGCCAAAGGGTTTAGAACTTTTTACGATGTACATAGCCATTATTACGACGCCATTAGTTTGTTTCATCCATTTTTCTCATCTCGAAGGCAATCATCTCAAACTAGACAGTCATCGATTGACAAAAAAAAATGCAAATCAGTAGATTGATCGTAACATGCGCGTAGGATAGAATTGAACCGAAGCATGACCCAACATAACCAGGTTTACAATTTGTTACGACTCATGCCTCCAAGATCCATCACGATTTTCATCCATTGTGTTATAATAGAATAGAACTGAAAGTGTCTTTCAAACTAATTGTATTAGATCAATTTGAAAAACAAATTAAATTCAAAAGGTCAAATAAATCGATTTGTAATAATATAATGGACATTCTCGTTAATACACAAAATCCCATTGTTCTCGTTGTAACTTATTCATAGCACTGTGAAGGGGTGCTATAAAATGTTGTAAGATTCTGTGCAATGTCTTGTAACCAAGTCTAGACTCGTTGTAAGTTAATCGTGGCATTGTGAAGGGTTGTTGTAAGCTATCACACAATGTTTCGTAACCCAGGCCAATCATGTCGGAATTTACTAATTTAGTTACTATTATCTTTTTTAATGAAGTATGCATAAATTGACTAACACATGTATCTGCCGATCGATAAAATGAGCATGTTATGACTAAACGGTTTTTAGTTGCAACATATTGTCACAAAGGTGACAACATGTTATCAACACTCTTGTGAATTTATTTTTTTTTATCTAGATAGATAATTGGACATAATCACAAGTTACTAATGGACTCATGTAACAACATAACCATGTGTTATTATGTCCAAACAAAATTGATGACCAATCCATATATAAACCAAGATAGAAAAGCTATTGTTCGTCTGAGAATTCATCGCCTATCTAATACAACAAGTATTTTGCTTTGGTTGTATAAGTTTGGTTAAATGTTTTTAGCAAAGGTGATACTTGTAAAATGTGCATAGTTAGTGCCCGATCACATAAAGAGATAATTATCACTCTGGAATTCGCTCGCCACTTTTCTTTAGGCTTTCCAGTTCCTTAGCCTATGATGCATTGGAGGAGCGGGTTCAACATATGGATAATTGGGCTATATTCTTTTGGTATTAACTTTTGGCCCAGATATGTATGTTTTCGGTATAGTTGGTATTGGAAAGATTGGTTTGAGGCTTCATACTCCTCTTGAAAGACGGCCATGTTACTCCCTTTTTCTTGTGCAGAAATTAGAGTGTGATAATTACATTATGTGATAGGCGGAAGTACCATCATGAAGAATGAGATTGATGGTCATGATTTAGTCCTGGAGTACCCAAAACTTCTTACCAAGATAATATTTTCTTTGGTTGCTGAAGCCCATCTATTGATGTTTACAAATTTTGTATCATCACACTGGAATCGACTAAAAGAAAGCCTTCATGTGTAGGATGTGGAAACAAAAAGAGCATCGTTGAATAGGTGATGCAATTTTCAGGTCGTAGATTTAGCAACAAGTCCATTTACATCTATAGGTATCATATCTTGTGTGGAAGTTATGAGCCCACGGAAAAATAAACTTCTTGCTTATTTCCTAACTTTTCGGGCAATTTTTCTTGCAAAACTTACTTCGATCATCCATCCAGAAAACAAAATGGGCATGAGTTTTAACTAAAAAGTTCTCAATGTAATGAACCGTGACTGGTCGCAAAAATCTAGTATCATATCACCTAATAACAGCAAAATTGCAAATGATGGAGAGAGAGAGAGAGAGAGAGAGAGAGAGAGAGAGAGAGAGAGAGATACTACATGTTTTTCTTTAGATATAAGTTATTTTTATCATCTGATATGCAGTAGAAGATGAGATAATGCAGTAGATAATCTTAGAATACAAAGATGAAAATAATGCATTAGTCTCGATTGGCATCACAGTATGTATTCAGTCCGGAATGTACAATCATACCTGATGCATGAGAGTGTCTAAATCCTTCTCCAGGGACTAAAGTTGAGCCTGCAATCTTCTTTCGTAAAGTTCTCGTCGTATAATGCCGCAAGCTTGACCAACTCTTTCAAAAGCTCATTCACTCTGCAATATTGTCATGTTCAAATAGAAACCTCACCTTTTTCTCTTTTGCTTCTCCCAGGGTTTGAGACCAGGTCTCACCCTACGGCCAACACCCCAAAGCACTAATTTCTTAACTCTACAATGTGTGTCAATGCTTTACCATGTACATTCACTATGCACCGTATTTTCTCATCGGACTCAACCATCTCAATCATTCTTGTATCGTCGAAATTTAGACCAAATCCTACGAAGCAGAAAGTCTCACTTCGACAGCACAACCAAGGAATACAGCAGCTGAACCAAGATGGACTAGTAATGCCATTAGCGAGCATTAGTAATGATGCTTGAGATGAATTACATGCTTCATAGGATTTTACAGTTAAAAAAATTGCAACATGTGCTTCTTGCCGATTCTCTGTTGGTGTTCTGTAATTTGGTGTTTGGCATTCCAGTGTACCCGACTAATCCAACAGGCTCATGATAGTCTCCCCGTTGAGCACAACCAAACAATTTCCATGGTAAGAGGTGGCTAGAGATGACCCCAAAGAGCAGCATTCAGCAGGACTCGGGCCATTGCCTTCCGGCAAGTAGTTATTGTAATCATCTTGACAACCCTAAGATTATGTCTTGCCTATTCATTTACTCTAAGAAGGCCACGGCCGCTAACTCCTACAAATTCCTTTAGAAGTATAAACTAAAATTAGAACAACTGACTTAGAAGCATTTTATGTTGCTACTCACATTTTAAAAAGGTAAAGAAAAACAAAGAGAACATGAAGCGGACAAATCACTCCAAAGTCTTAAACTATCCTAACCCAGAACAAATTTGGACAAGCGGGCATTAACTTTCTCAGAGATGGCCGATGCAAGCTGCAGAGCCAACTCCAGGAAAAAGCTTCACCAAAACATGCTTCAATGCCTTTTCAAGTTCTTATTCTTTCTGCTCAAAACTTTTTCTCAGTTTGTAACTTTGCCACATAAAACTCTAGCTACAGTTATTCTGTTCTCTTTTTTCGTGTTTCTGTCATCATTCAGGATTTTATATCGATAAATATAACCATACACTCTCTTGAGCAGGGTGGTTCAAGGACTTGGTTTTCTTCTCAGGATGGCCTTGGTCACCTGCTTTACTAGGATGCTCTTAAAAAGATGCATGGACAGTGATCCAACAATCAAAACATACTCTGACATTGGCTTTAAGAGAAATTAACGAAAATAATGAGAAGTCTGGTCTCTTTGTATGATGTCAGCAAGTTTCAGTTGAAGTGTATCAAGCCTAGTTAAGATTATACAACTGAAAAAGAAAATGTACCTTGAATTTAACTAGGGGAGATCATGATTTATTCTTGATCTATGATTTTTACAAAGCACTAGGCATGTTCAGATCTCAAATAATATTCAAGCTCAAGGTTTCAAGTCGAGGCATCAGGCGACATGTATAATATGAACATGGACTCTATGAAGCACTCGATCAGGCAAATCTTAATTCATGCATTTCTGAATCTTGTCTCATTACAGGTGTTGTACATCAGCTTCAGCCTCATCAGTCTAAGCTACATATCAATGGCAGCCCTGAGCTACTTAGGGTGTGCATGAATATCATTCTGTTCCGAGAACTATTTCTGAACAGAAATGATTTTTTTTTATTCTGTGCCCGGAAACAATTTCTGAGTATTTAAAGGCGTTTGATAAACTGTCCAAAATTTCTATTCCTAGAGTAGAAAAGAATAGAAATGCGTTTGATAACTACACAAAATTTCTATTCCCAAATAATATTTTAATAATATTTTGAATTGTTTATTTTTTTTTTTTTATCCATTTTCTTCTTTGGCCATGGCCGGTCGCCGGCGACCGGCCAGGGCCGGCGAGGGCTGGACCCTCGCCGCCTTGGCGAGGCCGAGCCTCGTCGTTACAACCCACGGCGAGGTCGGCTTCATTGTGGGTCGCGACGGCGAGGCTCGGCCTCGCCCAGGCGGTGAGGGTCCCTCGCCCCGCCTTCGCCGGTGAGGGTGACCCTCGCCTCCGCCGGCGGCCGGCGAGGGCCGTGACGCCCTCGCCGACCCTAGGCTGTGGCCGGTCGTCGGCTGCCGGCCCGCCCAATGAAGAACAACACAAAAATAAGAAAAGAAAAATAAGAAAAATAAGAAAAAAAAACTTATTCTCAAAATTGTGCCGAGAAACAAGAAGCAACTTTTTTTTACTTCTTGTTTCTCTTCCAAAATTGTTTCTCGGCACAAATTTTTGCAAAAATATGCCCAGGAACAAAAAGTTTACCAAACGCATTTTTGTTCCCAAACTATTTCCGGGAACAAAAAAACAGAAATTTTTATTGTTTGGCACGTTTCCAAACGAGCCCTTATCTGCCCACAAGCAAGTTCAACTCTAAGCTAGCTATGTACGCCGCTTGGTCCCTCAGCCAAATATTCTCTCATAGTTTCTCCTTGTGAGAGTAGCCTTACTTGCTATAACAAGAGGAAGCTCATTTCTGTTGCCATAAGGACAAATCTATCTGCCAGCACAGTAGCGATTGACTAGTTTCCTCATATATTTTAGTGCTAATGGACATATATCCATTAAAGAGCTACTTGTGCATCTTAAAGAAAAATTATGCTGCTTCATGAGCCAATATCACACATACAATTGAGAGTTTCTCCTATACTTCTGTGAGATATTTCATTTTGCATTGTCTTCATCAGTATTGCTCTTCGTACTCAAATCTGCACTACGAGAGTTATTCAGCACACTTCAATATAGTGGAACATTTCAACATTGTTGAATAACGGAAGTTCGTCGGCTATGATGTGTCCTATTAAAGCCGATAGGGAAAGAAAATGTATGGCCAAGAAATAAGATGAAATACAAAAAATGATACAAATAAGCAGTCACATCATGGAATGTCAAATGGCATTTCCAAATATAGCTGGAAAAGTCAATACCAAATAGAAAATCACATCCACCTAGTAACTTTCTACAACTACAACTGAGGTGTTGGAGTGTGATTGATTATTGAATCAGACGTTTCTATTAGATGAACTTCACTTTTCTTTTTATGTTTATGTCAGATTATTCACGGTGAGGAATAATTGAAATGCAAATCACCACAACTCAAGCATTCACTTCACTATGATTAGCTCATAAAAAGGCCAGACCAGCAGGTGTCTCTTGCTAACTTCTGCACCAAAACTAAGAGTTATCCGTGTCTCCCATTCCTTTTGACAGAGTTACACTAGAGAGAGAGATTGGATAACTTGGAGGAAATTACACCAGAGTACAGGTCTACAGATTCTTCAAATATCAGGTCAGCTTCTCAAAGACACACACAGTCAGGGGGGCCTGTGGTGGCTTTCCCCCGCTAGACGTTCATTGAAATTTGCCTTTTGAAACAGAAGGTACAACTTTATTGCAAGAAAATTTTAAGCATGGTTCTTCATTCGCTCTCCTCAATTTATCCCCTCCCTTACCCCTAGCCTCTAAGGTGAGATAAACAGACGAAACCAACAAAAAGAACCAGTAGAATGCATAATTTCATGTCCACACAATTTCACTTCTGACTGAGAAAGCTTTTATACCGTATAAAACAAGTTGATGCCCTCTAGTTACAAAAGTCAGGCCTGCTGATAAAGAAACTATAGACGCACTCCAAACTACAAAATCATCCTAAACTTACCTCTGCCAGCAAAGTTTCCTCCCCCCCCTCATGCATAATTTCATAAGCAAGTTTGTATTTCTCAAAAGATGTGGCACGAAACTCTACATATTTGGCAGCTATTTCACGAAGACTCTAGACCATCTTAGCCTTAATTTCGTGGGAGCTACCTTCGATTCAAAATCACATATAGTACCATACTCAGCACTCCTCGTCCACCTATGTGAGATGTAGCAAGATGGAAGCTCCCTAATAGCTAGAATCTGGAACAATCTCAAAGCATGTCTACACAGTACACCCTCTGATTCAAACATTTGACAGCCACAACTCACATCGAGATTGGATGAACAAAAGGTAACGATATGTTTCTCATTCTCATTGCCACACTTACGGATCAAATATCTGCCGATGGCCCCTTGTCAATGAATCTTCGCACCCATATAACTGTAGCTTTGTAAAAGTTCCCTCTGGAAAACTTTGAAATCGGAAAGGGTATAAAGCCTCCTACATTGCTCTTCCATCGGTTCATTTGTCTGCAAAAATGCCTGCAAGTTGAACGAATTATAATCTTCTTTCCTTTCATTGCCATGACTTTGCTCCAGACCTTGCTCATATCTCACAACAAATTCTTCAAGTGATGCTTCAGAATTTAAATATGGATCAAAAAAGGCATCTAGACTTCCATCAATGTGAATTCCAGCAAAAAATGTTCCACGTAAGTACAGTGGAACCCAGTTTTCACGCTTGTCATACATTTCCTTCAGCCAAGCATTTTCCCTCAGGCCATATTTGCTGAGAAGAGCATCCCATGCAGCATCAAATTCACCAACTGTATGACTTTGATAAACACACTTCTCATATTCATATTTACAATCACTACTCAGTGGACTCAAATGCTCACGTTCTTTTGTCTTAATTTGCCACATTGAGAATCGATGATGACTCAAAGGAAAAACCTGTGCAATTGCTTGCAAAATGGAATCATCATGATAAACTATTATCGACTTGGGATGGCACCCAGACATTGCCATGAGCCATGTCTCAAACAACCATATGAAGGACTCCTTCGATTCATCAGCAACTAGTGCACATCCAAGAAGAACCAGCTGCTTGTGGTGATTAACACCAACAAAAGCAACAAATGGCATCAGATAAATGTTTCGCCCATAGGAGGTATAAAAAATGATGGCATCACCAAACTAACTGCAGGAAACCTAGATCTGCCATCAGCCCAGAAAAGACTCCTACAACAACCCATCTGTACATTGACAGCGCAAAAAAATCCGATGTCCTCGGCTTGTTAGTTCCGAAAGTAATTATGAAGCATGGTATACCAATCACTTCCTATGTTGTTCACACGATGTTTCTTTATGAGGCTTCCATTGCACTTTTTTGCAATGTCTAGCTTCTCCAATGTTTTGTTAATCTCATCAAAAAATTTCCTCGAAGCTGAAACTCTGTTGGCTTTCATTTGCATATCAAGCTCATAATTATGCTCTATTTGATAACGATCAACATCCATCTTCCTTTATCATGCCTCTTAATCCTCATACATGCACCACACCCAACCCTAGAAGAATGCTGAAATCCTTCCTTTGAGCAAACAAATCTCTGAGAAGTAATCGAACCATCATTCTTTGATCGAAACAACTGACCAATGCGAACTCTAAATCCCTCATCCCCAGCATACATATCATAATACTGGTATGCTTCATTAGCTGAATCAAACTTTAGACCCACTTAGGGCTCAAGTTTCACTTGTCCTTCATTTGCCCCGGTTTAATGCGTTTGGCACTGACAACACCTGAAGAAGATGAGCATCCATTATCAACAACATCAAGCTATTTTATCCGCGGCTTATGGCACAAATCAACTACTTTAGCAGTTGTTGCTGAACTTTTGCATTGGCAATTGGTAGGATGATTCTCCTCACAAGAGTCGAGATCATGATTATGATCTTTCGCAAATTGGTCAAGGACTCGCTTGCCAGAATCAGAATGTTTTCACCCTTATGAATGCAGGGCATCCTATCCTTGAAATAATCTGAAACCCTTCTTTCCAGCACACAAATCTCCTATTACAAACTGATCCATCCACTTGCGATCAATACAACTGACCAGATCGTATTCTAAATCCCACTTGTGTTGCATAGACGCCGTAAAATATAGGAGCATCATCTGCGGCATCAAACTCCAACCCCACATATGGCTCCAGTGGACACTCTCCTTCCCCCACCCCCATTGAAAACTCTCCCACATACAGCACCGACTGGATATCCTTTTTCAGTCAGTCATAAGAGAATAAAGTAAGCAAGACTACATAGATATCTGAATAAATCACCTCACTGTAACTAGCTATAGCAGCTAAATATCAGAAGGATCAAGGATTCGAGACATAATCAACATCACTTAAAAAAATTGCCAGCATTGTGATTATAGGAAGAGACATGGTAGATTTACTTAAACTAGTCTACAAAATTTGTATACAAAGTGATACGGCCAATAGCAAGTGGTCCTTTAAATAAATGGACTATACTCTATAGGAGTCTGCTGCCATATGTGTACCAATTTTTGTAAACCGCATCTGTACACCTAGCATTATTCTTATACAGCCAAAACACTCCACTTAGACATTCTAATTTATCGCTAACCATCTCCTGAGTTAGTTCAACCACCAGGCCCAACTGAAAGCAGCATCATGAATATCAGTAGTCGCCGTTGCATTGTCACATATTCTACACTTAAACCCACAAATCCGTAACGAAAATAGAGCAAACAAGAATACTGACTTGTTCTTCTACTCTGAATAAGAGTCGAAACCAAATCCAACAGAATCAATTCTAAGCAAAGCCACCACAGGCACGGTATCCCAATTGACGGATGTCTCCATGACAAGATTTTGCAAGAGGTCTCGAGTTCGAACCAATTTGGGAAATTTTATCCATGGGGCCACATGGATGCACCCGCTTCCGTTAGTTGGGGTTGTGGCAATAGTTGCCTGGGCCAATTTCTAGTAGTTGGGTAGTCCCCTTAGGCCCTTACCCTAAGAACTCCATGAAGAATAGGTATGATTGAAAGCAGACATTCCTAGCGGGCATGAAGCTCCCGGTTCCTTAATCGCTCCTCCGCACCCTTATGGCGGGTGAAAAAAATTTCTAAGCAAATCGAAAACAGATTCCCAACACAAAATGCACCATTCATCAAATGCCGACCAAGCACATCACGTTGTATCGCGAACACGAGCACAAATACTACAGGCAATTGTCCTCGCAAACCAACCGAGGATCTTGAAACCCTGTTAGGTGCTAGTGAAGCACACTAATCAAGAACAGTTCTAACATTCAGTTCAGCAACATCTCGAAGGGTGGTGGCAGCTCAACCAGCCACCTTCTCTCTTCACGGCCTCCATCCTTTTTTTATGTTCTTTTTTTTTCTTTCTTTATTTTAATTTCTCTTAAATTATAAACAATTGTAAGATTGCTTGTCATAAAGAAATATGTCATCAAGTGCCCCTCTATCTCTCTCGATAACAAATGTGAAGACATATGATAATAAGAGATCGTAATAGTGACTATCTTCATTTTATATCAATTGTAGCTCCATCAATTGGATGTTATTTTGGTAAAAATTATAGTAGGTTGATTGACTTGGCCAACTAACATTTTGAAGATCGAAAGGAATAACATTTTTCTAAATTATTTGAAAATGAAAAATTCACGCATATATAATAGGGCTTAATAAGTGCTCGGGCCACTTATCCAATTATCCATATGAAACATATTTTCCAGTTTAAAATAACTAATGTAGACAATCTTTAACAAATTCAGAGAAATCAAAATAAAGGAAGAAAAGAATAAGAAAATAAAAAAGAACGGAAGCCGTGAAGAGAGAGAGAGAGAAGCTGATTAGTAGAGCTCCCGTCACTCCCGGCGGCCCTTCGTCGAGGGTTGCCGCTTGGAGTTTGAGGCCTCAAGTGACCCTCAAAAGCCTAGGGTCACTCTTAAAAGCACCTTACTCAAGGCGAGGTGGTGAGGCCACAACACCCTTAAACAAAGTCATCCCCTGACTTCTCCAACCGACCTTATTCTCAATTTACCGTAAGTGTAAAAATATATTACAACCAGAAAATGTGGTGATTATCTTCGTCAATAAACCGTATATGTTGAAAAAAAAAATTCACAAGCATATGTTAGCACATCTTACAGACTATCTAGATAAAACCATAAGTTCAATGGTACTTATCTCTCAATTCATCAATTGAATCACTAACCTTTTATATTGGCTAGTTGAGTCATGGATGATTTTAATTTCAATCGATCCTTTCCAATAGCCCCCTTGGACCTTAAGATTCTTAAGACAACAAAATTCGAGTTCTGAAAACAGAAAATTGCAGGCACAGAAAGCGAGGATAGACTCCATTCTATATGACCTTCGATCTGAAATGACAATGAAGGTTCGATGCATCACAGGTTGGCTATACTTCTCTACGACGAGCAAAATAATCACGAAACTAGTGATTGCAGAGGAGCGGGCCACAATCCACTGTCGGCGCAATCCTTGGCTATTTCATTGCTTCTAGTGAGCCTACAACAAACATGCTTTTGACTCTGCTGTGTAGTGCTATCTCTCTAATATTTTTGAGTTGGACCTTCTGATAGCTACCAACATCACCTTTGATATTGATATCTATTTTCCAAAGCTTAACTCCCTTTCCAAATTAACAGCTTGAAGAAAAGACTTCGGGCAAAGGCAAATTACAAATTTCAGACCATCGAGTTGGTTGGTCGAGTTGGATAAGATTTAATTGCATGTGATTTAAAACCTTCTTGATCATAAGTCTGAATTCCCTAGTCACTAATCAATCTCAGGAAATCTCAATTCGATTTTAACATAGGTTTGGTTAGTACAACACGTGTAAGATAACTCCATCTTTAATGCAACTTGTATTTGGTAGTGTGAGAATAATGAATTTGCTCAAAATAAATAGTAGCTGTAGCTAAAGCCAAGCATATTGACTTTTACGCGTGCGACTTCTATGATAATGCATAAAAGTTTCGACATGCCAAACGTTGTTCCCAATCCTTTTTACCCATAAAATAGGCTCGTCGCTATTTCCACTCTCCATATAACTAATCCACCCAATTTTTACTTTAAAACACAATTGCCCTAATTCATCAATTGCAATTTAAAGTGTTGGCCCCAGATTTATCTACTTTAATTCTTTTTTTTTTTTTTTTATGTAAGATCTAGTTGTCAAAATTAAGAATTTCACAATTGCTTTATTGTTATTTGTTTTAGTTCGATTTTTGTGCGATTGTGATCGCGTGTTGTCGATTGAGAATTCGGTAGTGGATCTCGAGAACTAGGACTGTCGATGGAGTGACAATCATAGGCTTTTGAAGGCTCATTGATCTTGATCTCTCTGTGGCCTTGTTCTACAGAAGTTATCTCGTGTTTGGGGAAGATTGTATGTCTAGAAAAAGGTACAACGGGGCTCAATTTAGATAATTTTTTACTTTGGTTAAGTTCTTCCATGCTAAACTAGAAACTGTCACTTGGTATAAATTCCGAAATAGATTGTTGACATCCTACGTAAGATTATATGAAAGATTTATCTTTCGAGAGGAAAGTAATTGACTTTTTGCAAATATTTATGGAGTTGGATTATCGCACTTAAAAGCCATTTGATGATATCAACAGGAGCTATCCTCTCTCAATGGAAGCAATATCATCCAAAAGAGGGAAAATTCCATTTTGATACCCAAAGTGACGCATTTTCTCAATTTGGTACCCAAAGTGGATACGGTGTCAAATAAGGGCATGAAGTGCCCAATTAGTCTCAAATAAGGACCCGAAGTGCCTAAAAAGTCTCAAATAAGGACCTGAGTTGCTGGCCTGCTAAAATTGCCTACCGGGCGGCAAGAATGTACTATTCCGGCACCGGAACAATACTTTTTAATTATTTTGTCTTTTCTGTTTTTTTTTCTTTTCCTTTTCCTTTTCTTTTTTTTTTCTTCTCTTCCTCCGCCAGCCATAGCCGGGGCCAGCGAAGGTCGCCCGCCTCAGGCGGAGGCGGCCCTCCAAAAGATGATCATTTATATCGCTTACAAAAATGAATAAACGAAGAATATTTTCATCGTTTATGAAAATGTTCATATATAAATTGTCAGCGATAATGAAAATATTTTTTTATTAATTAATTATTTCAAAAGATACAAACGATCATTTTTAGTAAAATATTTTTCAAATTATTTATTTTTTGCAAAAGAAAATGAGCTAAAAGCAAAAAAATATAAAATAAAAAAGAGGAAAAAGAAGAAAGCGAGACGTCTGTCACGACCTAAGCATCCCATTTTCTCTCGTCTGTCAAAATCGGTTTCGTGTTATGATTCAAAGAGGACGGGTCGGACGAGTTAGAATTCCAATCGGCCGAGGTGAAGAGGCTCAGGCACGATCTCCTGAGCTTCCTTGACGACTCTGATCCTGAGCCGAGGGGGCTCCGAATCTGGACTCTCTCATGCGGAGCTTCCAGGACGAGATCGCGGCCGCATAGTCGTCCTCGTCAACGCCGCCGGTTGCGGTGTTCGACCTCATGTTGGATTCCAACGACTCAGAATCGGAGCTCGAGTACCTTCTAAAGGCTTCATACGACGAGCTTGGTCTCTCGCCTTCAACTGCCACTTCAACCTGCAAAGTCGTGAGTGGCCAGGCTGAGTTGGTACGGGTCGCGTCCGAGGCTTCCGGGATCGGCGAGTTCTGGGAGTTCGAGGATCGGATCCCAAGTTACGATGACTCGTTCCAGTTAGGAGCTGAAGAGACGCGTATGGCGCAGGAGACGAGGAGGGCGAGTACGTGTCGTTTGGCTACTCTGACACGGGTTTCGGTCTGTCGGATCTGTCCGGTTTTTCGAGGCGACAGGAGACTGCGCCGGTGCTATAGGCGGGATCGAAACGTTCTTCCATGGACCGGCGGATGCTGATTTGCATTGCGATATCTCAGTATGTCAATTGGGGGACACGGACAGATCGTTGAAAGGGTTGGACACATCCTTCAATGCATGTATTTACAGGGTGTGGAAACATTGACGTCGATGTTGTTCCTTCAGGATGGCTCTCGATGGGAAAACGCCCGCACGTGATTTTAGAAGCTGACAAAGGAGAACTCTCGCAGATGAAGTGATGAAATGTTTATTTTGGAGAATGGCTTCTGATTTGCTTGCCTTGAAAATAACTTTATCGCAGTGTATTCGCATAAAATCAATATTTTTTTTATTAATTGCGTAATGAAACAGAAACATCATCTGCTCATAGCTTTAAGGAAAGGATTGCTTGTTTGGTCGTTTCGCCTGCTTGAACTTGCTATAACTTGGACGAATGCATTTGTTTTCATGTTGCCTTGTCTATTCTCTGGTTCTCCATTTCCGTCCTTCCATACCGACAATATTCCTCAATGGATAATTACTATGTCAAGATACGTTACTTAATTCAATCTCGCATAAAAGTATAAATAATCGGTGGAAAGGAAGCAAGCGGCTGCGCTACACGTCGCAACAAGAGAACTCCCACTCCCATCCATTCTTGATCTATGTAACAACTAATTTTTGTGGCGCTGCTGAAGCACGCACTCTTCCTCTCGCAAAAGGTTGAGTGCTCGAATCCCGGGGGCCGTAAGGTGACTTAACCGGTGGCACGTGTGTGGTGGCTAGCACGTGTCGCCCCCAGGGTTTACTCCCCGGCTGTTGGCCGTGCGGGGGTTCCTTGGGTTATAAAAAAAAAAAAAAACTTTTGCATGGCGCCTATCAAATGACACCGCAATTTATCTAACTAAATATTATGTAATTTAATGGAATAACTACTAAAAAAATTGATAACAGGCGCCAGGCAAAACCATCCCTAAAAGTAAGAATACTCGCCCGAATGGCATAAGCAACGGCTCAAGGCAGCTGCTCTGTGAAGCCCCTCGCTAGCTTATAAGGGATGACTCCCCTGTGCCGTTCTTAAAGACCATCATTAGAGAAGACTTGACGGCCCTATCCCTAACAGTTTCTAAGAGTATTCTAATGCCATTGCACTCCTGCCTTTTTCTCAAGACTCTGTAGGAGTTGCCCTTACAGCACGGCAATAGCGACAGAGCTTAGCGGTGCTAGGATTGCTGTGCTAGGAGCTTAGTTGGTCTTCTTCCATTATGGTTGCTCTATAATGGGCTGGGTATATTTGTTGTCCCTTTCTGAAGGTTGCCTAACTGATCAGAAATTTCATGTGGTATCCCTGTGCCCAAATTGTTTTAAATGGGATCAAGTCATTAAAATTATTCTGTTTTTGTCTGCAAACAACAAGGAAATATGGGTTGTTTATTGCGCAAACTCGTAAGCCAGGCCGGTTCGTCCACTTTAACAGGTGGGGATCTTATTTTCGGGTGAGTAGATTTTTTTCTTTTTTGTAGCTTTTCTTATTTTTGGTGAGTAGAGCAACTTTTTTTTCGTTAATAATCTAGAGACACTCACGTGAAAACTTGACTACTTGAAAATTCATGAAACATCCTGCAAACCCCACGAATTTAGTTCTTCTTGTTTAGGGTTAGATTTGCTCTATCTATTTTCGGGGTGCCTAATAGAAGTTTGAACGGCTAGATGTCGTTGTCTCTCCTCTCTACCTCTTTAAGTGATTTAAGTTTGGCTGATTTAACTTAAATTGCTATCTCTGATGGTGCACGTCGGACGTTGAAATTTACTGCAATTTCAACGACTTTTAAGAGGCGGTCACCAATCTTTGTAATCATTGTAGGAATAACAGCATGATGTACCGGGAGAAGAATGGTACGAGATCACTCATAACCTGCAAATAAAGCATGAATTAGATCGAGAACTATGAGAAGCACTACAAAAAAATAAGGATTTAGCCAAGGAAAATTAACGATGAAAAATTATTCGTCTCTAATTTGCGACTGAATTTACGACGAAAACTAAATTCATTGCTAATTTGCAACGAAAAATTATTCGTCACAAATCAGCGACGAAAAAAAAATCGTCGCAAATTAGCAACGAAATTTGCGATGAAAATTAAATTCGTTGCTAATTTGCAACGAAAATTAAATTCGTCGCTAATTTGCGACGACAAAAAAATTCATTGCAAATTAGCGATGAAAAAAATATTCGACGGAATTTGCTATGAAAATTAAATTCATCGCTAATTTACTATGAAAAAAAATTCGTCGCTAATTAGCAACGGAATTTGTGATGAAAATTAAATTCGTCGCAAATTAACAATGGAATTTGCGATGAAAAAAAAACAAAAAAAAAAGAATTTGCGACGAAAGTTAAATTCATCGCTAATTAAATTCGTCATAGCATTTCTCTCGCAATAAAAGAATTTAATATTCTCTTCATCCTTTAATGCCGTATAATTTTCAAATTTTCCCCTTTATTGAAGAGAGAGGAAAACCTTTCCAAAAATATTTGTCAAAAGGAGAATAAATTTCGCCGGTCAAAAATTCCATACCCCAAAAGAAAAATCCCGCTCTGACCCAAAAAAAAAAAAAAAAAAAACACGCCCACATCCCGTGCGACGCTTCCGTCCAGGCGCATCCCCCAATTGGGCGCTCCACCGTCCTCGCGGATCGCGATCCGCGCTACTCCAACCACGAACGAATCGGGACCGTCCAATGCACCCGCAATCCAACGGCCGGATCTCCTCCCCTCTCCTCCGAAAACATTTTCAAAACCCCAAAACTTTTTCCCTCTCCCGCCTCGCTCTCTTCTTCTTCCTTCCTCCTCCTCTCGCAAAAAACCACCAGATTCAACCCGCTTTCTCTCTCGATTTTCGCCGAGAAAATTCAATACCCAGAGAAAATGGGAGAAGGGAAACTTGCTGATCGGCATGGCCTGCACGAAGCAGGCGGCCTGGAAGTCCACCGGCGGCAAGGTCCCCGAGGAAGCGGCTGGCCACCAAGGTGGCCCGGAAGTCGGCCCCGGCGACCGGCGGGGTGAAGAAGCCGCACAGGTTCAGGCCCGGGGCGGTGGCGCTGAGGGAGATGCGGAAGTACCAGAAGAGCACGGATCTGCTGATCTGGAAGTTGCCCTTCCAACAGCTGGTGCAGGAGATCGCCCGGGACTTCAAGACCGATCTCCGGTTCTAGAGCAGCGCCGTCGCCGCCCTCCTCCAGGAGGTGGCGGAGGCGTACCTCGTCGGGCTGTTCGAGGACACCAGCCTGCGCGCCATCCACGCCAAGCGGGTCACGATCATGCCCAAGGACATCCAGCTCGCCAAGAGGGTCCGGGGAGAGAAGGCTTAGCTATAAATGGGAATGTGGTTAGATCTTTGTCATGTTGGAGGGTGTTTGGTTGTAGGCTTGATTATGGAGACTTTGAATCGTTGTTATGTAGATGTACATCTTCGGGCATTGATGGAATGTGGGTTTGCTTCGCTTTCTTTGACTTTCTTGCATGTTTTGGTGCTTTTCAGTATTCATGGGTTTGATCTTGTGAATTGATGTTCTCGGAAGATAAATTTAGCGATAGATTTTGCGACGAACAATCAGCGACGGATTTTGCCACGAATAATTAGTGATGAATTTTGCAATGAATAAAATTTTGTTGCAATTTAGTGACGAAAATTGAAATTTTTCGTCGCTAAATTTTACGATGCTGAATTGGTGACGAAATTTTTTAGTCGCAAATTCATTTAGCGATGAATTTTTTCACTTTTTCCGTGGCAAAACTCGTCGTTAAAACCTACTTTTTTTTTTGTAGTGGAAGATATCAATAAGCGTATCAATTTGCTTTTCTTTTGGTATGCTAAGCAGCTCTTTTATATATTGTCATTGGGTTCTTCTTCTATATTGAAATACACGAAACAGGTTATTTGGCGAATTTTTTTTTTTTTTTTTTATGTCCAAAGAGACTAAGCCATGTCAAAAGCATATCTTGATATCATCAAATCCTGACTAGTTATAGTTGTTGCTCCATACATTGGGCCGGAGGAGTTACAATAGCTATGGGGTAAGCCGCGGAGTAAACGTGATCAATTGATAATCTTGGACAAAGGACATCATGAGTTGTGTATAATGCTGCCTCGAGATGAATGTTAGAGTTCCAGATGTCATGTTTATATTGCTGCCTCGGAATAGCTATGGGCTAGTTTTGATCAACTTTTACGTTTTATTTTTTTTTTGTTTGACATATTTTAACCCCTTTTTTTTATAAAATTTCACAAGCATCTTATCTCCGACACGTGTTAAATTTTTGGGCTTGAAACATGTGAAATTTTCACAGCACGTAAATATTGATACGTTATTTTCATAAATTTTTAATATTTGAATGACAATTTAAATTGTAATAGGAAAGTAAATTTTTTTTTGATAATCCAGGGGAATCCCCTCACGGCCGACAGTGGGAGTAAACCCCGAGGGCGACACGTGCTAGCCACCACACACGTGCCACCGGTTAAGTCACCCTACGACGCCCAGGATTCGAATACTCAATCTTTTATGAGAGAGGAAGAGCCAATCAATAGCCACCCAGGCGGGTGGTAAAAGTAAATTTTGTTTTTGCTTTTTTGAAAAGCACAAAAAAATAAGTCCTAAGAAAATTCAGTTGACTCTTATTATCATGATTACTTTCTCTTCTTCTATTTTATCATATGTCATCTATGAATCCAAACTAAAGTTAGGTAAAATGGAGCTTAATGGTTGAGTCACATCATTACAAAACTGGATTCCCTCCCACTTTCCTTAACATGAATTAAAAATGCTACTTTGCAATAAAGTAGAGCAAAAAAATAATCATTTAATATAATCTTTCTTTACATACTAGCACAATATATCGACATCAACTTGCCTTAATTATTAAATTGGATGCAATTTTTTACATATTCGATGGATCGTAAGAGCTAAAGTTAGGAGTTAGGACCACAATTAAATTGGAAAGAAAGTGACAAACCAAAAAAAAATAAGTTAAACATGTAAATAATACGCATGCATCTTAGACAAAACAACCTAATCAAGACCTATTTTCCTAATCATTTATTTAATTTTTTAGCTTATCTTATATATATTTTTCATTTTTTCAGACCACCACAAAGTTCAATTTTTTTCCCTTTCTTTTTGAACCTTTTATTTATCTTGCTCTCACGCCCAAACACAAATTCAAGTTAGTTGTCTAGGTGAATCAATTTCGTCATCTGCCTTTCTCTTGCTCATGGCCAGGCTAATTTTCCTCAGGCACCAAACCCAATTCGTTCATACTCAACGGAAATACATCATCAAACCTACTCATCGATCGTCTCCATTTTCTACTTTTAACCATTAAACCGGGTCCTTAACGAAGCTTCAATCGAACATAAACCAATCTAGCAACCAACAAGAAAATTTATGCAAGAGCTGCAAGTGATAACTTAGCATCATCAGATATTGTATAACCAGCAAGCAACAACCCCGATCCGGCATGAACGCAAACACAAATTCGCATTGCAATTTACATCCGCTAAACACATAGTCACATTCACTCACAGAGAAGACATGGTCCAAAGGAATTCACCGTTAGAAAAGATATGTAAAGCAAACCAGTCTATGTTTCAATGAACGCACCAGCGACCATCGACGAGTATTTACAATTCAGCACATCAAACATTTTCAGCTAATTTCCCAAGAGTCAAGTTCATCGCCTCAGAACACCGCAAGCCTATCAAGGCCGAGACAGTTCGGGAATGGACTCCAAACCAATTAGATTTAAGCAGACAAAGATGATCTCAGTCGGATTCGTATTTATACTAATACGACTCAGGCATTTCAACAAACACTTAATGTGCATTCGCTTAAATGGCAGCATTGCAGCAATGAGACGGTGAGAATCACAACCCAATAAATCAGCACGAGATCATCAAGGCTGAATCGGCGGTTATGAATATAATCTCAGACGAGAACAATTTTCGTGCTAGCAACAACAAAGAGTCTGAATCAGCATGCGATCGAATGATGTTCTGAACTTGCACGCTCAACGAAAACTGGAAAGGTCGAAGGCTCCAAGTTGTTGAAGGTTTGAATAAATTCTCCTTGGGTTCAATAAACTCGAGTTCATCGATGGAGCACACAGATACGAAGCTCAAGCGCGAGAACATCGTGATTTGAAGAGCAACGGATGCGGCAAGGTAAGCGGCGGATTCCGGCGCCGATCAGCGGCGGAGAAGCTTCTGGAACACGTAGAGGAGAGAGAGAGAGAGAGAGAGAGAGAGAGAGAGAGAGAGAGAGAGAGAGAGAGAGAGAGAGAGAGAGAGAGAGAGAGAGAGGCTTTTTTGGCTCCAATTCCTGTGCGTAAGCGAATCCGTCTCTGCTACAGTCACTCGTGCGATGACCTCCGTCACCCTCACGAGTGCTTACGATCACTGCGTCCGGCAGCATCCGGTCGCCCCTCGCTCGCTTCTCGCACAACCCCACCATCTCCGCTGTGGTTTTGATTGATCTCTCTGAGGAAATTGGAAGGCTTCCATTCCACGGTGGAAGAAGATGATCATTGAGCTGGATGATGATGGGCTGGATTGCCTTGAGCCCCCAAATGGTATGAATGTTGCCCGGGCTCCATGGATGGATCTTTCATTGCTCAATTATTGTTTCTGTTTTTTTCTATTCTCTCTTCTCCATTTATTTATTTTTTTCTAAAACCCATAGTCGATTAGTCTGTAAAAAATTCAAGTGACAATAAACGGTGAGCGTGTTGCAATTTAACAAAAGTAGACGTGTGACGTGCATAATTAATGATTATTGGCGGCGGCTAACAGAGAGTGTAAAAGTATGATAGAGGCTACTAATAAATACGATAGAAAGCTTACCTATTAGTAATTAATAGAGAATGTAAAAAAAAATACTTTAGATTAAAAGATAGAGGCAGCTAACAGTATGATCAAATAGGAAATGTAGGAAATGTTTGATTGTGTACACTGAATTGAGCTGAATTAGAAGAGGAATACGTAAGGGGATAGCAATGAGTGCCCAACTTGATAATATAAATAAGTTGTCTTCTGGTAATTGTTAAAGAAAAGGTACGAATTTGAATTAAAGGATATTCCAAATTAACCGATATCATTGCAATAGGAAACAAAACTAGTAATGTGTTCAAATTGTATATGCCAGAAAAATTGAGAAGTATGTCCGTCATTTTGCCCCCTGCATGGAATCCTATTGATATTTAGGAGAAATGAGTGACATGCATAAAATGCCTCGATATATGATTGTGCATTGCATAAATGTGCAAGTTCCGGTATTGCCTAGTGTGTGAAGAGATCTTTAAGGAAATTATATATTTATTTAGAGAATAGGCAAAGATAAAGAAAGAAAGAAATTATGTAGAAGCATTTATTCATAGGAAGCATATAAATTTGAGAGATTGAACTTCCTTAGTCAAAATAAAACGTTATGGGAAAATAATAGCAACAATGTCACGTGACAATATGAAGAAGAGTTTCGAACCGAGAGGTATAATGTTTGCATCATAATTGTTTAAAAAAAATGTGCTGAATAAGCAAATATTCCCATTGAATAATAGTTATAATAAAAAATTCCGTAAATCGTGAGTTAACCAAAAACTAGAAACTCAATAACCCCTCTCTTTCTCTCTCTTCTTAGGCGCACACAACTTGAGCAGACATCAGAGGCTCTCCCTCTCTATTGGAAAACCGACACTCACGGCTGCCTCTCTCAACTGTTCTTCTTCCTTTAGCCAACACAAACCAAATGGCCAGCTCCAGCTCTGACTGTGGAGTTTACCGGACCAATCGTCCAATTTACTCAACGATGCAGGAGCTCTTGTTCAATAGAAAGTTTCGTTAATTAATTAACGATTGAGTTTAGTGGATTTTTTTGGGTTGATGATGGTGCTTAGCGAGGCTGAGCTTTTGAAATGAAAACAACAATCGACAACCATTGGGAGGGGTGCGGGTAGAGAGCAAAAAACAGAGAATAGTGAGGTATTCTGTGGACGGTGAATAAAAACAGAGAGTCGCTTTATGTATTTGTGGGAGTTCAAAAGGAAGAAAAAAATACAAAATAAAGAGGGCACAAGTAAATAAAGATGGAAGAAATCAAGAATAGAAAAAAAAAAGAAAAAAAAAAAAGAAAGAAAGAAAGTACGAAGAGGTTCGTGCAAGTGAACATTGTGTGGGGGGTAGAGACCGGTGTGAACAGTAGGACAAAAGAGAGAGGGTTGAGAAACTTGTTGTACATATGAGGTGAGGGGCTGAAAAGGTAAAAAGGAAAACACAAAAAGAGGCTAATACAACCAAAAATCTCAACTGTAAATTAATTTTTGTACCACAAATAACCCTAAATTGGTGTACACATATCACATATATGCCAATTTGATTTTTTATGTCACAAAAAAATCCTAAATTAGTGTACATGTGCTACATTTACTCGAATTGATACATCCATACCATATGTATCTCAAACATTGAGATTTTTTGTAGCACGCAAACCGATTTAGGCAAAATGTGGCAGGGGTGTACCATTTTAAGATTTTCCATGGCGCAAAAATTAATACAGGTGGTAAATGTGACGCGGAGTATCAGTTTATGATTTTTTATGATACGAAAATTAATTTGGGGCAAATGTAGCACGAGCATACTAGTTTGAGACTTTTGGTAGTATTAACCTAAAACGAGAAAGAAAAAGTGAAGCAAAAATTGTGCCTAGATTGTATTTTTGTCTGCAGTAACATGATCTAAAATTCTACTATAGTGATATCATCCGGATGGACGTTGTATGTTATGGCTTCTAGCCAAGTCGTTCTCATTTTCTTCACGGCAACCGCATGATAATGTGACTTCTCATCTCGTTGTATGAAAATTTGTTCCTTTTTCTTTTAAGGTAGTGAAACTTGGAGTGGATATAACGTGCCTCCCCCGCTCCTCTCAATACGTAGCCATTTTAGGATACTGGATATATATAATATTCTTGCACAAAAAACAATTGTTTTAATTGTAATTTATTGTGCTGCACAGGCAAACTATAGAAATATGAATAAAAATTGAGTACGATTTTTACATTGTTAAATAACGAGCTAAATGATAGAAGGATAAAATAGACGACACAAGACATATTAGGCTCATCAGAATTTAAAGTATCTATTTACAGACACGATTTGGAAATAAAACTAATCATGAATAGCTATTATCACAAATTCATATTACAAATAGTTCACCTATCAATTTGTGCTTTAATATATAGTAGAATTGTACTGCACGAATGATAGACAAGGTAGTTTAGATACATTCTCAATGTAAAATGTTAGTCCAATCTAAAATTAATCAAACCTATTTTGATAGTTTAACTAAAACAGTAAAGTCCTGTGAAAGAAGTCAAAATAACTTTGTGCACTCAAAAGGATGCATAACTTCATTTATTCTCACAGAAACCATTACCTGATGAACACTTTCTTAGTAATTTTTATCATTTGGTGGTTATCTCTTATTAGTTACTAGATTATTAGCTAGAATGACTTCTTTTAAATTAACCGCTCGTGTTTTACTGGCAAGTTAGTACCGATGTAATCCGGAAATCCTTTGTAATTGTTTTTGAAAGGCTCGTGCACGTTTTCGAACTTTGAATGCATTGACCATAGGGGTTTTCCATCTCCCTTGATAGTTGTCAAAATACAAATATATATCGAGAACTTAGCGAATGACTGGCCATCCCTTTAAAAAGAATGAAGGACCAAGCCTTCAACCAAAAATAGTGTGTGTGTGTGTATAGACCAAGCAAAACTTTTTATTGAATGATTATTATAACAAAATACAGTGGTACAGTGGATCATGAATTAACCAATTACTAGAAATTCATGAACCCAATTTGATAAATTTTGTTCAAATAGTCTACAGTAAATTCCAATGCCACTCCCGAATAACTCTCCACATGCATTCGATTAAGTTTTCTCCTATTTGGAACTAAAATGATAGTAAACATGGGTGAGGAAAACCACGGCTCACTAAGTGACAGCCACCACTCCTATGGGATCAAGCAAGGAATAATGTACCTTGAGAAACAAGTTTGCATCAATGTAACAAGTAGAATGCTTACTCCAATGAATCATAAATTACGCACTATATCATAAACCCATGTAATATAACCAGCATATATCAAACTCAATGTCAAAAAACCCTACACTCACACTTCTTCACATGACAAAGCCCAAAAATATTGTCGGTTAAGCCTTGAAAATCACATCAGGTATGAAAAAGCCCATAAATCATGTCGACCTTGATTAAGCCACAAAATATATATATATATATATATATATAGAGAGAGAGAGAGAGAGAGAGAGAGAGAGAGAGAGAGAGAGAGAGAGAGAGAGAGAGAATTTCGGCTTAAAATATTTCCAGATGACATTCATGATAGGTTCAAAAGTATCGAATGCTTGATCCAAAAAGAGCATGCCATGAAATAATATTTATTTATATACTTAAAATATACACGCCATGTCGCAATATAGCTTTTTCTTGGCAAATCATGTCATATAATTTTTAAAAACATATAGAAGTGTTTAGAAATTACTTACCTCGATAAATCGCTAATTCAAGCCGTACAACTCAATTTCAAATTTCCTTAGCCCCCAAACATAATTCAATGCCGTTAATAGAAATTAGTAATTCTAAACAATGGCTAAATGTCCTTACTAAAAAAAAAACAATGGCTAAATGCAAATGGGCCACAAACCCCTTTCAGATGTAAAATTACGTGAATGGCCTCCGAAGGTCGATTCCAAGCCCATGGCCCCTGATATGGACCACAACGACCCAAAAATTACTTAAATTTTGTTAATCACCCGAAACAATCATTCTTTGCACAATATAATTTATTTACTTTTCAGAAAATCGGTAACTAGATTTTTTAAAATATCGCATGTGCTAACTTTTTCCTTTAATAATTGCACTTTTTGAAGGCTACGAATTAGAATTTTCCACAACTGATATTTATATCCGGACATATTAGATCGACTTGAAAATTTTTGGATGTTGAGAAAACCATTGTCCATAATTTTCGCAATTTCCCTAATTTCTGATAAACAACAGAATTTTTTTTTGTAAGGTAAGAAATTTATATATTTTTCAACACTCGTCATATAGAGGAAGTAGTCGTATACAAAAATCTCGCACTTGAGGCGACACAACAAGTGTCCCAACAAATGCAAAGGTGTAGCGACTAATAAAGGGGTTACAAGCAATAGTGCGCAACACCAAGCCCACAAAGGAGGCCAACAGAAACAGAGACTAATAAACTATTTACAAAGTAATCGAAAGATTACTAAAAAATGGAAGGGGAGATGCCCCATTTTTTGCTGTAAACAACAAAATTTTCATATTTTCGAAAATCAAGAAAATTTCACAGACCCCCGCCATTCCTTCCTCTTATGGATTGCGTCATTGAATCGGCTTCCTACACAGATTCTCCTTCTTCAAAACCGTCGCATTGATTCAGGAATTTGTGCTTTCTGCCAACTTGTACCAGATTCCATCAACCATCTCTTCTTCGAATGTTCTGGTACCAGTACACTTGCTTCCTATTGGGCCACAAAATGCATTCTCCCATGGCGCAATCGTCCATGGCCAGATCTTATCCATTGGGCAAGTAAAGTATGTGGGGCTCCTCTTTTTGGCCATCGACTCGCTAGGTTCTCCTTTGGAGCACTTTGTCATGCCATATGGATGGAGCGGAACAATTTTCTCTTCAGGAACAAGGCTATCTACCTTCCGGGAATTCGCAAGCATCTTCTCAAGACGGTGAAGGATAAATCCTTATCCTTAGGAAAAATTGCCGACACTCCGAGAAATAGAAGACTTCAGAGGAATTGGGAGCTCCCACCATCCATCTTTTCCATCCTGGATCTCTAGCTTTTTGTATAGGGCCCCGCTGGTTTCCTTCTTTTGTTTTAGCTGTGGACTGTTTTAGGTTTTCTTGACCTCTGTCTTCCGCTACCCCTTTGCTGTTGCCGGTTGTTTATTTTCTTTTCGGCTAGTTGTTCTTCTCTTGCTGGCTGTCTTAGCCTTCTGTTTCTAGTTCTCTTTGGACCTTTCTCGACCCTTATGGACATTTTGTGTCCTATTTTGGTCGAGGAGTAGGTTCGAAACAGAAAATGTATACGTGGTGTTATGGAAAGTTATACAATCATTACCTTTACCAAAAAAAAAAAAAAAAAAATTTCACAGAACAAAGCGCTCTCCTTTTTCAGGGTTAACGGAGAAAACGGAGCGGCAATTTGACTTTTGGATGGACAGCACGAGTCGCCGAAAGAATCTGTGTGATCAAATCAAGCGAGTCGATCCAGTCTCCGACGATATCCAATCCCGAATCCGACGTTCCTCAGTTCTGCTCAGACGATCGGAACTCAGTTCTTCATTGTCCAATCGCCGCAAAGGCTAAGTTCACTCTACCTTCCTTTGGTTTCCGATTTTGGTACGGTCGGTAACACTGGTCTCTCGGTCTCTTCCTGGATTTTCAGAGGCTCCTTCATCGATTTTCATCCACCGTCGCCCTCCGGACGCTGTTCGCCGCTGCCGATCGTCGCCGTTGACCGTCGTACCTCCATCTCCGACTGCTTTGAGGTCGGCCATAATAGGATCGGAAAACGGAGCATCAGTTTTTTTTTTTTTTTTTTTTTGAAGCTGCGGGGAGTATAGAGGAAACGATCTCGCTGGTTTATTTGACTTTGCAGACTTCATTAATCGAATTCAGGTGACTAATAGCTATTGCCGCCGTCGCCGTTCGCTGCCTTTAACTCCACGCCGTGGCCTCTCTGTTTTGCTTTGTTTCCCTACCGAGAAGACCGGAGTGCTCGGATCTCGCTTGAGTTATTTCTGCTGGATTTGATTTCGATTGTCAACATCATGTCGGCTTCGTTCGTCAATCCATTTTCCGGTTGCTGATTCATCTCGTCTTGTTAACCTCGTGACTTCCTCATCCCCTGTTCTGCGTCGTTTTTGCGACATACAAGACCGAGTCGCGGTCATATCACTCATGTATAGATCAATGAGAATATGAAGTTTTTACTGATTATATGTGACGATATTGTTTTTAGATGGAAAAAACTACTTTGCTTTCGTGGCCATATTCAATGTTCTCCATGCACACAAACTGTTTGTTAAAATACCTCTCTGACACTGTTACGAAATAGCGTAGGTTTTTTACGCAATCGGAGGGCCTTTCGGTGCAGATTAATCATTTTTGGTAACGCAAAGCTTTGATTCCATTTACATTTCATTGTTATCTCAATTGAATCTGAACACATCTTTTTGTTGCTTTTTTTACTTTGTGTTTCGGCATGTTCCCGGTGACTGTCAATGGTTATCGCCTGTGAAAAACGTCTGAGGGATGGCGCTGAGTGTCATCCTCTACACTCGTCTGTACCGGTTTGTTTATCGCGTCTCTTGCTATCTGTTTGCTTCGATTGTGCTGTGGCCGTGTACGTGAGTTTTGAGTGGATGGCCTTTGAGATGGTGGCCGACGGATAGAAGTCACGAAGCGAAAGAAGATGGCGTAATGATATCACCAGCGCACAACCCCTCTCTCTCTCTCTCTCTCTCTCTCTCTCTCTGGCTGGAAAACCGACAAGCGCGGCCCCCTCTCTCGGTTCTTCTTCCTTCAGCCAGCGCAAACCAGACGGCCAGCTCCAGCTCCGACTCTCTCCACATTCATTTTCCTTGGATCTTCCGTAGAGATTCTCTCATACACGCAAGACTCCGAATCCATGAAGGCACAATACGCGATCAGGAGCTCCGCTCTTATTCTCTGGATCTTTCTCGAGCTCCCACTCTGGCGGCTCTTCCATCATTTGGCCATGTTGAGCCGAGCTAGAGAGGAGGCCTCTCTTCCTCCATTAGTCGCAAGTCCTCTCCGTCGTGAGTCTGGCCACGTCATTCAGTCGTCGCCCTCAAGAGCAGCCCAATCCGTGACTGATGCGCAGCTGGGTTAATACCAGCCCAACGCCGAAATGCAACAGGCCGTCATCGAGAGGCAACCAAGTCGTCCCGTCGCGTTACCTGGACTGATCATCCAATTTACTCAACGACGGGGGTGCCTCCGTTTCTCAGGGCAGGTATATCGTCGTTTCTTTCTCATCGAATCTTATGTCCAAGTTTTAGAAACCAATGACTCATTGCATGAGTTTTCTTGCCAAGTTTGTGAATGATTTTTTGTAATACGATAATTTTAGGGTAAATGTGGCGTGAAGTAGCAGTTTATGATTTTTTGTAATACGATGACCGCCCGCAGCGGCTGCGTTGGCTTGGGCTCTGGCCCCCCCACGGAGGGTTCAGAGTTCAAACCCCAGCGTAGTCGTTAGGGATTCTTAAGTGTGACGCCGTGGTGGTGGGTCCTGCGCTAGCGTCACTCGAGGACTAGTCGTGCATCACCGCCGGTTTATAGCTGAGTCATCGCTTGCCGGTCGCGCGAACACCTCGATTATCAAAAGAAATAAAAAATAAAATAATTTTATGTACTGATTTGAGACTTTTGGTAGTATTAACCTAAAACGAGAAAGAAAAAGTGAAGCAAAAATTGTGCCCAGATTGTTTTTTTGTATGCAATAACAAGATCTAAAATTCTCCTATAGTGATATCATCTGGATGGATGTTGTCTATTAAGGTTTCTAGCCAAGTTGTTCTCATTTTCTTCATGGCAACTGCGCGAGAATGTGACTTTTCACCTCGTTGCATGAAGATTTTTTTCTTTTTCTTTTAAGGTAGTGAAACTTGGAGTGGATATAACGTGCCTTCCCCGCTCCTCTCAATGCGTAGCCATTTTAGGATACTGGATATATATAATATTCTTGCACAAAAAAACACTTGTTTTAATTGTAATTTATTGTGCCACGCAGGCAAACTATAGACATTTGCATAAAAATTGAGTACGATTTTTACATTGTTAAATAACGAGCTAAGTGATAGAAGGATAAAGTAGACGCATAAGACATATTAGGCTCATCAGAATTTAAAGTTTTTATTTACAGACGCGATTTGGAAATAAAACTAATCACGAATAGCTATTATCACGAACTCATAACACAAATAGTTCACCTATCAATCTGTGCTTTAATATATTGTAGAGTTGTACTGCATGGATGATAGATAAGGTAGTTTAGATACATTCTCAATGTAAAATGTTAGTCTAATCTAAAATTAATCAAACCTAATTTGATAGTTGTGAAGCAAATCAAGAAAAAAATTGCGAAGCAAAAAAAGAAGCAAAGATTGTGCCAAGTTTGTCTTTTGTCTGCAGGTAACAAGATCTAAGTTCTCCTTTAGATTGGTATCATCCGAATGGACGTTGTATGTTTTTTTATTGACAACATTGGAGCATCCACATGTCAGAACGTCATATATGTCTAGAACAATGGGCTACGTTTCAGAAGTTTGATCCATATATACGTGCTTTTGCTTGTACGATTCAGGTCGCTTCCAATAGCTTTCCGTCGAGGTGCATTAGGTTTGCACTATTATATAATCGTATTTCATGGGTGAACATTTCTTTTGCTATGAAATCGCCGGAACCGCTCGTTTCGATCGGCATTTTTGTTATCACGACATTCGAAGACTGTCAATTTCTTATTCATTTTGTTTATTTTAGTATTGTCCAGCATGCATTTAGGACGGACAATTCATAGTTATAATCTAAAAATGATGATAAGAAAGGGAACATGTTTATTCCACATTGTTATCATTTTCAAGATCATCCCACCATATCATCGCCCATAGATTTAGGTTAGAATTTGCTAGATGTGCCATCTAGATGCTTAGGATTTTTTTAAAAAAAAATAATAAAAGGATAAAAAATATGTTCATGAAATTTAGGGCTTAATCCGACTTAGGCATGTTGCGAGAATTTGCATTCCATAGATTAGAGTAATCACATGCTTAGCTTAGTGTACCACTCATGGGGTTCCTATCCCGAGGCATAATAGCGAGGCTTTATTTAATTTTGTTCCATGCGGCTTGGGTTCTTTATTTTCCCGTACTTTATTTACTTTCATTTTTTGCGATGTTGCGTGATTACATATTGTTACGTGATTAAGTGATTGATGGACATAATTGCACAATTTCAGGGATGCATGACCATTTAGATGGGTGCGCTTGGAGACTAAAAATGGATAAGATCGCATGATCAAACACATTTACAAAATAATGAGAAAAGGTACCAAAATTGGGCGCTCAATAGTTTTTAGTGTAATCAAGTCATGTTCCCGAATCTCTAGTTTGCGAAAGTGAAGTGATCTCCCTCATTTCACTTGACTTCTAACTAGCCTCAAATAGGTTAATGGCGACTCTTAAAAAAAGAACAAAATTTGCATAATTAAGTCAACCAAAATCGCAATGGTAGGATTTGGGAAAACCTTAACCAATTGTGAGAGTCACCCCATAAGAGGAACTATCCATGCTCCCTTAGTGATTTGTTCGCTTGCTTCGAGGTGGCACTACGCCCTTGTCAAGGCCAAAAAATATTATTCACTATGATTAAGCTCCAAAAATCACATTAGCTATGAATAAACCCTGTAAATCACGTTGGCCGTGATTAAGCCTCGAAACAATATTAGTTTGTGCGCCCACACACACACACAATATATATATATATAGCATTTTAATCTAAAATATTTCCAGAAAACATTCACGACAAGCTCAAAAGTATCCAATGCTGAATCGAGTTTTCCAAAATAGCATACCGTAATATAATATTTATTTATATACTTTAAAAATTGTAACAGTCCGGATTTTGGCCCATTTTTGGGAATTATAAAACGTGTAATCGGCCAATGCGCTTATAATAGAATTTCGTAGGGGGAACCAGATCACTCTCGGGTTCTTATTTTTAAAAATAGAAATTTTGCTAGAATTGCACTCGATCGAATTTGGCCTTTATTTATACCCTGAACTTGGCAATCGATTTCCGGAAGTTTCGGGACGAAATAAATTGGACGGTGTCGATATTTATGTGGCCAACGTCGAGATTATCAGGATTAGTGGAAAAGTGGATTTTTGAACCGGGTGCGAATTTGGACTAGTAGACTCCCTCAGAAAAATTTAGTTTAGTTAATTTGGCCTTTGTCCCTTTTTATGTGCGAGGTCTATTTTGGACCGGTAGACCATTTTCGATTTTGAGTTTGGACTCTCGGTTCGCGTTTAATATTTGAAAGTTTAAAAATTCTCTCTCTCTCTCTCTCTCTCTCTCTCTCTCTCTCTCTCTCTCTCTCTCCCCCCCCTTGGCCGTCGCGTCCCCCTCCCCCCCTCTGCATGCCTATCTACCCCCCCCTTATGCCAGGCGACCGTCTCTCTTCTCTCTTCTCTCTCCTCTCTCCTCCCTCCTATTTCCTCTTCTTCTTAGTTCTTCTTCTTCTTCTTGGTGGTGCAACTTCTGCTCCGCTTCATCACCTTCGACCGTCAAACCGCCCACCACCGCCCAAGCTACCCGGTAGCTGCGCCTTGCCGTTGGGTTGCCGGTAGCTCGACCCCAGCGCCACTCGTCGTCTGGCGTCGCCTCTGCTTTCGATCGCCAGCGCCCACAGCGTCACCAAAGCCAGCCCCGCCATGCTTCGAGGGGCCCGGCCGACCGCTTCGTGGGAGCAGCCCGCCACTGCGAGCGCCCGTGCGGCCGTCGCCGTCGGCTGAGCTCCCATAGCCCCGGCTGCTCCCTCTCTCTCCCTCCTCTCTCTCTCCCCTGGCTCCCATTGGCGTTTGCTTTCGCCTCGCCACCATGGCGTCGCTCGGCCGCCCTATAAAGTCAATAAAGTGTGAATTCTCGTGTAATTTTAGTAAGTCTAAAACTCGAATTGATCACTCACGGGATACTAACCAAAAAGGAAAGGCTAAATAGGATCGAGTGCGTGGACCGAGAACTCGACGCGATTGGCGCCCGATTTTAACGAACATCGAGGAAATATTTTGAACCAATATAGGCCGATCTTAGGAAAAAGGGCGAATTCGATATTTTCAACAACGTATGATCGGATCGCGAGTGATTTCGCAGACATCCGAAAACCCTTTGATAAATAACCACGATTTTAATCAAGCGATCGTGACCCGGTACTAGTGATAATTCCTCTCGTTGTTGAAATTGAGGCCATCATGACTCGGACGGTCTTAGGTCGATCTGGCGTAATACCTAACCTTGACCACTGTTGGCGAGAGACCCTAAAGCGCAAAGCGAGCTATTGTGATCGCGATATTGGGCACGAACGATATCAAAATATCAAGGGTAATTACGACTATTTTGTAAGACGGACGTCAATTTAGAGTGGCCATTCATGTTTGGGACTATTGCGGTTGGCCGATGAAAATCCGGCGAAATTGAGAAAAAGGCGGTTTTGCCCTGTGGACACGAGACCCGATTCGGACGTCGATCGAGGTTATTTTTCATGACCAAGGTCATTTTGGGGTGGCCACACGCATTTAGAGCGATTTTGGCCAAAAAGTTGAATTTCGTAAGGAACAAAAATTGGAAAATAATATTATTTTATTCCCGGATTTCATGGACGATTCCGAGGGCTTAGAAAATTAATTTCTTTTGCGACTCCGACGCCATATTAGGTTGGCCACGCACGTATGGAACGCGTATGTGCAAAAATTGAAATTTCGGTCCGGGACGGAAAATTACTTAAAATGCCCCTAGGTTGTATTATTTAATTCGAATTTTAAATCAATTTTTGGGGCTTAACTATGGTTAGGTGAAGCCAACCAGACCTGGTCAGCCAAGGTTAGAACACTTTTGACCTTTTACCCTTAAATTATTAGGACTAATTATGGTGGTTTAATGGTAAATTAGAGAGAAATTGAGGGCTGAATTGGGATGGGCCTCATGGGCTCAATTTTGATTTAATGAGCCCAAATTAGAGAATTTTAAATGGGCCTTGGAATTAGAAAATGAAATGGGCCCATGAAGTTGGAATTAAATTGAAATTGTTTGAAGCCCAATTGGAAAATGGAATGGGTCTTGATTGGGAATTGATTTGAATTGTGAAAGCCCATTGGGGAATTAATTGGGCCTTTGATTGTGGATTTACTTGAAATTGTTTGCAGCTTATTGGGAATTAAATGGGCCTTTGATTGTGAAATTCCACGTGGTTGTGATATGATTTAAGATTTATAATTGTGACCGACGGGTCGGGGCCTACTGGTCGAGTATAATTGTGACCGAATTAGGGCCTTGGTCGATTTATAATTGTGACCGGCGGGTCGGGGCCTTGGTCGATTTAATTGTGATGACCATTGGGTCATGGCCTTGGTCGATTTAATTGTGATGACCATTGGGTCATGGCCTTGGTCGATTTAATTGTGATGACCATTGGGTCATGGCCTTGGTCGAGTTAAGCTGTTGATGACCATTGGGTCATGGCCTGCAGGTCGATTAAATTGCTTACAAGTAATAATGTTATCGAAAGCCTAACCTGCAGGGCTGGAGGATTGGAATTGGACTGTGTACTTATGTGAACTTATCATGATTTATTTACTGGTTCAGTAATTCATGCGTTTTTATTTACCTCTGGAGATGCACTTTAGCCTAGTTTAGGATTAGGGTTTATTACTTGCTGAGTTTATCTCACGGTTGTGGTAAAACCGACATTTCAGATCCTCGGCCATGAATTTTGACGACGCGCCGTTACATTTTGGGATCCCCACTCGCATCGAGCCCACAGTGACGGTTCATCCGGTGGGGAATGGCGAGGTGTACATACGACATTATACGTTAGTTTGGGTAGATGTGGGCTTAGCACAGGAGGAGACCCACGAATATCTAGCTTGGTGTTTTCGGGGACCGTTTTGGAGACGAGTTTGGTCCCATTAGGGATATTGATATGGAGGATAGTTTGGATTACGGTGTCGAGTATGAGATTGTAGATGACGAGGAGGAACACAAGGAGCTGGGCGGACTAGCTTCGAGCGGGAGATAGTGGATCCCATCCCGAGCGGGCGGATGCCGAGGCCCCGAGCCTATGGATGTAGATGAGCATGTGCGGCATGACCCGAGCCGAGACCGAGTGGGAGGCTATGAGTTCGAGGAGGAGCTGGGGCGATCGAGAGTTCCTCCGAGTCCTCGAGTTCCGATCCCGATTGGGAACCCTAGGATAGGTCAGTGCTAAGAATAGAAGCTGACCCCCTTTTTGATGTAACTTCCTCTTACCAATAGTTAGATGTTATACCCGAGGCCATAGATCCCTTTTTGTTTCATGGCCCGGTGATGTATCTTTTTGTGTGTAAATGAATAGTGTATATATATATGTTAGTAAAGGACATATATTTTGGCTTATTCTTCTATAAGCGATTATCTATGCTTCTCATGGTTACTAAGTAATTAGTGCGGGTGTATATATATCATATCGTTGTTTCCGCTTGTGGTTTGTTTATTCTCGATTTGGGTTTGCGGGTCGGTGTCGCTAATCACGGGAGGCGTCGCATCTCCTTTCGACCTTAGCGCGGACGTTCATGCCGTGGGGTGCAGGCGTGACATCCCCCTCTTGAATTGGTATCGAGCAAGGACAGCTCTGTTTGATCTAGTTGAGCCTTGGGTGATAAGGAGAAATGACCATGGGTAGTTATAGGGTGACCTAGTGTGCTAAGTCGTCTCCAGTGTATGTGTTTGAATGTTGTGATAATTGATTGAACCAATTATTATGCGGTCTTGGGGGACCCAAGGTTAGTATCTGAATTCTTGAGTGAAAATTATGTCTTTGTTGTGTTAGCCGCATCTTTGAGTGTTTAAATGCTTTTGTGCTTATACCGCCTAGCACTTAGACCGGTTAGTTGGTTTAGGTCTCTAATTCTGGATGGAATTATATCGTAGTTGAACACCGGAGTATTAGGATGAGCGTTGAAAGAGGACGTGTGGGAAGAGCCCCAAGGAAGGGCATGGGAAGAGGAACCCGAGGTGGAGGTCGTGCAGAGCGAGAGCGATCGAAACATAGTTATGGGGTGCTAGAGAGGGAGAGAATCCTAGAGTTGGTGTTGGGGCTGCAAGGGACCCAAGAATCGATGATGTTAGACATGCGGAAGACCCGCATGGATGGAAGGAGTTCTTGAGCATTAGATGTAATTAGTAATGTGATGGATGTGCAAGCACAGAAAGAGAGAACGCGACCGCCAGTCGCCGAGGTCGCAGCAGTTGCTGTCATTCCATGAGAATCAAGCCCAAGCACAGCCAGTGCAAGCGCAACCAATGGTGGCACCGAGACCAATGCACCAGTTGGTGGAGTAGTTCCTGTTGAAACCGCCCAAGTTCACGGGCGAGGTGACCCAGTAAAACCGCCAGCGTTGGGTGGAGGAGTTAGAAAAAGCGTTTGACCTGTTGGAGTGTCTTGATAGAGAGAAGATTTCTTTGGCATCGTATCAAGCTGCGAGGGATAATGCCCACGATTGGTGGAAGGCGGTTAAGGATAGAGTGTTTCCGGAGTTTATGGGCAGGACACAGGCAATTTTCGTTGAGCATTTCTATGGGCGGTTTTTTCGAGAGAGTGCCGGGAGAAGAAGATGGCGGAGTTCATGAGGGCCGCCGCGGGGCGATAACAAGTGGTACAATATGAGGCGAGTTTGCAGTTATCCAGTTGCCCCAAGGATGGTTGAGAATCCCACGGATAAGGCTCGAAGATTTCGGGATGGATTGAAAGCTAGGAACTTAGCACTCGGATGCTTTTGTTGAATATCAAAGATTATCGAGGAAGCTGTGTGAGCGAGCCCAAACTATGGGCGAGATCGGATAGAAAGGACAACGACATCGGGTTCAGGGGTTTGTTCGAATCGGGACAATCGTCGCTTTGGAAAGAGACCAATGGCCGATAATAGGCGATTTGTTCCTTGTACGAGGAGGATTATAGGGAAACCCAGTTTAGGACGCCAAATAGAATTGGAGCTTGTTTTCGTTATGGGAGTTTGGGACATCGGATAAAGAATTGTCCCAAAGAACGACTTTTGGAACCTCCAGGGACCACAACAAAGAAACCGTGAGGGGAAATCAGGTCGGAATCCCCACCTACTGCTGCTCAGTATGCATCACCCGCCCAAGGGCAGTATACGCTATGGCGCGCGAAGGATGCCGAGGACGGCGTGGTCTGTGTACCGTTTCTCTCTGTGATCATGCGGCTTATGCATTATTTGATCCCGGGGCAACCCATTCGTTTATTTCGGATCGCTTTTGTTAGATTGGTTGGTGCGAGCCCTTTTTACTTGAAATCATGTTGTGTGTACCCACCCCACCGCATGATAGGGTGTTAGTATCATTGGGGTGCTTGGACTGTAAAATTGTGATTGGGAATGTTGAGGAAAGGATTGATTTATTTGTGTTAGCCATGTATGACTTCGATGTGATCATTGGTATGGATTGGCTGACTAAACAGAAAGCCGTTATGGATTGCGGTAGTAGGACGATCCAATTTAACCCGATTGGACGTCCTAGATTTGAATTTCAGGGAAATCGAGGAGGAACCTCGATCCCTTGGATTTCCTCAGTAGAGGCAACGGAGATGCTCGAGGAAGGTTGCGAAGGATATTTGGTTAATGTTAAGGATCCGACATTGGTGGAACCTAAGTTGGAAGAAATCCCTGTAGTGTGCAATTTCCCGAGGGTTTTTCCTCAAGAATTACGGGTTTGCCACCGAGCGGGAAGTGGAATTCGTAATAGAATTGGCCCGGGAACCGAGCCAATTTCTAAGGCCCCGTATCGGATGTCTTTGTCGGGCCCGAAAAGAGTTGAAAGTCCGGATCACGGGGAGTTGTTAGATAAAGGATTTATTCGTCCTAGTCGTCTCCATGGGGGGGGCCTTGATCCTATTTGTAAGGAAAAAGGGCGGGACGTTAAGATTATGTATAGACTACGGCGGTTGAATCGAGGTGACTATAAAGAATAAGTATCCTTTGCCAAGGATCGGCGACTTGTTCGATCAATTGCAAGGAGCGTCCGTGTTTTCAAGATTGATCTACGGACGGGTATCATCGGTTAAAATTCGGAAAGAGGATATACCCAAGAGGCGCATTTAGGACAAGGTATGGGCATTATGAGTTTCTGATCATGCCCTTTGGTTTGACAAACGCCCTGCTGACTTTCATGGATCGATGAGCGAGTTTTTAAAGAATTTTCGGATCGGTTCGTTATCGTGTTCATTGACGATATTACGGTGTATTCAAGAGTTCGGGAAGAACACGAAGTGCATTTGATCAAGTACTACGGACATTAAGGGAGCATGCGCTTTATCGAAGTTCGATTAAATCACGAGTTCGGCTTAGCAAGGTAGCCTTCCTTGGACATATTGTATCGGGAGAAGGGATATCTGTGGATCCGACTAAGATTGAAGCAGTGCTTAAGTGGCCCAGGCCGACATCAGTGACGGAGATCAGAAGTTTCTTAGGATTGGCTGGCTATTATCGACGTTTTGTGGAAGGGTTCTCGTCGATAGCCACGCCATTGACACGATTACTGAAAAAGGAGACTAGGTTTGAATGGGACGACAAGTGTGAACGAAGTTTTCAGGAGCTTAAGCATAGACTGACAACAGCTCCAGTCTTAACTATCCCCTCTGGACCTGGTGGATTCGAGGTATACAGTGATGCTTCGCTCAAAGGGCTTGGTTGTGTGTTAATGCAGCATGGGAAAGTAGTTGCATATGCGTCACGTCAGTTGAGGCCACACGAGTTGAATTATCCGACGCATGACCTAGAGTTGGCTGCCATTGTGTTTGCACTAAAAATCTGGAGACATTATTTATGTGGAGAAAAGTTCCGAATTTTTACGGATCATCAAAGCCTCAAATATCTGTTTTCACAGAAAGAGCTGAATATGAGACAGCGCAGATGGATGGAACTTCTGAAGGATTACGACTGCGATATCATGTACCACCCGGGAAAGGCGAATCGAGTGGCAGATGCGCTAAGTCGCAAATCGAGTATGGCGCACATGATGATCAAGGAGTGGACACTATTGGAAAAGCTACGAGATTCAGAATTTAAATTTGAATTAAGCCATGTGTCGAATCTGCTGGCTACTTTGAGAATCGAGCCGAGATTCGCACCAAGATTAAGGCTTCAGTCCCACGGATCGAGAGATTCGTAAATTGTGGAAATGGATGCCACTACAAGGAAACCAGATTTCAAGCATCGAGGATGGAATCCTGAAATTTAGAGGACGATGGTGTGTACCGATGATACCGAACTTAAGGAAGAAATATTAAGAGAAGCTCATCGCAAAGAATTACAAGATCCATCCCGGCAAAGATTTAAAATGTATCGTAATCTACGGCAAGCATTATTGGTGGAACGGAATGAAAACGGATGTGGCGTGTATGTGGCTAAGTGTTTGACGTGGTCAAGAGTGAAGGCGCAAAGATCAGAAACTGGAGGGTCGCTGCGACCTTTAGAGATTCCCGAGTGGAAATGGGAACACATCACCATGGACTTCTTGGATTTGGATTACCAAGAAGCGAGAGGGCATGACTCCATTTGGGTAATTGTGGATCGACTTACAAAGTCGGCACATTTCTTTGGCGCATTTAAAGGACTTTGAGTTAGAAAGGTATGCGGAGTTGTATGTAAGGCGTATTGTCGATCGCATGGAGTGCTTAGGTGCGGATTACATTAGATCGTGACCGAGATTTACAGGTAATTTCCGGAAAAGTCTGGCAGACGGCCTTAGGGACAAAAGTGCGATTCAAGACACTTACCATCCGATCGATGGCCAATCAGAAAGAACTATCCAGACTCTCGAGGATATGTTGCGGGCTTGTGTACTGGATTTCCAAGGTAAATGGGAAGAACAGTTGCATTTGGTGGAGTTTGCATATAATAACAGTTATCAGCAGAGTATCCAAATGGCCCCATTTGAAGCTTTGTATGGCAGAGCGTGTAGAACTCCCGTGTCCTTGGGATGAAGTGGGAGAGAAGTATTACGGGCCCCAGAGTTGGTACAGCAAACAGTGGAAGCTGTTGAGATTATTCGAGAGAGGTTAAAGACAGCCACAAGAATCGCCCGAGAAAAGTTCGCCCGATCGGAGGCGACGACCTTTGGAATTCAAGTTGGAGATCATGTGTTTCTCAAAGTGTCACCTATGAAAGGGTTATCCCGATTTGGCAAGAAAGGGAAACTGAGTCCGAGGTTTGTTGGACCGTTTGAGATTTTGGAAAAGATTGGCGATATGGCGTATAGGCTTGCCCTGCCACCAAATTTGTCCCAGGTACATAATGTCTTCCACGTGTCAATGTTAAGGAAGTATGAACCAGACCCGACACACGTTCTAAGATACGAGGAAATAGATGTGGACGATAGGGTGTCGTACGTGGAGAGACCGGTCAGGATTGAAGATCGGAAGGATCGAGTACTTCGGAATAAGACCATCTCGATGGTTAAGGTAGTTTGGGAGCACCACGGGACAGAAGGCGCTACTTGGGAAAGCGAAGAAGCCATGCGACGTCAACACCCCCAGATGTTCGAGGATCAGGAGTGAAGCACAAATTTCGAGGACGAAATTTTTGTAAGGGGGAAGAATTGTAACAGCCCGAAATTTTGATCCGTTATCGAGTCCAATAAAGTGTATGTGAATTTCGTGGTAATTTTAGTAAGTCTCGCCCGGAATTGATCACCACGGATACTAACCAAAAAGGAAAGGCTAAATAGGATCGTGTACGTGGACCGAGAACTCGACCGCGATTGAGCGCCGATTTTAACGAACATCGAGGAAATATTTTGAACCAATATAGGCCGATCTTAGGAAAAAGGACGGGTCGATATTTTCAGCAACGTATGATCGGATCGCGGTGATTTTCAAGACATCCGAAAGCACGCCCGATAAATAACCCTGATTTTAATCCAAACGATCGTGACCCGGTACTAGTGATAATTCCTCTCGTTGTTGAAATTGAGGCCATCATGACTCGGACGGTCTTAGGTCGACACGCGTAATACCTAAACAGCCACCTGTTAGCGAGAGACCCTAAAACTGCAAAACGAGCTATTGTGATCGCGATATTGGGCACGAACTTCGATATCAAAATATCAAGGGTAATTACGACTATTTTGTAAGACGGACGTCAATTTAGAGTGGCCATTCATGTTTGGGACTATTGCGGTTGAAAACTGAAAATCCGACTGAAATTGAGAAAAAGACGGTTTTGCCCCTGTGGACACCGAGACCCGATTCGGACGCCGATCGAGGTTATTTTTCGCGGCCAAGGTCATTTTGGGGTGGCCACACGCATTTAGAGCGATTTTGGCCAAAAAGTTGAATTTCGACAAAAATTGGAAAATAATATTATTTTATTCCGGGATTTAATTTGGACGATTTCGAGGGCTTAGAAAATTAATTTCGCGACTCCGACGCCATATTAGGTTGGCCACGCATTATGGAGCAGCGTATGTGCAAAAATTGGAATTTCGGTCCGGGACCGGAAAATTACGAAAATGCCCCTAGGTTGTATTATTTAATTCCGAATTTTAAATCAATTTTTGGGGGCTTAACTATGGTTAGGTGAAGCCAACCAGACCTGGTCAGCCAAGGTTAGAACACTTTTGACCTTTTACCCTTAAATTATTGATCTAGAAGCATTTTGAGCCCTTGGATGAAGGGCATTTTGGTCCAAAGCCCTTAGATCTTGACAAGTTAATCCCTTAAATTAGGTTTAAAAATTGAGGGCTTAATTGGGATGGGCCTCATGGGCTCCGAATTTTGATTTAATGGGCCCAAATTAGAGAATTTTAAATGGGCCTTGGAATTAGAAAATGAAATGGGCCCATGAAGTTGGAATTAAATTGAAATTGAATTGTTTGAAGCCCAATTGGAAAATGGAATGGGCCTTGATTGGGAATTGGAATTTGAATTGTGGAAGCCCAATTGAAATTGGGGAAATTAATTGGGCCTTTGATTGTGGATTTATTTGAAATTGTTTGCAGCTTATTGGGAATTAAATGGGCCTTTGATTGTGAAATTCCACGTGGTTGTGATATGATTTAAGATTTATAATTGTGACCGACGGGTCAGGCCTACGGGTCGAGTATTATTGTGACCGACGGGTCAGGCCTTCGGGTCGATTTATAATTGTGACCGACGGGTCAGGCCTTCGGGTCGATTTAATTGTGATGACCATTGGGTCATGGCCTTCGGGTCGATTTAATTGTGATGACCATTGGGTCATGGCCTTCGGGTCGAGTTAACTGTTGATGACCATTGGGTCATGGCCTCTGGGTCGATTTAACTGCTTACAAGTAATAATGTTATCGAAAGCCTAACCCTGTGGTGGAGGATTGGAATTGATTTGTGTACTTATGTGAACTTATCATGATTTATTTCTTGGTTCCCCGTAATTAGATGCTTTTTATTTACCTGCGGAGATGCACTTTAGCCTAGTTTAGGATTAGGGTTTATTACTTGCTGAGTTTATCTCACGGTTGTGGTAAAACCGACATTTCAGATCCTCGGCCATGAATTTTGACGACGCGCCGTTACGTTTTGGGATCCCCACTCGCATCGAGCCCACAGTGACGGTTCATCCAAAGGGGGAATGGCGAGGTGTACATACGACATTATACGTTAGTTTGGGTAGATGTGGGCTTAGCATGTGAGGAGACCCACGAATATCTAGCTTGGTGTTTTCGGGACCGTTTGGAGACGAGTTTGGTCCCATTAGGTTCGCCGATGTCCCGCTTGTCGGGAAGGTCTCGGTTGACCGGCAAAGGTCCAGACGGTGATGTTGTGGATATTGATATGGAGGATAGTTTGGATTCCGTGTCGAGTATGAGATTGTAGATGACGAGGAGGAACACGAGGAGTCATGGACTAGCTTCGAGTAGGAGATAGTGGATCTCATCCTGAGGCGGCGGATGCCGAGGCCCCCGAGCCTATGGATGTAGATGAGCATGTGCAGCATGACCCGAGCCGAGGACCGAGTCGGAGGCTATGAGTTCGAGGAGGAGCTGGAGCGATCGAGAGTTCCTCCGAGTCCTCGAGTTCGATCCCGATTGGGAACCCTAGGATAGGTCCAGTGCTAAGAATAAGTGACCCCTCTTTGATGTAACTTCCTCTTACCAATAGTTAGATGTTATACCCGGGCCATAGATCCCTTTTTGTTTCATGGCCCGGTGATGTATCTTTTGTGTGTAAATGAATAGTGTATATATATATGTTAGTAAAGGACATATATTTTGGCTTATTCTTCTATAAGCGATTATCTATGCTTCTCATGGTTACTAAGTAATTAGTCTGGGTGTATATATATCATATACGTTGTTTCCGCTTGTGGTTTGTTTATTCTCTGATTTAGGGTTTGCGGGTCGGTGTCGCTAATCCTGGGAGCGTCGCATCTCCTTTCGACCTTAGCGACGGACGTTCATGCTTCGTGGGGGTACGGGCGTGACACCCCAGCCCGTCATTGTCCTTTTCTCGCATCGCTCATCTCGAATCATCGTTCACCGGCTGGCGCCACTTTATTCCGGGCGAAAGCTTTGTTCACCGCCGGCCTTTATTCATCCGGCCATTTTAAGCATAGGACACCCGGTGAGTTTGACCCTAAACCCTAATTAGGCTAATTTACATTTCTAGACGGGTTTAGGAGTTAATTAGGGTAAATTAGGGGTTAAATTGTGAAATTGAATAGGGATTATGATTGTGACCAATTGGTGGATTAGTATGTAGAATTATAGGAGGATTAGCGGCCCGAGAGACGCGATAAGTGGGCTGGACAATTTGGATTAAATCGGCCTGAGTTCGGGAAGGTTCGGATTTATTATGTGGATTATAGTGCGTGTTGAATTTTGGTTTTGTGGTGGTTGATTAGAATGATATTTGAGGAGTATAATGGAGCATTTTGATGACAATTATTGGCCTAGAACTTGTGGTATAGTGACTGGCCACGACTGGATTTGATTTGGGGAAGGCGCGATCAATTTGAGGTTTAGCCGTGAAATTTCTGGGGAGGATTGCACTATGCAATTGACGGGCTAATTGAGCCTTATTTGTGATTAATTTGATGATGCCAAGTCGTATATCTAGCGAGACTAAGAATGATCGATTGGTGTAATTGAGTGGCTAATTGAGCCTTGGTTGTGGTTAATTCGATGATGCCCCGTCGCATGTCTAGCGAGATTTTGGAAATGGATTAGCTTGGCGGGCTTCGGATGCATGAATTTCATACTAATCCGATTGGGTGATTTATATGTATAAATTATGTGTAGAATTCGTGCATGGGTAGTGTGTCAAATTGATGCTATGGCTGATTTGATTTGATTATCTGATTTGGGCATGTTGATTTATGAAATTGAATATGCGCGGTGCAAGTTGAACTTATTACATCGTAATCCGCGCATGTGGATGCCCAAGTGTGAAAGTGATAGCCATGAGTATGCATCTCAAGCATTGGCACGGCATGAGCATGTACGAATGTGCCCGAATGACATTTGCATTGTGATCACTTAAAATGCCCTAATGCGTTTTACGCGGGGTTCAGATAAGAATTGGTGCTTGTGAGTGTGTGATCACAATAAACCCTGACGCGTGTTACGCGGGGTAGTGAACCCGTCCTGAGGCGTGTTACGCGGACGATGCCCGGATTACCGGAAGATGACCGCCCGATGCGCTTTACGCTGGCCTGTGTGTCATGAGCTCGCGGGCCGTAGATCGATCTCGGTGATGAACCCGACGCTGCTTTACGCGGGTCGACCTCGACGCGCTTAACGCGGGTCGGAGGAGAAATTGGTAAATGGCAGAGTGCTAGCATGCAAGCGCGATAATGCATTGATGAGGCATGAGCATGAGTGCGAAAGCATTAGCATATGCATAACATGTGTTGTGACATGGAAATGCGGCAGATATGTGCTGTGATTAAATTATGTCGGCGTGATCATCGTTGTTGATTTAATGCCCAACTGCGCAGGTCCAAAGAAGATTAGATTTAGGCCCGAGGGCCCCGAGATTATATGTGTATTATGTGTTGTTAGTACTTGTCGAGGTGCACGTTAGCCTAGTTTAGGTTTAGGGAATTACTCACGAGATTTATTCTCACGGTTGTTGAAAACCGACTTTTCGGATCCCCGACCGAGGACGACAGCGTCTGGGGTGCATTTTTGGGAAGAGCCCCCTACTAGTTGTAGTGCTTGAACCCCGAGCCGCTTTTTACCCATTTTTGTCAAGAGTGGCCTTGAACCGCTTTTTTGATTTTTGTGGGTGTTCGGGTTGTACTTGGATATTGTAAATGATTCCGTATTAGTACAAGTGTTGATTTCGTGGTTACCCTTGGTTATACGTTTATTTTATGTACGGGTAGTTTTAATTGCTTCCGCATGTGCTTTTAATCTCAGATGTTGGGTTTGGGTGGTGGCGATCTGGGGACGTCGCACACCCAATCGACCTCTGCGAGGGATGTGGCGCCAAGAAGTGCGGGCGTGACATCCCAGATTGATTTGGTGTCGAGCAAGGTCAGCTCATCCCATTAGGTTGAAGCTTGGGTGATAAGGGGCGATGACCTTGGGTAGCTAGTAAGGTGACCTCGTGTGCTAAGTGTACCTCACCGTATGCGTGTCTTGATTGATTGGTTGCGTTCTTGACCCGTAAAGCAGGTCAGTCTTGGCGGGACCTGAGGTGAGTCGTATACCTCTTTGATTGAGGTCTTGTGTTGTTTGTGCTAGATCGATGTGGGTGCTTGATTCTTATCGTGATACTGCCTAGGACCTTAGACCGGTTAGATTGGTTTAAGTCTGCGATCCCTTGGGGAGTTATAGCGGTGGTTGAATAGTGGCCCATTATGAATGACGATAAGGGTAAAAACCCAAGAGCAATCAAGTGAAATAGGCCATGAGGCCCGAGGCCTGAGATTAGAGGTGGTGACTCGGGCCCTATAAGAATAAGGAATGTATGGGCAGGCCAGCTCAGGAAGGGAGCGTCGTTATTGCCTAGGTTGTTGAGGTGGTAGCGATTGTTGCTGTGAATGGGAATAATGCCAGTTAGGCCAAGTGCAAGTAATGGTCAATAGACAAGTGCACCGATTGGTGAAATGATTACTCGAGTTGAGATTTCTCAAGTTCAATGGTAAGGGTGACCCCAAGGCTATACCAAGATTAATAGCGGAAATTGAGAAAGTCTTTGAAACATTGGGGTGCATCGAGATTGAGAAAGTGAATTTGGCAGTGTATCAGTTTCAGAATCACGCTAGTTGTAGGTGGCCTTCCACCAGGGATATGATATCCCCAATGAGTACAGCCCAGATTTAGGCCATGATTGTTGAGAGTTCTAATAGGAAAATATTCCCCAGAGAGTGCCCAAGAAAAGGGAACTGATGGAGTTTATATGATTTTGCCAAAGGCGGATGACTGTAGAACGATATGAAACGGAGTCCGCTTGGCTAGTTGAGAATCCACAGGACAAGGTACGGAAATTCCAAGACGGACTGGAGTCGGATCTCCGAAACCTAATGATCTCGCTGAACATTAAGAATGATGGGGGAGTGTATGAATGAGTTCAAGTGATAGAGCGAGATCAGTTGGAAAGTACAACCACTCATGGATAGTGATTTGCTTAAAATAAGGATAACCGCCGCCTCTGGAGGAAGCAATTGGCGGGAAAATAGGTGATTTGTCCCACTGACTAGAAAGGATATCAGAAAGCCGAGCCGGCAATCAAGTCGTTCTGAGGCTTGCATCGAGAGTGGGAGTCGGAACAACTGGCTATACTAGATGGGATTGAGTCTGTTGTGCTTGAGTCACGTTTGGTGTGACGATTTCTCGAATGATAAAGTGATGGTGTCGTTGAGGTGTCTTAGCTATGAGACAGTTAATTGATAATAGAGAAAGGTGTGTCGACTTGGCAGTATTGGTCTTGTACAATTTAGTCGTGGAAAATTGATACGGAGTGATTAGTAAGGTAGAAGGCTATAATGAATTTTGACAATAGGGTAGTCCAGTTTAGTCCAAATGGACATTTGAGGTTTGGATTTCGGGAAGTCAAGGAGGAATCTCGATTCATTGGATGCCCTTGCTTGAGGTGATTAGATGTCAAATGAAGTTTGTGAAGGACGCTTGGTGGGCGTGGTTGACCCGACCGTGACGGAACTAAAGCCGGATAACTTTCCGAGGTCTTTCCTTAGAAATTTCGGGGTTGCCACTAGAACGAGAAGTGAAATCGTGACAGATTGGCCCGGGAGTTGAACTGATTTTTGAGGGCGTTGTATTGAGTGTCCTTATCGAAATTCAAACGAATTGAAAGTTCAGATGTTAGAACTCGGGGACAAAATTTTATTAGCCCTAGTATATCTCTCGGGGAAGCTCCTGTATTTGGTATGAGGAAAAAGGATGGGACTTTGAGATGGTACGTAAATTACCGGCAGCAGAACCAGATGACAAAAAGGAATGAGTACCCATTACCGAGGATCGATAGCCTGTTCGATAAATTGCAAGAAGCTTTGGTGTCCTCTAAGGTTGAATTAGGGACGGATGTCACCGGCAGAGAATTCAGAAGGAGGATGAGCCTAAAATTGTGTTATAGACTGAAAATTTTCCGTTAAGGATATGAAAAAGGGGGTGTAATTACGACTGCTTAACAGACGAGGTATGGGCACTATGTGTTCATAGTAACACCCATTAGTCTAAGGGATACCTCGCTGCTTCTATGGACCTAATGAACCGAGTGTTCCAAGAATTATGTGATTAGCTCGTAACGGTTTTCGTGGACGACGTATTGGGAGACTCGAGGAGCCTAGAAGCAAGAATCAAGTCTGACTGAGGAGTTGCGAATCTTGAGAGAATATGCACTCCACGCCAAGTATGGCAAGTGCGAATTTTGGTTCAATAGAATAACGTTCCTTGGACTTATAATCTAGGGGAATGGAATTGCACAGTGAACCCAACTAAGGTTGAGGTGATGACTAAGTGGCCAAGATTGATGCCAATAACAGAGGCTAGCAAAGGTCTTAGATTTGGGGCGATTATCGACGTTTTGTGGAAGATTCTCGTTGATGGCCGTATACACGGGCACAACCGATTGGGAAGGAAACCGCTTGAATGGAATGATCACCGTGATTAGAATTTCCAAGAGTCAAGCGAGGGGCTGATAATGACCGCGGGTATTGAATGTTTAACCCGAATCGACGATTCGAGGTCTATAGTGACGCTCATCAAGAAGACTTGAGTGTGTGTTGATGCAACACGGTAGAGTTGTAGCGTATGTGTCGCTACCGCTTGAGGTCGACGACGAGAGGACTTATCCGATGCACAACGAAGAACCGATTATGAATGACCGTGTCGCCATGATAGGGTTAGACGAGTAATAGATGTGTTAAGCAATAAGCCAGTGATGGTGCGTATGATGGTTAGAGAGTGAGCCTTGTCGGATAGGCTCAGGAACTCGGAAGTTGAATTTAAGGTAAACCGAATGTTGAATCTGTTGACCGCCTTGAGGATTAGTTTGGAAATCTAGGCCTAGAATAAGGAATGGCAATCTATGAATCACGAGATTCATTGAGATGGATACCGATAAGTGGAAGTCGGATTTCCCGGTATTTGGGGATAGAAATCTTGAGGTCCTAGGAATGATTGTGTTCACCCGATGAGGCTAAACTCGAGAAAAAAAAAATTTTGAATGGAAATTCCACAGTAAGTATAGTGTCCACCCGAGTAGCAATAAGGTGTGTCAAGACTTGCGGCAATATTACCGGTGGAATAGAATAAGGGTAAATGTGGCCAAGTATGTGGCTAAGTGCTTGACGTGCCAACAAGTGAAGGCACAACATTGTAAGCCTGATGGGATGCTGCAGCCGTTGGAAGTCCCAGAATGGAAATGGGAGCACATTATAAGGGATTTTGTAATGGGACTGCCAAGAAGTCAGAGGGGACACGACTCTATTTTGGGTGATAGTGGATAGACTGACCAAGTCAGCGCACTTCCTGGCAGTGCGAAAGGACTCCGAGCTAGAAAGGTTGGCAGTGTTATACGTACGGCAGATTGTTCGCCTTTGTGAAGTGCCGTGATCGATTTGCCGGACCATGATCCCCGGTTTTCACAAGCATTTTTGGAAAAGTGCGCAATTGACCATGGGAACTAAGTTGCAATTCAGTACGGCCTACCATCCACAGACGGGTGGCCAATCTGAGAGGACTATTTAGACTTTAGAGGATATGTTGAGAGCATTCATGTTAGATTTTCAAGGCAAGTGGGAAGAGCAGTTGCATTTGGTGGAATTTGCCTACAATAACAGCTTCCAGAAGAGCATCGGAATGGCCCCGTTTGAGGCACTTTATGGTAAAGTGTGTAGAACGCCTTTGTGTTGGGATCAAGTAGGAGGGGGAAGTATAACGGGTCCAGAGTTGGTTCAACAGTCGATGGAAACGATAAAGATTATCCGGGAAAGGTTAAGAACAGCTTAGAGTTGTCAGAAAACATCACGGGACATAAGGCGCCACATGGAAAAGCGAGGAAGTGATGCGACACCAATACCCCCATTTGTTTGGATAGTCGGGTTGGATTGTAAATTTCGAGGACGAAATTTTTGTAAGGGGGGAAGAATTATAACAGTCCGGATTTTGACCCATTTTTGGGAATTATAAAACGTGTAATTCGTCAGTGCGCTTATAATAGAATTTTGCCCGGGAATTGATCACTCTCGGGTTCTTATTTTTAAAAATAGAAATTTTGCTAGAATCGCACTCGATCGAATTTGGCCGTTATTTATACCCTGAACTTGGCAATCGATTTCCGGAAGTTTCGGGACGAAATAAATTGGACGGTGTCGATATTTATGTGGCCAACGTCGAGATTATCAGGATTAGTGGAAAAGTGGATTTTTGAACCGGGTGCGAATTTGGACTAGTAGACCCCCTCTGAAAAATTTAGTTTAGTTAATTTGACCTTTGTCCCTTTTTATGTGCGAGGTCTATTTTGGACCGGTAGACCATTTTCGGTTTTGAGTTTGGACTCTCGATTCGCGTTTAATATTTGAAAGTTTAAAATTCTCTCTCTCGCCATGACCCGCCAGCCGCAACCGCCTTCGCGGGGCCCAACCGACCGCTTGCGGAACCAGCCCGCCGCTGCTGGCGCCGCCCGTGCCGACCGTCGCTGCGGTAGCCCGTCTGCTTGGAGCCGTCGCCGTCGACACGACTCCTGCAACCCCGGTTGCTCCCTCTCTCTCCCTCACTCTCTCTCCCAGAGCTCCCTTGTTCGGCGTTTGCTCACCTCGCCACAGCGTCCATCGCTCGACGCCCTCGCCTCAGCCGACCGCCCCCCATGCCGCCGGTTGATCTCCCCCTCCCCTCTCTCTCCCTCTCTCTCTCTCTCTCGTTCTTTGTCTCTCTCTCTCACCCGGCTGACCTCCCCTCTTAGCTGCTTGCCCTTGCCCTTTTCTGGTCGTCGTCGCCCAGCCTCGGCTGCGCCGCCCGGTCGCCCGCCTCGGCCAACCAATAGCAGGCCAGCGACCACAGCCCCAAATACCGCGCCCGGGCCCAGCAAGGCCCGCCCCCTAGCCCGTCATTGTCCGCGTACCTTGTTCATCCGAATCCCGTTCGCATCCCGGCTTTATTCGTGACCTTTGTTCACCGCCAGTCCTTTGTTCATCCGGCCATTTTAAGCATAGAACTTTTGTTGAGTTTTGACCTAAACTCTAATTAGGCTAATTTACATTTCTAGGCGGGTTTAGGGTTAGTGGGAATAAATTAGGGTTAAATTG